>CM041723.1:2305759-2801722 GCA_023373845.1 Nibea coibor
GTGTGTGCCATATCAGTTGATTTAAAATTATAAATTGATTTCACAAATAAAATGTTCAGTTTGGATGTAAATCTGAAAATTATAAAACATGTCATGTCAAAAGAAAATGCAGTTTTACCTTCATGATTTTTTTTCTTCACATTTTTCCTTTTTTTTATTAAAAAGAATCTAAGGACAGACTGCGTAAAAATACTGTGGACGCTTTAAAATGTGAGAATGATTCCTGCATCATATTTATCATTATCTGCTGGTTCACCGGCCTGTTACTGTTTAATATTATATTTTTCATTAATAATCTGAACATCGCAGAAACAGAAACAAAACGTTATTAATAAACAGAAATATGTTTTCACGTTTTTAAAAATCGAACTGTGGCTGTGAGCTCGTGTTTGATTGGCTCATTAACCTGTGAGGAAAAGGTTTTTTTCACTCTCTGATACTATTGTAGACTTTATGTATTTAAACTACTACCACTCTTTTATTTTGAAGCATTTACGTGTTGTTTTATTATATTATTTGTTTGTGTAACGTTCATTTGATTTTCTGTAGAAATGTAAACACGTGTAAATTAAATACAAATATTAATCACCAGGAGAAAAAAAATCGATTATGGTTCAGTGACGTGGTCCACACTTTTTATATTTGATCTTCATGTTGCTCGGCACGTTCTCTGAGCCTGAGGCCGTCGACAGTCTGCCCTGCTCTCAGCTTCACAGTAATGATATGAAATGTTCTGATCCTCAGATCCGGTTCAGCTGTTAGTCCAGGTTCTGCAGCTGAAGCCGTGGGAGACTGGAGTCTGTTTGGATATTATCGGGAGTCTTTGAATGAAACAAACTTTCGGAAAGCCGATGCGCTCGTCAGGGTCAGGGTCACTTTTCGTAAACGGACCAATCACAGCCTGAACTGGGCGGAACATAAAAAAGACTGACGCGTTTCAACTTTGAAAATATTGTTTCAGGACTGATTCTGATTATTGTGAAACATGAACTCATAAAGATTTGCACAATTTTAAGATTTCTAAAAATCTATAAATGATAAACGTGTAGTCTGTATTTCTGTAAACGATGTTTGTCCAGATGAATTATTATTATGATTATTTGAAATTCTAATGATACATTTTGATTATATAATTAATACATTTATATTAGTGGGCTGGTCTGACGACATACAAATCTTCAACTTATCAAAGCTATAGCCAAGAATACGCAAGTGACTGTCCGGTTTTCAAAATAAGGTGTTGACGCGGAATAAAATGCAGACATGGAAGTGATCACTGGGTTACATCCACAGGACGTATCCAACATGTTACTAATAATTTAACAAATCCCACTAAACTCTGAAGGAAATGACTTCATTCTTTGATTCTGAGTTGCTGGATAAATAAATTCAAAGACAATGAGACAGAGTATATGCAGAATCAGAATCAGTCTTTTATGCTCCCAGAAGTGTGTGTGTGTGTGTGTGTGTGTGTGTGTGTGTGTGTGTGTGTGTGTGTGTGTGTGTGTTTGGGTGGCGACAGAATAGTTAATGTCTGCTATAAATCAACTCAAACGTTTCTCACAGTTGATCTTACAGCCTGGTGAGGGACACAGGCAGCTGTAGATGATTTTTTTTAACAATTCAAATGTTCAAAATAACAAAATATTACCCTTCACACATTGTAACATTATTTCTGGACAAACAGGTTGCTCAATTTGATTCTGCTTGGGAAATAATATTTACACTCTGAAGTCTCAACAATCTGCTCGAGGTTCAACTTGTCTAATAACCAGTCTGCTCAGGCACCATGTTCCACTGTGTATGATGTCACAGTTGAAGGTAGCTTGAGCAGTTAGCTTGTAGCATTAAGCCATTCCCAGCATGCACCTGCTGGTCATGCATCATTCAAGGTGTGTTTATCTACCCTAATAAATCACTGATTTGAAACCTCTAGTGATGACCTCTTTAACTTCATTGTACCGTGGTGCCTCTCCTATATCCATCTGACACTCAGTCGGTGAATGAACATCATCAACGTGTATGTTTTCCATCATGTGTCAGAGCTCTGGAGCTCTGCCCTCCTGCAGCTGCAGACACACCAGGGGCTTCTGTTGCATTCACACACAGTTCATCAGCACTATCACTCACTGTTTTTACTCTTGTAATCGTAAAGAGCACTGAGATGTTTTTAAAAAGTGCAACATGGTGGTGCAGTGGTAAGTGCTGTTACTGGGTTTGAACTAGGTGCCAACTTCCGTGGCTGGGAAATGAGGCCAAGGCGGAAGTGCCAAAAACTGCAGTTCCTCAAATGTCCTGGATCCAGAAGTGAGTCAGTCTCCATAAGTCCCCATGTTGAAATGTCCAACCTCACAGCAGAAATAAACATGTTTACAGCCTGGTACAAAAAACAGTTTTGGTCTCTATAGCTAATTTCTCTGTTCATGACAACTGTACTTAAAACTGGCTCTTCAAACCATTGGGTGACGTCACATGTCACTTGCAAGCCTGCATGTTTCTCTGTGTCTCCAGTCCAAAGACAGGGTAATTGGTGACTCTAAATTAGCTGTAGGGGTGAATGTGACTGAATGGTTGTGAGTCCGCCTGTGATGAGGTGGTGACCTATACCCTGTCTCTGGGTCAATGCCAGCCTTCCATGACGCTGAGCATAAGCAGTCATGAAGAATGAATTTTGAAAAGTACAATTACAAAACAGTGATCTTACAGTGTTTAGACTAAATGTAATTTGTTACTTCCACTCCTGATGAACAAAGAGATGAAACATTAAACGTAAAGGAACAGTAGATGAATAATGACGTTGTTGGCTTCCCGTACACTTTCATACTAGCACTTGTCTTTGGAATGTGAGAGCACTGACAGAATAACACTGCACGCCCTTCCTGTCAATGCATTCAATGCATTTACCATAAACGTTAGAATACAGGTGCACTCCAACTTTAGGGGTGGCTGGTTTGACCACGGAGATGCAAATGTATGAGAAATGCATCAAACTGAGTCTCTACAGAAATGTGTCTGACATAACAGTGACCATGCAGTACATAAGTATATCATACATCATTTCTGTATCTTTGCTGCAGGCGGCAGACAGCAGAGGAGCGAGAGGCCGAGCGACAGCAGGCCAACCGGATCCTCATGCAGCTGCAGCAGGAGGCCTTCCAGAAGACCATCAACCAGCCAGTTACCCCAGACCCGCTGTGCCTGCAGAACAGCTCGCTGTTCGCACTACAAAACCTGCAGCCCTGGACTGAAAATACCGGCAAGATCAGCAACGTGTCAACCTGCGAGTAGAGCCGACACGCTGCCTCCAGCTGAATCTGTGGACAGGGACAGGGGCATGGGCTAAGGCCCACTGAGCAGCTCTGTATAGAGGAGGTCCAACTAATTATCAGGTCATCTCCTCTATCAGACAGAAGCTGGTGCTGCAGCTAACAACAAACATGAGGTCCCTCTGCACTCTCATATACTGGGGGTCCACATCTGGATTCTGGATCCGAGATCTGGACCAAAGGCTTGCTTCAGTCCTGCAGAGACCAGACTGACAGGAAATATTTCAGGGGCATCGTGATGAACAATATGCTCCATCAAACTGCAAGAAGCCCATCTGAGGCCCAGGACAGGCTGGCATCAGCCAGCTGTTGTATTATAGTTGACCTGTAAGGACTTGATGTTTCATAAACAGCATATTTTCATATTTGATGTCTGACAAAAAAAAAGATATGTGTGTAGAGCTCTGTCATCAGTGTCTGTCTGTGTTTATCTGCCACGTTAATGGACTTTTTACTCAACTGCAAAACAACAGGGCACTTGTTTTAGCACCTTTGTATGAATTCAAACATAACCTGGCACATGTCACCTGACACCATGTGATGACTCGGCAACAAACAGAAGATATCTGTCTAGATTATGATTTAGAAATGAATAAACGTGGCCTAAAGGCCAAAAAGTATCTGATGAAAAGAAAAATCACATTTAACTGCACTTTGTTGCAACATTTAGTGCAGTTTACCACATGTTCACATTTCATTGGAATTTTTGTTTGAACTCTTTACGAACTGTATTTTCATATTTGTCTCCCATCGCTGTGTAATCATCTGGAGCCCCAAGGCTGAGATCGAACGAACTGACCACAGTGTCCTCAACTTCATTGTCCACCATTGCATTATATTTGTGTGTGTCTGTGTGTGTGTGTGCGTGCGTGCATGTGTTTGGGAGAGCGATGGAGGTGCGTCTAAGATAACAAATCCAAGCTGAAGTCTGTTTGATCAGAAGCAGAAACAATAGGAGGCAGATGTGTTGATGTTGACACAGTCCACATGTTGTCTGGTCAATAGCACAGAGTTTCTAATAAGTGGCTGACACTCAGATTCCTGTGATAAATGAGAGTGGTGTGTGCGTGTGTGCGTGCATGTGTGTGTGTTTTTTTCACGTTTCAAGTCAAGTGTAAAGTTTCAGCCAAATAATCTACTTCTATTCATGCTAACAGTATTTTGGTCAATAAAATTCATTTTTTCCTTTGCAGGGTTGATAATTATATTATAATTCTCCATCTGTCAGCTGTATGTAACTTTAACTTTGCTCAGTGGAAAGACTTTTTTAATTCCTCATTGAATGAATTCCTTCATGCCACATGCAGTATAGTCTGTAATCTGTATTTTGTCACTTGGAGGCAAAGAATCCTTTCAGTCCGGTGTTTCTTGTTCATGCTGTTATTATTGATTCACTCAGTCTTGATTTCCATCAGGCATAAAACATTTTAAAAGAATGACAATAAGAAACATGCATCCAGTGTTGATAAAGATGAGGCAGCTATGTATTAATATTTAAAGAACAAGAGAGTGCTATCAGCCACAGATGACACAAACAAACCAATATGAGGATGAAAGGCTGGATTACTGAATATTCCCATGTTATCCAGTCTTATTTTGAAATATTAGAATATGCAGCAGGAAAGCACAGTATTGACTCTGACCTGCAATAAATGATATTTCTTTATGTTAATTTGGTGAACTCGGTGAATGGGCACCTTTTTTATTCCTTCAGCTGTTAAGAAGAAACACAGTCACCCTTTCTGAGATATTTTCATCGTGTCCACACAATGAAAATAACTGAATAATAATAATTACTCTCCTTTATTTATTTTTTTGTTTGTGTTTTTTGTCTCTACCAACTCCTGAGGGAAATCTCTGCGTGTGCGGCTTGCTGCTGAGCAGGTTCTGAACACTGTTACTGCTTTTTAAAGCATTTTCTCTGAAAAGAATTCCTGAGTCTGAAAACAATGCCATGACAGTTCTGAGCCTGAACCGTAACAGGTTCAGGCTCACCCTGAACAGTAAAACACAGTTTTTACCACTTTTATTATTTCATCTAATTTTGTGAGTACTTAGCACATGTTCCTATACTAAATTGTGATGAACACAAAGCAAACCTGGAGCTAGATAGCATGCAACTAAAGTGTGTTGATTATGCTCAAGGGCCCATTTATTGTCATAAAGAGAAAGAAAACACTTTAATGTTAAAGAAATAAATATAAAACAGAGCCAAATAGAACAGATTAGCTTATTTATGCATTGATTAATTAAAGAAAAGATGACATAATGAAATAAAACAGCTGCTGCTGTTCTGAAATTCTTCTGTGTTTGTGTTTCTACATCACAGACGAGCCATTTCATCATCGAAACCACATTTTTGTCTTCATCCCATTTATCATGAAAGGTTCTCCAGAGTGCAGGTGGCTGAAAAAGTGACATTTTGAAGTGAAATTGTTACACTGACAGTTGCCATGTGGGGTAGATGACAAGAAGCAGGTCGTCGTGCGGGAGAGTCAGCTCTTACAGAATGGTGCCAGATACGAGCAGCTGAGCAGGAAGTGTGGAGGCTCTGAGGAAATCTACACTCAAATGTGACAATTTTGTTTTTCAGGAAGAACACTTTATGCGAAACACTCTTTTTTTAACATCTCACTTCACACTAACATGTGTATATTTTGATGCATATTATATGATGATATATATGATAAATGTATTTTTTGTTCAAGACTTTTGAGGCGTGTATGGGAGTTGGCGGTGCATGCTGAGCCAGCTGTTTTCCAGTGTGTGTGTGTGTGTGTGTGTGTGTGTGTGTGTATGTGTGTCAGTGTGTGATGTGACATTTTCCAGGTCTGCTTTCTAAAAGGTTGAAGAGGAATGTAAAGGAGAATTTCATCATCCACTCAAAAGTAACTGCACTGAGTCGCTGGAAACCTCCTGGAATTCCTCTTACTCTTACAAACGCATGGACACACACACACAGACACACACACACACACGGTTTTACCCCGGGGAGAAGAAGTGGTCACCAGTGCTGATAAAGATAAAGCTGGTTTAGGGTTTAGAAAAATATAGCACTCAGTACGGCCTGTGCAGACACCATGTATACTTACCCTGAGTAATGCTCCGACATAAACTGATATTTTAGACAGTAGTTTCTCTTCTAGCTTGTGTTTGTCCATTTCCCATTCACACTGTACACAAAGCCAGCTCCATAAAAACTGATTTCTCAGTTCGCTGTAAGAACTTGACTGGCCTGCACAGAGAACCTCAACCTCATCCAACACCTCTGGGAGGAACTAGAACTCCAACAGTGAACCAGACCTGATCACTTAACATCAGTGTTGGACCTCACTGATGATCTGGTGCCTGAAATCCTTGCAATTGATCCAACATCTGGTGGAAGACCTGAAACCAAAAGATGGAGACTGTCACAGCAGTGTCTGAATCACATGTTGAACACGTGCCTGGAGGGTCCAAGTGTCCACATTTAGTATAATTCACATTCAATCTTTCAATCACATCTCGTGCTTTTGATTAGTGGATGGAGTTTACTCAAGTTTCTCAGTGAATACACTGAAAAGGTCTTGAGCTTCTGGTTATACAAAGAATCATTCAATGGTCTTTGTGGCACCCACAAGAATGACTTCATTGTTTTATAAACGTTTCTTTAATGATTCTTGCATATGAAGGTAAGTCTGTTTAAGCATCACTTGTTGCAATGCCAAATGTGGTCAAAGACACCTTACAGCTATGGGGAAACTTCCATGGCTGTGAAGTGAAGGCATAATAAGCAGAAATAAACATGTTTACAGCCTGGTACAAAAAAACAGTTTTGGTCTCTATAGCTAATTTCCCCGTTCATGACAACTGTACTGAGGGTGAATTTATATACAACTCACCTGTTCAAATCATATTAAGGCTTAAAGTTTTGCAGAATTAAGAGAGTTGCACAGATTCACAATGGCCCTGAGTGGCGTCATAAAAAGCCTTTGTGGTTGAAAGCCCCATTGGCTGTGAAGTGGACTGCAGATAGCATCCTGTAATTCCTACAGAGTGTGAGCATGAGTATAGTATCATCATGAGCATCAGCTAGAAGTGACATACATGAGACTGAATGCTGGAAAATAATTTACAGTCATATTTGGACCATGAGTTCAATGACACTAGCTTTCCTTTTGCAAATCACCCCATCAGCCATGAAGCAACCGACACCAGAACCAGAGCCGCACTATGAAGCTACAGCCAGCTGGCCAACCCCAGTTTAGCTTTGGTCTGTTACAGTTACCCCCTGTATGTTCTCCCATTAGCAAAAAAAAGTGATTAAAACGTTAAATAAATATTTGAAATCATTTCAACTCAAAGTTGCACATACCAGCTGTTACCAGGCTTTCGAGTGCATATCACGTTTCCTCACTTCAAGTGTAAACTCTGTCATGGAGAGCTGCAGCTCTTGTGTAACCCTGAACTCTCTAAGTGCTTCGCTCATTTCATTGATTTCACAGGAGCTATAAGCAAACCACATTACAGATGGAGTTTAAGCTCTAATTTTCAATAAATCAACATGTGAACGCTCCATTAAATGAATCCCTGTTCATTTGGAGTTGGGCCTGTATTGTAACAGCAGATCTAATTCAGTGTCCTCTCTGATGCTACAACAAGCAGACTGTGGACAGAATGACACATTTGCTGCTCTTTTCTGTGTCCCTTCTGTGTTACATACGTTCATATTCACTCAGCAGTGAACTCAGGTCACTTCAGCACCCCCAGGTCTGTAGCTACAGCTGACAGTGAGGACCTGTATTCAGGGGCATGTGGAACCTGTTACTAGGCTTAGCTTTAATCAGCTTTAATCAGGAAAATATGTTCTGTCTGCCAGACAGTTTTACTACTGATGAGTCAAATGAGATACAGTGTGTTACTGTATGATACTAATACTGTATGTTATTAGGTGTATTTTTGAACTTTTTGAACAGGCTAGTTGCTTCCAATCCTTATGCTAAGCTAACCACATCCTGACTACAACTCTATTTACACAGAAATGACATTAGTATACATATAATATGACTATAGGAGTATGATCTACAGTTACTTAGTAATTACTTACTAATGTATAAAAATGATAACACTGCAAAGCAAATGTGACTGGTTGGTGATTTTTGGAACCAAACCAGATGAAGCATCGATAAAAAAGCTATCACACTGATTTAAAGTTATCAAATTGCTCTTTTAACCCTCAGTCTACCAACATGCTTAACAATCAAGAATAACTGCTGCTGTTATATATCTGTAGATGTGACACAAAATATTACTTTATGAATGAGCAAGTATTCTTATCGTATTCCGTAAAATGTATTCTTTCTATCTGACTCCAGATGTGAAAGAAAGGAAGAACTGGTTTTTAGATGTTTTCATGTCTGATGTGATCATGTAATTTTTTTTAAACAAAATGATAATTGTGACAAGGAAAACACAAATATCACAGAACAGTGCAGTATGTAACTTTCATTTTTAAATGTTAGTATTGGCCCCCGGGCATCTTCACACTGTCAGATCTGGCCCTCTTTAAAAGAAGTCAGGACAGCCCCGGTCTATGGAATGTGACTCTCTGTCGGATGAGGATGGTGTTGAGCATGATTTAAATGCATTAACAGGAGGAGCATTCTTCTTAAAATACTTTAATACGTTGAACACACCACTCATAACACAAGTGTTTTACAGCGCGGCGCTCACACGGTGCTCTGCTGCCCCCTGGTGGCGCCAGATCAACGCTGCGTTGGACTTGTGGCCTTTTGCGTCGCGAGGTGATGACGAGAATTGCGTAAAAGAAGCGTGACAAACAACAGCACTGTAGTTGTGTAAGTGTCCGCGCGCAGACAAACATGTCTCTTCTGCGATCACTGTTTTCAACCAGCAGACACGTGACCTCACTGTCTAAGAGTGTATCAGTGGAATCTGTCTTTACAGGTCAGTGTGTGTGTGTGTGTGCCCGCCCACGCACCCTTCAGAAGTCGTTAAATTGCTACCTATAACTCTCCATGTGAGCCAGAGCTACGTCCACACACCTGCTATTAATGCTGTTAGCAACCGGGCTTCATGGGTCGTTGATTATTGTACTATTGCATACCATTCATATCTAATATTAGTTTTAATATAAACTTCGACAGTTAAATCAGAGCAGGTGTTTCGGTTCAAGTAGTGACCCTGTTATGTGGTGACTGTCAGGCAACTGCGTCATGTTTTGGTCGTAGAAGATACGTAGCTGACGTCATGAATGCCTCTCGGTTTGTGTTCGTTGTAATGAACAGGCCCGTTGAACTTAGAGTTAGCACATAGCAGGGTCACTTCTTGAACCGAAACACTGGAGGTCCCTCGTGTTGGCATGAGTGACCGTCCTGCATTGTGCTGATTGCTGCATGGCTCCAGGCTTTACTCTGATGTCCCAGGTGTCCTTTCCAGGGTGTTCACGGGCAGCCAGCGGAGCGGCGAAGGACAAGGAGCCGCTGAAGAAAGCCAAAACCCCACAGGGTCGCTTCGACAGCACTGAAGAGAAGCACACAGATGTGCTGCAAAGTGAGAATGATGCAGTCTTATCTGTGTAGTCTGTCTGTCACCATGACAACCACCCAGAGAGCCAGATAACCTGCCTAAACAATTCAGAATAGCTCAGGAGTGTACAGTTTACCTGTGGGCAAAATATTATCTTCCAGTAAATTACAACTAAAATGTTTCACCCTGAACTGTTCTCTTGTTCTCCAGAGTTCCCTGATGATGTGAACCCTGAAACCAAAGAGAAGGGGGGTCCTCGGGGTCCAGAGCCCACCCGTTATGGGGACTGGGAGAGAAAGGGCCGCTGTGTCGACTTCTAGTTCATTCCTCATAAAGACGCACTAAGCAAGCATAGATGTTTGCTGTACGCTCAGGTCTGAGTGTCTGATCAGAGGCACAGTATCAGGCAAACATCCAGTTTCTGGCTGTGACTGTATTAACACTTACAGGGAACAAGAAGAGAACTGTTAGCACAGATTTTTATTTAAGTGCATCCTAGCTGTTATGTTGTGCTTTTGTCAAAGGGGCCTTCAAAAAACACGTCATCAAAAATCACTTCAACACGTGAAGCTCCAAGACACGTTTGCACATTTCTGGTGTTTTGTTTCAGGTGAGAGTGAGACGTGGTTCTGGTCCTGTAAGCTCGCTGTGTTCTGTTCACAAGTGTGAGTGTTATGATCAATAAAATCAAAGATGATTCTATGTACACGTTCACTGTGGTGATTGATTTATTTTGAGCATAGTCTACCTTCACCATCCGACTATATAGTCAGGAAGAAAACAATAATTTAGAAGCAGTCTTTTTAAAACAGCATCACATTTTTTACTCAGTAACCTCAGCCTGCTTCTTTATTAATAACTGCATTTGCTAAGCTCTCATTTACACAGAGATCCTGGGAACACTTCTCACTCATTTTGGATGCAGCATTCTCAGCAGTGAAAGCTGCTCTTAACAGGAAATCCAACAATGAGTCATTCCAGATGTGTGGACGGATCATTTGATTCCTGTTGTGTGGTCCCAAAGGTCAAGAAACAAATCTTTTTTTGATCTGTAACACTTTCCAGTAATTTGAAGTGAGAGTTTTTCACTGAATTTATTTACAGTGTCGGTGTTGGTAATATTTTTAAAACACTTTTTAAAACGTTCTTTTATTTATTGGACAGCTTTTCTGGATTTCTAGTGAGTTTCTAGTGATCTTGCTCTGTTGCACATTAACTTGGTATTTCCTGTTGTTCTGTGTGGCTAGACGCTGCAGACAGTGGGAACAGCGCGGAGTGCAGCTGTCTGATGTGTGATCAGTGTTTTAAAAAGTCAAATCTGTATGCACTTTTTATTCTGTCCGCCAGAGGGGAGTAAAGAGCTACATCGCCTGCCCCTGTTTCAAATTGCACTGTTATGGTGCCTTTTCTTGCCGTCAGAAAAAATGTAATTCTGACTTTTAGGCCCACGAAGTAATAAAAATTAATATTCCTGTTATTATTAGGCATTTATGATAATAATTCAGTTTCTTCTGTGAATGTAATCACACGCTATAAATGTTACAAACATACTATAAACCGACGTACTACATACTAAAAAAACTGTAATTGTTTCAGAAAGTCGAGTAGGTGCTGATTATAAACCAAGCAGCAAGCAACTGACTAATCATTCCCGCCTTCATGATAGAGACTGTTTGCCAATAATCGATATCATGAAAACAGAACTGTTCTACATAACTTGGTGCAGACCAGAGGCAGAGCAGGGTTTGAGGAGAAGCACCTGAACGCAGCACGGTGAGAGGAAGGAGGCTGCAGCTCCAGAAGCCCCCGCGAGGAGCTGCAACAACTGGCTGCTGCTAGCTCTCTGTGGCGTTCAGTGGTAAGTGTCCGTCATTTGGAGTGATTTTAGGCTTTTAACGGCTGCGTGAGGATCTTTCTAGGCAGACTGTATTGATAAATCTTCGATAAGTGAGTATTGTTCCGACTTCCGCCGACACAATAATTAGTGGGCGGTGGGAAAGTGTCACATACTTAAAATAAACGGTTTCATGAAAAGGAGGCGCAGTTTGGTGGATAATAACGATGCCGAATTTACGAGAAGACCCAAAAGAAATGGTCAAAGTTGGATTTCAGTTCAGGTGTGAAACGGTCAGCTTTGTCGGTGAGCGAGGGCCCGTCCTACCGGAGCGTGTCTGAAGAGTTTGGCACATTTTTCATAACGGTGAAATGACGAAGGCAGCTCGCGGCTTTCACCGTACAGCGCGCGGCTCTCCGCTGCTCTGCCCTCGAGTTTGAGTCAGTCATCTTCGTCATGAACGCTGGACACACGCTCACCAGCTCTCTTTGTGTAGGTCACTTGTGTTTGGTGTCACTGCTTGTTGCCATGGTTTCCTCCACAGTCTGACCACTGTCCCCTGTGTTTGACACACAGTGTGTTTGAACAGATGAGCAAAGATGAGCTCTGACTGTGTATTAAACAGCAACACCTCTTTAAATGAATAACTGAATGTACTGCCTGTCACTGATAGTGTGTGTGTGTGTGTGGCTGCACCACATACAGCTCCACTGGTGACTGACACACACCCATTTACCTTGAGTGAAGGACTTGACATGTGAGTGTGTTTCTGTGTCTACGTTCCACACTTCATGGCTGACTGCACGTTGCTGATATTTTCTTGTCACATGCTGATGTCTGAGCTCTAACTCAGGGCTGGAGCCACCGTTGAGTGCAGTGTGATTGTGTCCTGTCCTCTCGGGGAATTTGGGAGTCTGAGTAATCTTTGCAGAGTTACATTGTTCAGTTAAACACAAGCTGCTTCCAGTATGTTTAGAGCCAGAGTATGAGGAGCAACATAAGATCATATGGGGAGACAAATTAAGAAAAGTGGCGAGCATAGCAGAGAAAAGTCTTAACAGAGCTAAAACTGTATTGACAGAAACTAAAGCAATAGTTTAGAATACATCCTCCTGCTTTTACTCACCGGTGCACCATGCCGCCCTCCACAGATTGTAATTGTATTAATAGTAAAATCTGCCGCCTGTCTAAGTCAAGTGAAAGGTGTGTTTCTAAAGACCATGTCTGTGAGATACCCGTCTGAGTTTGACATCTTTAAGAGCGATGCTGCTGAGATCACGCTTTCTTTTCAGCAGCCATACCTGAAGCTGTGCTCAAACAAACAGCTGATGCTTCTGTCATATTTACTTCACCTGCAGGAGAGACCGTCACAGTTCAAACTGAAGCAGAGCTACTTAATCCTGGGGGTCTTTGTTTGGTTGTAGTGTTCGATTGACGTTTCCCTCTTGAGTCTAGCATTGCGCTCTCTCTCAAGGCTGTCACCATGGAAACCAGACACAGCATCATAATTGAGAATAGTGTGAGAGGTTCAACCACAACCCCCAGATAGGGGAAACAAGACAGGAAGACATGGTGATCTGGTCAGTTAAACAGACAGTGATGCTTTCAGTCAGTTTTTCTTAACACATCTGCTTCACCTGAATGACCCTCCTTTGTACAGGAGCAGAGGCAGATCTCTCCAAGCCTGGACAAATAAAACTGAAAGTAGCTGTGTGAAGAGATAGCATTAGAGTGTGAAAATCATTTTTAATGACAGAGGAAATCTATACAGAGGTAACTGTATTCACTAGTGTTTCCCCTTTTTGCCATGTGGATTGAGCAGTGTGCCTAATACAGATGAAAGTAGAGTAAAGAGGAAGTGATGTAACTGCAGCTTGATTCAACAGTCAGTCTGCCAGTCAGCAGTGTAGTCCACGCAGAGGGCAGAGCTGAGGTCTGTGACAAGCCTCAGATTTGGCATTATGGGTGTCCACATCATGGTGTTCCGGAGCCAGATGTGACCATATTTGGGGGGAAAGAGCGTGCAGCTGGTGTGTGCCGTATGAGTGGGCTGCTTCATTTTTGTAGTTGTATAAGTTGTATAAAGTATCGATACTTGGATACTTTTCTGGATACCATGTGTTCAAAATGATGCAATACGATCGCTCAGTAGTACTGGAAGTACAACTAACAACTAGAGTTATTATTCCATATGTGCATGTGCTCAGTGACTTTTTCTGGAGCAGCACTGTGTGCAGGAAGAACATGATCCTGTTTTGTGTGCCAAGGACATTTTTGTGGTGTGTGGAATCAAAAGGCATAAATGTACAATACTAGTATTGTATCAAAGTTTTTGTAATTCTGGTCTCATGACAGTCCTAAGCATTGCCTAGTTTGACAGTTTGATCTGAGTTTGGTGAGCCCAGTGTGGACAGACTCATTAAGAAAGACTCTTCACTGCTTCCCTCCTGCCCTGCTCACAAAGCTGCACACCATCTCCACCTTAAAGTCTCCAGGAAGTCTGTCTCTGACCTCCTCTTCATATCCTTCTCCTTTCCCAAACCTCTCCTCAACACATACTGCCCCTGTTTGCTTTAACCTTCACTCCCTGCCTTCCTCCTCTCACCTCTCCTGGCTTATCTCATCAGAAACTTGACACTTTGTCCCTCACAGACTGAAAACTCATCTGTTCAGACTGCACCTGGACAAATTCACCTTTCTGGACTTCTTTTCTCTCTAACTCTGGTTGTTTCTCCTCACTTGAAGTAGTTTATATGTGTGACTCTTATATTCTGATATATTATATATATTATAATATATCAATGTATATTAATATATTAATATTCTGATATTCCTGAGTTGTATCCACACAGTTACTGTATGCTCTCAACTTATGCACTGGCTTTGGGTAAAAGTGTTGTATGTATGGTAAAAGCAGAGGATTCTACCTGCTTTCTAAGCTCCTCATACCTGGGTTTCAGACACTGTTACTTATTTGCGACAAGATAGCATGATGAGCCTGAGTGAAGTTGTGCTGATCTTAGTTGCTTCAGTTGAAAACCTGTGGCATTTTCAGTCCTCCATAGGACACGGAGTGGCACCCTGACTCTGACCCTGAACCTTTTCAAAAAGACACTAATCGTGTGCACAGTGTTCTCAGCATGATGGATCCACCACTCAGACCACCCTGCTGCTGTGTCAACAGACCCCCACCGGGCGGACGGTGTTCTTCCTCGTTGGTCCGGTGAGCACAGGCAGGTCTGAGCATGCAGTCTTAATGAGATCGGTCAGGTGAGGAGCGAGTGTATCATTACACCGCCTGAACCCGACTGGATGCTTATCAGGCCTGCTGCTTAGTGATCACACAACAAGAGCTCAAGACATTTCCACTCGCTAAGCAACTGGAAGTGTGTATGTGCCACTCAGATGTTTACATGGATTACATTATTGATTTAAAGGTAGTGTGTAAGATTTAGTGGCATCTAGGGTGAGATTGAAAAGAGAACTACGGCGTCCTTCATGTGCCAAAAGAGGTCATGATTAGAAAGACATGGTGAGGTTATTGAGGTTCCTTTAGACACATATATTTAGAAATTGTAATCAGTTCGATATTCTGTAAAACTACAGCTCATAGTAAGTCATTGTAACTGCATGGTACCGCATTGTGAGAGGGTGAGAAGATAATGTGTTCCTTCTTCATGTTTTCACTTCTTTCATGCAAACATTGTGATCCTCTGTTTGTCATTTAGCGTCTTAAACTTCTAACAAAACACAAAAGCCATAAGCAGCAAACACGTCTTCTTCATCTGCTGCACGCTCTGTGGAGCCCTTTGACTGTTACAGGCGACTGTGACAAACATGGCGGCACAAGACTTGTGTAAGACGACCTGCTCCATACATAGATATACATTTCTAATTCTAAGATGATAATAATAAAAAAATAACAGTTCATTTTTAAGGTGTCTTTAATGAATATTGTAGCTTTGAAAAGTCTGTTACAATGGATCAAATGATAAGTGACACTCGTAGTGACAACTACTCTATATATATATATCTCTATCCCTCTCTCTCTATCTATAAACAAAGAATGTATCGTTCCTTTCAGTGATCGAGATAAAACATGCTGATGTCAGTTGGGCACAAACAGGAGTCTAAATGAATACTGATGTCTGCTGTGGAGATCAAAATATCAATTTTGCAACATCAAGTTTTGCATTTGGGTTTGGTTTTTGTTGCCAGATCGTATCAGGTTTATAATTTTAGAACCTAAATCATTGAGATATTCTTTCATTATTTTCAGTGTCAATGTGTCAGATATTTTGTCATATAAATGTTAAGTTATAAAATATGACAAACCATTAAGACAAAATCTAAATTCCTTATAGCTGTGACAGTGACATATTGCTTGTTTGGTCCAACCAATGATATGTAACAGAAAGGTAGTACATCCTCACCTCTGAGCAGCTGAAACCACAGACTGTTTCATGACTACCAGCTGTGGTCTCAGATATGACAGTATGCTTAACTGGATTGGGTTTAGAGCAGTGCAGAACTCTAGTCTGATGCAAAAAGGGAACTTTATGTGTTGATACATGTTAATGTTGCACATCACATATATCAGATGTGATTTCAACTTGTCTGCCCCTAAGAATGAATTCATGCAGCTTCAAAGTCTGTGTAGAATTCCTTAATTATAGCATCATTTCTAATTATTCTGATCACACATTTTTTTTTATTTTAGTTAAACTAGAAATGCCTTATAAAATGTCTTCAATCTGTGTGTAGCTCTAAATCAGAACTGTTGTTCCTCCTCATGACTTCATGTATTGTACTTCTTTCCTGTGTCGTTCCAGTAGTGTGCCTTGACTCAGCAACATGATGTTTGTTGTTGAGAAGACGGACAAAGAGCTCTGCCACAACCCCACAGCTCCTTTAAGGTGCATGAAAGAAACCAAAAGAATCAAATGATTAAAACAAGAACACATTTGAACCTTTCTTATCTACCTTTTGTAAGTTAATCATGTTTTATAACAAATAACGTTCCTTCAGTTGACAGGACCTTCCTACATTTCCTTGGTCCCAATGGAAGCCAGTGGACGCAGCCAGCGGTGGAAGATGTATCTCCCCGAGTTTAAACACAGCAGGAGACTGCACGAGAGTCCAACTACAAAAGACAGTGAAAGAGATAGAGGAGGCACACATAAAAGCGTTACTCTGGCACCCACCTCCAGGTATCTGACAGACAGACAATATGTAACGAGAAAGCCTCTGTTCTCTACAGAACAACATACATCTATCTTAAAGAAGACGCATCTACAGAGGCACACAGAGCAGGTGAGGACAGCAGAGAGTGAATGATACTGCATGTAATGCTGCTACTGAATGCTTGAATTGGACATAGTATCTAAAATACTCTACTCCCAAAATATTCAACAGCTTTAAATACAGTGTTAATATTAAACATTGTATACCCGATAGGCTGTAAAGATTATCAGTCATCCAGGTCAGAATAGGTCGTCGTAGGCAACTGGACTAGTTTTGTATCTTGTACCCTTTGTCACCTGTCACTGTCATACTGACCATGTCTTGCAGGAGAAACAGTTGGGTGTGACCAGGAGAGAAGAAAATCAACATCACACTGACCTGAACTTCTTGACCAGAGTGAGAGCAGACCTGACCCCAGAGAGTTTCAGCCTCTCTCACAGTGACATTTCCTCTCCCTCAGTCTGTAGAGAAGACCTCGGCTCACCCATGTCTGTCTCTGAGCTCAGGGCCAGGCGTTGCCATGAAGAACCCACTTTTGGTTCGCCTTTCCCTGGCAGCAGGTCATCTCGACGAAGCCTCTCGAGCCCCATCCTGGAGGTCCAGAGGCTAAACCCTCCTCTGAGGCCGCAACTGACCTCCACTGTCCTGCATCCTACCTACACCCCTCGCTCAGGGTACTCCAGGCCAGGCCAGAGTCAGCTCAGGTTTGGGGGAAGGGAGGGGGGAGGCGACAGAGACGCCAAATTACACCCTTCTGGAGAACACTTAAAAGGACACCCAATGTCTCTCCATCAGGCGAACTACTGGGCCTGTGCCATCCCTAAAGCTTTGCCTCCATCTCCAGACAGGCACTCTGCAGGCTGGGACCCAAACAGAGAGTACCAGGCTCTGCTGGATTACACCTACCCTCTAAGACCAGGACAAGTGGTCACTGAGTGGGAGAGCTCCAAGCTCCACGGAGACTCTCTCCAAACAGATTCCAACCTGCAGGACTCAGGGATTGAATTGGATCACCTTTGTAGCTCCACTAGTGTGTCAGGTTTGGGCTGTACTGTGAGCGGCGTCGGACAGACCAGAGAAAGAAGTACTCTTAGTGTGGGTCACAGATCACCTGACCTGCAGGCATTCACAGAATCCTCAGATGGTCTGCCCTCCAGTACCCTGCTCTCCCTAACAGACCCTGTGGGTTTGTCTTTGGACAGCCTGGACGCCAGTGAGAACAGAGGTGGGATGAATCATTACAAAAGTGATGGTCACCGTCATCAGCACTGCTCTCTGTCCTCCTCCACCTCCACTTCTTTTATCCGCTCCACCAGCGTTTTACCACAGTCCAGGTGTGTGTGTGGGGACGTGGACGAGGAGTTCTGGTCTCTCCCAGAGCAGCTGGAGGAGCTGCAGCAGCTGTCCAGACAGGTCAGTGCTGCTGTGGACCTTTACTGAACTAGACCAGTGCTTTTGCATGTAGAAACTGATCCACACACATTTTTTTCTAATCTTTTTCCAAAAAGTATGTTTTTAGATTGCAATCATGTCACCATCCATCTGTAAAACTCATCTGGTTACTGTTTCCTCACACTCACTGCCTTCACGTCATTGTTTGATATCATAGACTGTATAAATCCTGGATATAGGCAACATCACCTACAGCTTTCTGAAGAGCTGTTATGAAGCTCAGTGTGTAATTTATTGTTGAGCTCAGATGGTAGAAAAGGTAGAAACAGGGTTACACCTGATCTGCACCCATGTTATATGTACCATAGGTTGAGTGCCTTAGAGAGGACATGAAACACTAGATGTCCTTATTTTACAAGATGGATTCCCACTCTATGTCCTTGTATGTTTAACACCTGTCAGAGAAACTGGCTAGAAATAAAAAAGTAAAAAAAAAAAAAAAAAAGTTATATTTTTCATTATATAACAAGTTATGAGTGTAACTCTATCTTGTTCATAGCATGTGATATCAAAGTGTTGGTTGGCTTGTCATATTAGCAAACATTAGCTGACTATTAATAGCAGTCAATTACAGACTCAGTGGAAAATGTGGAGCACCAAACTAAAAAGTGGAGCAAAGTCACAAACCAAGAAAAGACGAGTCTATTTTCATGTTTTGTCCCACAGCAGGTTCAGTAATAATCACAATCATCACATTTACTCGTTGATTCTATAAGTTTTGTTCACTTACACTGGAACTGCGTCAGGAAGGGAGGTCTTGATGACAAAAACTGTGCATGTAGAATTAATCCACAGTATGTGAGTATTGTTTCAGGACTTCAGACAGCGTGAAGCTATCCTTCAAGGCTGCAACAGCAGAATAACTGTTCAAATCAATCAGCGATGAAGCCTCACCTCACATCACCACTGTTGTTAGCAATGACCTCTGTGAACTCTGCTCTTTCCACAATGGTCCTGTCACGTTTGTATGAGGCCATAAGGTGTCAAATTCAAAGAAAACCCAACGTAAAGTGTCTTAGTAAAGGTGCATGGCCAGCACGTGCTGCTAAAACTGCTTCACTGGGCTTTAGCATTGATTCTAGTTCTTCTCTGAACTTTAATGGAAGGATGAATATAATATTTGACACATATTCCCACATTTGGTATTTTGATGATGTTGGTGGAGAGTGCTGTTAAACAATGCAGGCCAATATACAGGTGTAGACAGTTAAGAAGAAGACGATTTATATCATTTTCTTGTTTTATTTTATTTCTTATCTGTATTCAGTATGTTTCTCCACTCCTTTATTCAGGTTTGGCCTTTAATTGGTCACCCACCTGAGCCTCCTGTGTCCTGTTTTTTATAATTCAATTTTTCTGCATACATGCAAGATATAATATCACAAAACTGGTCCATAAAAAAATATAGGTCATCCCCAACCTGCACCACCCAGATGGCTTTACTCACCAGCATTATTCACCAACAGTAATTGGACCACCTCCTCCTGAAGTTCTTTTGTAATGATATTAAGACAGGATAATATTGTATTGGAAATGTGTATGTTCAGCTTCAATGTTCATCAGTTTTACTGTGTCCCTTCAGCTAAAATCTGAAAGCGTTTGTGTGCAGGTGAGGGAGGTGACTGCCCAGCTGAGTCGGCCTGTCACAGCCAGCTGGGAGTCTCTGGAGCCGGGCACCACCTCCGTCCTGTCCTCCATCACCCTGCCTGACAAACAGGAGGCTGAAGTCAAGGTGGAGGAGACTGAAGCCAAAGAGCTGGAGGGCAGCAATCAAGAAACTGATGAAGGAAAATATGAGACGGGCAGAGAGGAGATGAGTACTGCTCAGACAGGTATTTATCATACAAGTATTTTATGGATAGTCATAATATCTATATACTCCAAATTACACTTCCCACATGCTCTCTAGTAGTATCTCGGGTTTGTCTCAGATATTTCTGCCTCCACCAGAACACAGTGGAGGTGAATGGAGCAGAGTTTGTATTGCTTTTACAGCACTGAATTAATTACAAATCTCCTGTACCCCACCAGCTGATCACAGAGACTCTGAGGTTCTAAGGAGGAGTTCTGGGGCCTGGGTGGAGTCTGTTGGTGGGGGACCGAGTCAGTCTAGTCTCAGGGATGTGGAGGTTTTGGTGGAGCAGCTGTGTGGCCTCACTCTGCCTGGCAGCCAGAGGAGCAACCAGGAGACTCAGGAACAAAGTGACTCCCTGTTGCAACACATCCAGGTAGAGACCCGATCAGATCTGCATACAGGTCTGACTGTATGACACATCGCTGCCTTCATACAGTGTTTGATGTTTGATTTACAATGGGTAGCATACATCCAGAACAGTGCACTATTATTTTGTTATTTTCCATGATATTGCTGAAGCTCTATTTTCGATCATTCGAGGTTTGCAGTATCCCATATAAAAGTAAAAGCTGAATGCTGTGTACGTTGCAGGTCTTCTGTTCACACCTGGAGCAGCTCATCCAGCGGCTCTATACAGTGTCAGAGAAGATGGAGCTGCTGGCTGCGCCCACTGTGGACATAACCAGCGTGAGATCATCTCTGGCTGAGTATCAGGTGAGCATGTGTGACCTGTGTGGCACTGCAGGGTTGTAGGTAGCCAATCACAGCCACCCTGAGTTACGCTAGACTACGTCATGATGCAACAGGGAATTCTATTGATGTGATCTGTAGTAAAACTACAAAGTCCAGAAGATGGACTACAAAACGCACATCTGAGATACTTCCTAGATACTCCCTATGCGCTCTTAACATGTAGGTTAATGCAGGAAATCTAAAATGGACAACCCGTGAAAAATGTGACTTCATTATCAACGTTCAAATAATAAATGAATATTGTCCACCTGTCACAGAAGTCAGACGCTGTGTTTGTTATGCTGGTACGGTCTCTCACCCTCCTGTCCACTCATGTATGAACATATTAACAAGTTATATGATTAATAATCAACGGTCACTTCATGATGATCTGCAGGACGCTGCATGTCACAGTTACAAACAGTTTTTACTGTGTGTGTGAAGGCAGCTCCACAGTCAACAACAGAACACACTTGATGATCAGAGTGTTTACATCACGTAAACACGTATGTTCATATTCACACACTCTCTGCTGCAGGCTGCATCACACTGTTTAAATGCATTGTTTTCTTTCTTATGTCTGGTTGTGAATGACTGAACGCGCCGATTTTTTTGTTGCTGCCGCAAGGAATTGTGGGGCAGCATTACCTCCTTTCCCTTCGTAAAGGATGGTCTATGCTAAAGGAGATAATAAAGGAAGCACTGAAGCTCCTTTCCTTAACAGTTAGAAAATATGAACAGCTCTTATCATGGCGGATGTTAATATGTCCGGCTCATTTCACTCAGTTAGGAAGGTTCCTGAAAATTTGACTATTCGACCGCACCCCTGCTGTTTCTGGCAGGAACCAAATGTTAAATAGGCCACACCAATCAGCTGGACTCCGATCATCAGCTGGAATACTGTACCTACACAAAGATCCTCACAAACGGACAGGAGGTCACACTCCAAGCAGAACAGAAACATTTGGCCATAACAATGATGCACAATATAAAACAGTACATTTATAGTGAATAGTTCAAAGCTTCATTTGTAATGCCAGAATTTAAATGCTGCACTTTCTTAGCATGACTTCATTCTGTTTAAACTCTGTCTCTGCATAGCTGCAAAGATTAGGTTACGCTAATATTATTAGTAAAGGATCACACACATGCACACTGTATTAACAGTACCATAAATTTTAGATAACCATAACAACAAAAAATCTGTTTATTACATTATTATAGCAAATTACTTAATTGTTAGTATTGTAAGCTATAAGCTATTATTTTCTGGCCTGATTGATGCTGATGAACTTTATACCCATAAAAACAGGAAACAGAGCACCAACATTTGCTTCCTCATTTTTACATGTTTCCTGTAAAACCAAGGCGGAGGGAGGGAAGGACTCGTCACAACCATTGACTGCCGTTTGACAGTTTTGCAGTAGCCAGTAGCGCTGACTGTTATGCACTGTAGCTAATTCTTTAATCCAGTGTCAGCATCTACCTTCCAGTGAACATGACCGGAACCTTTTTGTCGTTGTTGGGACAGATACTGGTCTACATGTGACATGTTTCATTTCATGAGGATATCTCAAGATAAGCTTTGAATTCAGTAGAGATCTTTGAAACAAGTCTGCAATAATAAGTGATAATAAGTAATGAATGATTCATTGATTATTAAATAGATGTACTCTCAATGGACTAATCATTGAATTGATCAGTTCTACACATGAGAAAACAGGATCCTGCACTGAACAAACATCTCTGTGTGCGTGTTTCCTCAGTCACTCAGCTCCACTTCAACCTCCAAAACTCACTCATTTACTCACTTCATGCTCGTTCTCACTGCAGGCACAGGTGGCACCTTTGGCTAAAAACTTTTGAGAGTAACGTGACCACCCGAACAAAAAGAATCAGATCTGAGCGATAGATCTGAATCCATTGTTTCTGAGTGTAAGTTTTGCTGTGTGGAGGTGATCTAAGCTGACAATATACATAATGTCTAATGTGATGGTCTTGTTTGTTGTCAGAGTTTTCAGAGAGAAGTGAGCAGCCATCAGCCGCTGACCTCCTCTGTTCTACACACCGGACAGCTTCTCCTCAGCTGCATCAACACCACGTCTCCATGTCAGTCTCTAACATGCATATAAACTATAAAACTTCCAAAGTTGGACTCATCATTTTCATTTTTCAACTCATCTTGAAACTCTTGCTGCATTCTCCCTCCTCCTCTCCAGTTTTAAGAGACAGCCTGCTGTTGATTGAGAGGCAGTCTGAAGCTCTGGAGACCCACACAGAACACTTTTTCTCCTCCATCCTGTCTGCCATGGACAGCCTGACCCAGCCCAGTCCAGTCCAACAGAGCAGACAGCAGGACCTAGGACATGTGGGGGTCCAGGGGTCCACTTTGTGAACAGACTGCAGGACACATTTGTGTACAAAAGTATAATTTACGCTGTCTTACTTTTTTTTATGATACAAGATACATGCTCAGTGTGGTGTCTCAGCCGCCAGCATCTCGGCGGCGGTGGAGTGTGGGGTTTATCATTCTTTCTGCTATGTTCCCTGATGTGTTTTGTACAACTTGCTCATTTTTCTAAATAATTTGACACCCTTTAAAATACACAACACATTTGGTCTTGGGTTTCTCTTTATGTGACTACACATGAAGCCGCTCCCTAACCCAACTGCCACTGCAGTCTCAAGAATCAAGTTCATAAAGCTAATGTTACCATGTAGACAGGACTCACAGTATCTGTAGATATTAAAGTCTCATTCTAATGTAACAAAATTTTCAGGTGGTTATACATCAATGAAAATAGTTATGTAATATTATTAGTTAAGTAATACATTACATGTTATTAGATATTATTAGATTTACATTACATTAGTATTACATTTCTGCCATATTCTGTAAATAGAGCCTCTGAACACACTGAACCGTTTTAAATGTCATTCATGTTTCATCTCAGTTTGTCTGCCGTGTTTACAGTCACATTTCTTCTTGGTTCTTTACAGATGTGTAAGCAGTGTGCCACCTGAACCTGAAATGAAGTAACAGATTCCACAGTGGAGCAGCATGAGGAGCGCTGACTGGCCAGCTGTGTGTGTGCTGAGAGCTCGACAGGAACATTTTAAAGCCATTGCTTCATCTGATAAAGACAAGAATATGGACATCAAATGAATAATTGTATTTATTTGTGTTGGGTTTTTTGTACTTCACATTTGTTATTGGATTATTTACAACAAGCAGCTTTTTACCTTACAGCAGCTTTTTTGAAAATGGATAATTGTTGTGGTAACACACACATCATCGTTTGTCGACATGAACAGCCTTGTCTGACCTGCAAACACTTCAGTCAGTTCATCATATCAGGTTTACATGTGTCGGTCACAGTCTGATCTCCGAGCAGCTGCAGGGAGGCTGTGCTGTACTGAAGGACACGGCTACCTGTGCTGTGATCTGAATCTTTCCCACAGGGATCAATAACTTTCTAACACTTTCTTATCAGCTTTAACAAAACACATTTTTGAACTGATGTCAGTGTTGTGTGTTCTAATGTTAACAAGTGTGTTAACTGGCAAGTCTTTGCAACCCAAAAAAACTTTCCACCATACTGTAATTCCATCGACGTCATTGAATAAACCGGATAGTTTCAAATCTTATCTGTGTCTGCATGCCATATTGTGTGCTGTTTGGTATGCACATTTAGAGGGAACAAGAGCAGCTGCTTCACTGACAGGTCAATCAGGTCAGACTAGTTCATGATTTCAAAGACACTGGTATGTACAGACTGTTATGGGATTAATGGCCAAATACAAGGGGAAAGAGCTGCTGATAGTTCTGACACTGGGAGTGTTGGGGGATGGGGGACGTTCTGACAAAGCCATCAGTGTCATGGGCTGGGTGTGGACACTTCATGGAGTGTGGGAAGAACTCACTCACAAGATCCTGCATACATGAGAGAAAAAAAGTTAACAAGCCTTACTGATTGGACCATTCAAACTCAGAGAGGGAAGTGGGGAGGACAGAAAGGGAACATTTAGCGTAAGAGGAAGTTGTGAATTAAATCAGAGGCAGCCCATGTAGAAAGTGTAAGAGATTTTAAATCCTGTCTAGATTTTTGTCTTCCTGTCAGCAAACCCCATGTTCACACTCAAACCAACACTTCCTACTGACAGTACAGAAGCCCTCACACATTTCCTCTGTTTTCTCTTGATAACAAGTTAATGTCATTTATTTTCTCGAGATCTTGAGTTATTCATATCATTATCTTGAAATAACAAATGTTATATCAAGATAACAGGATCATTTTCTTCAGATTTTCTTTCCTGCATGGTTGGACAGCACTGAGACTTTTTCATATCATTTGTGATTTCTGAATGATTTGAACTCTAGTTTTAGTGTCTGTCATAGGCATTAACGGTTATGATCCACTTCACGACTGTTGACAGACGGTCTGCAGCCTTCATAATAATCATATATCATATGTCTGGTCTGATATATTATCAGACCAGAGCAGCAGAATGATAAACATCAGCTTGGGTGCTTGAAAAGTCACAGACACATCGGCCACTAGATGTCGCTGTAGCCAGTCAGCGTGTCAAATCAATTAGAGAAACAAGAGCGTTACTGTCTGCTCATTTTTCATAGTGCAGTTGCAAAAACGTTTTACAAACTTCCTTGAATATGCGTGCACTTCGCGGGAGCGCGCACATTCAATGGAGAAGACCTACACGCTGCAGGTCAGACAGTCTGACCTGCAGCGTGTTACCTGTGCGCACGTGCAGTCTGACTCAGACTGCACGTGCGCACAGGTAACAGCAGCAGAGATGAGACTGTTGTTGTTTTTTTGTTTTTTTTTCGTTTTTTATTACCATTATTATTCTAAGATGTCTATTTGAAAACAGAAAGAGGTCACTCCACTGTGAGCCGTTCATTTTCTTCTGCCAGACTGAAGTGAGTAATTCATCGGGTGATACCTGTGCACAGGTGCTGACATGTCTTCTTAGTCACACCTACTTCCTAAAACAGTGATGACATAACGGTGACTCATGACACGCACGTGAACTCGGGAGAGAAGTTTCTGGATTAATTATGGGAGACTCTGTAGACCAAAGTGTGCAGCTGAGCTGGATGCTAAAGTCTCACAGTGTGCGCTGATGTGTGTGTGTGAAGCAGGGCAGATTGAAGGATGAGGCCGGAAATGAGAATGATGTCTTTGAAAATAAAAGCCTCGCTGTTGCGGTATATACAGATTGTACAAAATGCCTCTGTCAGGTTTTATGCTGAAGTGAATGCCCGGAAGTTGTGGATTGTGTGTACTTTGACTCCGCCGGGTACAAGCCGACTCCTCTTTGCCACGTTTCACTAAATGACGTAATCTCTCTCGGGGCTTGACAGTTTGCTGTTGCGGTAACGACACACATACACACAGCGAGAGGCCGAGAACGGGTCCGGTTAGCTGGACGTTTACTCACATTCACTGTTTATTTCGCTTTAGTTTTACGTCTGTAGAGCTAGACAAAGGTCTGTCTTAAAAGACGAGGCGTCCGTAAACTAAGTATTTAGTGTTATTCCTGACTCGGCTAACCAGCTGGCTAATGTTAGCTGTTTCCTGGTTGGAGTTGCAGCCATTTTGGACAGAGACACAGCTAGCCGGCCGCGGTTTGGGGAGCAGCGTAAGCTAGCCACCGCTCCCGTTTTCACAACAAACAGCTGCGGTTTATCCACAGACCGGGGAAAAGAGACGTTTCACGAGAGGGGACACACCGTACAACGAGTCCACAATGAATCCCGAATAGTAAGTATCACACCTGAGGACGAAGTGTTATATTTCGGCCAGCTAGCTAAGCTTAGTTGCGAGCTAACATTCAAGATAACGTTAACTTAATGTTGAGCTAAGTTAGCTGCTAACATCAGCTGACATTATCCTTAATGTACCGGTCTTAAGATAGTGTGGACATTTTCCAGGAATATCCGTGGAAGTTTATGTTGTGTAACTGCTGATATTTTTCACCAAAGTGTTCTTCATAGCCTCATTAGCACTGGCTGCCAGCTGTTGGGCCACCAGGATAACCTAGCTTCGCTGACTCTGGGCTCGGTTCGTTGAAATGTAAATACCGGACAAAGGTGCTTGAAATTTGATTGTTTATGTCCTCAATCCTGGTTCTTTGGATGTCAGCGTTTAACTAATTGAATTTATATAATGAATAAGAACTCAATTAGTGAACACTCGACGTCAAGGCTTCCTATAATTCGTGTTTTAAAGACGACACCCTGTTGCCGGTGTTTAGACTTTAGTTTCTGTCTTTTACTTGGACACGATACTTCTTCATTTCCTCTATTTTAGTGAACAAAGCTGTCCGTAGCTGTCCGTTGTTTACGTTCAAGGAAAGGTTTTACGCTTTACCTGGTGCTGTTGAGCATGACTCAGTGTTCGGTCATATGGTCTCACAGTGCTGAAGCAGCCTCTCAGTCATGTGTAGGTCACATGCCACAGGACAGGCCGCCGATTTCACCATAGCAGCGTTGAGCAATCAGTCTCTTCAGCTTTCCGTCTCTTGGGTTTTCCATTCATAAATGTTCACTGAGGCGGACTGTAGAAGTTGTAAACAGTGCTACTCTTAATTCTAAAAACTGTACAGTCATTTTTAACTTATTGTTCTACAGTATCAAGTATCACTATGTATTATCACCACTACATGGTGATACTCGATGCCCATTCCTTTCTCCAGAGGACTTGATCTTGTAATGATTCACCTATTTGGTATGGACTAGATGTTCTGAGGCAAGATTCAAGACCTTACTCAACAAGAGCCAGTGTCAAAATGAAGAGAACCTCCCATTATGGTTTAGTGTATAACTCAGTATGCTGAGCATGAAAACCACTTCTAGTTGAAATTACAAACAGTTATGGGCCTGCAGGAATCTCTAAATTGTGCAGCTTGACTTGACACCAGTACAGTATTTTGTAGTGGACACTGGTGAATAGTAAATTAGTATTTTGAAATTGCAAGTTTAAGACACATGTAACATCAAGGTGACACAGGTTGACTCCCTGGATTGTTTTCAATCCCTTGTTTTTGGTCGACGTGCTATTGTCGTCAGTTCTGCTAATATGTGTGTTTGTGCATTCACACGCACGTGCTTAGCCTTGCATTGGGATGACCATTGTCCACTGTCCAGACCAAATGAGGAGAGAATGGAATTTCTTACAATGAGAATTAGAGGAATTGAGACAGTCCTGGGAGGCAGCCTGCCTCCTCAGCCCATGTGAGAATTAAGGTGTACATTTCTGCTTCCCTTCTACTGATGCTGGTGATGGTATCACTAAGTTCACTGCCAAGCACCGGTTGCTAGTTTTACTGCAACACTTTAATGCAACACCTTTGTGTTATAACCAATGTCATACTGCATCATTAGGCTGTGTCTGACTAACACTTGACTCTTTGCTGGGGTTTATTTACAAGTCAAGATGTCCACGTCTCAGGTTAGTACATCTGGAAATCATAACATGCAGCAGAAGTCTTTGAAATAGAAAGAAACATGTTTTTCCAGGGCACTGGATCTCTGCTCAGGTTTCTTTTAAGGCTTCCAAGTCGTGTCGCGCTGCAGAGGATCAGAAGGGAAAGGAAGAAAAAGGAGGAGGCTGAACACTAGCAGCTATCGACAAACCAAATATTAGACAGGCACAGTAGTTTGTTTGAAGTTTGTATAGCTGCACACACAGATATTGGTGTGTGTGTGTGTGTGTGTGTGTGTGTGTGAACAACTGTGCGTTTTGGGGAAGTAAAGGATTATCATCATATTGCTTAATCTTATATTGGTGTAATTGTAAACGGTGCAGGATGTAGGCTAGTTTAGACTGCGTGGACCCGCCTTGTTGCATGATAGCATAAAGGTGAGTCTTTGAGCTGGATAATCTCGGTCAGTTTACCTCTTCTCTTGCTGACACACCCCACATTTTTGAAAGGCTCATCAGGAAGTCTAAATCATCATATTGACAGTAGCACTAACTAGAGTCATGCTTCCTCGCTGTCTAAATAAATGCAGTACACAAGTGTGGTGTTCAGAACTGTTAACTCCACCCTGATACTGGTATGTCGTCGTCCTTGGAAAGTTTCCTCTCAGCTCTTGTATCAGCTCAGTAAACATGAATGAGACTAATCTCGGAGCTGGAGTGGAGGGGTACGACATGAGGCAAAGAGAAGAGTGCTTACTTCTCTGTGCTGGTTCCCCCCGGTCTTTTTAACTGCCTTCATACGTCCAATCCAATCACATGATCAGACGGCTTCCTGCACTTCCTCCTGAAAATGTGCCTGAGCTCAGCACAGCTCATTGTGCTGAATGTCTCCTTTCCTTTTTAAAATGTACACTCTTCAGCCATCCTGACAGATGACTCAATGCAGATGAGCATGATTTGCATCAAACTGAAAGTGACATTCAGTCAAAGACTGTTTGTAAGTGCTGCTGTCAGTAAGCAGTGTGACTTGGACTCTCACTATGGCAGCTGTTTATGTGGTAAAAGTCATCTGTAACTCTCTCACATGACTAACAATGTTTTGAATGTCCTAACTAAAGTGTGTTTTTTTTCCTTCTCTCACAGCGACTATTTATTCAAGCTGCTCCTGATTGGTGACTCTGGTGTTGGAAAGTCTTGCCTACTTCTTCGATTTGCAGTAAGTTTTCCCATGTCCACTGAAGCATGGTTCAGTCTCACAGCATTTTAAATTTACTGTGCAGTAATTTCATGCAGACTGTCTTCAGTTGGTCACTAATGTATTTTGGCTATCTGAACTGGTTTTCTTATTAACCCAACAAGGAACAACAAGAAAGTTAGAGTGAACAGGATGAGAGGCTTACATGAGCAAAGTCAAGCAGTTAACCTGCCTGTAACTCATTCATTCAGTTTGTGTGCCATTGAAATGTTCACTGTACCAACAGCGTGACTCCCTGCTAGTGACTGATAGTACTGATTGTGTGTGCAGTGAAGCAGGAAGTGAACAGGATGCGTGAGCCATCTAATTCTTCTGTTTCTGTCTGCAGGATGACACATACACAGAAAGTTACATTAGCACTATCGGCGTGGACTTCAAAATACGAACCATAGAACTCGACGGAAAGACCATTAAACTTCAGATTGTAAGTAACAGACTGCTTCTCTTTATGTTTGCAAAGTGCTTTCGTATCAGTGTCCTTCAGGAAACCTGACTCCCTCTGAAAGGTAGAACGGTTTTCAGGACCATTTTTCTTCAACTGGAAACATTAAACAACAACATTAAAGGATGTGATGAGCTTCTTTTTCATGTCAACACATCACATAAATACCCAAACCAACACCAGTCTGAAGCAAGATGGCACATTCTTTACTGCTTCCAACACTCTCATTACAGATCCACTCTTTCCATCTTCAGCCTTTCACAATAAAAGCCCTCAACATACTGCTTTCAGTGTTCATGAAAGGGAACTTCAAATTCATTCAGAGCATACCTCATAATCATAAAAGGTACACATCTTTTTGGACAGGACACTTTGACGCGTTTGTTTTGAGAAATGATGATGTCATTAAAAGAAATCCTTAAAATAGTGAGAAAAATAGTTCCAGGCAGAGTCCTTGGTTCCCCAATCACAATGATGCTCACAGCGTCATGCATCGCCGTGATCAGGTTAATGGTGAATGGACGGCTATAGCCTCTGCTCTGAGCCTCTCTTACCACTGCCGGATTTACATTGGAGTCAATTGAGAACCCAGAGCGTTTCATACTGACATGGGGGGTACCTTTTGCATCAGTGTCAGACACCTAGGGGTGTGACAAATCGTCTATGTATGTTAAGACGATCATGCACCTATCATGTTCTCCCGAGTCAGATGAAATTGAGTTTGACACGTGTTTTAGGATCTCTTTAGTTATTTGTTCCATGTAAACAGTGATGTGGGTAGAAAAAATACTGCCCATTTAACTGCAGTTAATGTCGGTTCATCTTTTCAGTACTGTCACTTCTCTGTCTGTGGCTCTCAGCTCCATGCCCACTGGTTCCTACTGAAGATGAAAACTTAGTAGGAAAAAACCAATCATAAATATTTTGTTTGTTTGTTTTTCTTTCGTTTTTAAAAAAAAAAAAAAGACGGCTGCTGATTATTCTATAGAGCACAATTCCCTACCGTTTGAGCAGCAATTTCTTTTTCATGCACGTGAAGAGTGAATACATTTGAGGAACTATGAATCCTGTTTAAGTTGTTATCATGGCTTTGAGAGCTTTAATATCCCAGGAGGCTTTTAATGTCGACAAGAATAAAGTTGTACTCTGAGCAGCAGTAAATACTTCAACTAACCAAACACTGTATGTTTGCTTTGACAGTGGGACACGGCGGGTCAGGAGAGGTTTCGTACAATCACATCCAGCTACTACAGAGGTGCTCATGGTATCATTGTAGTGTATGATGTCACAGACCAGGTCAGTATGTTCACCTTCCTCCTCCATATACAAAAACAATTGAACTCAGAGATGCAAACGTGGAAAAAAACCAATGTTTCTGTTGATGTTTTGGGCCTCTGAAACATTGTGTGCTGTCAGGCTTTGTTGTTGCTGCACTAGAAATGCCATGACGTCACGTCAGGTCTATATTTGGCCAGGAATACATCTGTTTTAAAGGTTGTGCTCTAGTCTAGAATGAATCTGTCAGCTCCTTTTAGTGTTTGGTTGTTGCTTGATAGCACACAATGTTGATGGCATGGGAGACCTGTAAAGCATGATATAATTAGATAGCATTCAGGTACAGAGGTGTCATGTCATTGAGTCCCTCTGCCTGAACTCCACTGAAATGTGGCCTGTATGCTTCAGGACAGTTCTGTTTGTAATTTTACAAACAAGAGTTTGAAAGGTGTCAGTGGTCAGTAATTGCTGTGATCAGACTCCATGTCTGATTTGCTCTGTTGTATCATGTTCTGTCTGGAATGTTGTAAACTGTAAGATGATGTCCTCTAGCAGATCTAGCACGCACTAATGTTAATCTGTCTTCTGTGCTAGGAGTCCTTCAACAATGTCAAACAGTGGCTGCAGGAGATTGATCGCTATGCCAGTGAAAATGTCAACAAGCTATTGGTTGGGAACAAGTGTGACCTGACGACAAAGAAGGTGGTGGATTACACAACAGCAAAGGTAAGGCACCGGGGTATTTAATCCCACACACAGAGGCTGTTGCATGCAAACCATGTGATGTGTTTTCTGTGTCTCTTCTGGATTTTCCTCTCTATTGTCAGGGTGACATGAAAGACATCTTATCCAAGATAGCCCCCTCCCCTCTTAAAATGAGAACCTCAGATATCAAATCAAATCTGGGAATCAAATCAAATTTTATTTGTATAGCCCAAAGTCACAAAACACATTTAGCCTCAGAGGGCTTTACAATCTGTACAGGGAGTGACACCCTCTGTCCTTAGACCCTCGACCCTTAGATATGCTGGTCCCAGCTCCAGGTCTGGAAGGAGCCTTTTCAGTAATCACTTTAAAGTGTGACTTTTCAACCTGGACCTTTATTTTCTTTTGTTTTTCTGTGAGAGTGACTAATGGGACTTCCACAGAAAAATTAAACGTTTGCTGGACCTTTTGCTTGATCTGGTCTGTGAATTATCATGTAGGCGTAGAGTCGTAGAGAAGCACCCACAGGAGCACCCACAGGAGCACCACCAGTCTCCAGAGCTTAACAGCTTTGCAGCAGCTGGTTCACGTCCTCTGCCTGCTGCCCCCCTCTCTATCTGTCTCCCTCCTCCTCCCCTCTTCAGTTTGTATTCCATATACTCTGGCTCAAATAAATATGGGCGGCAGTTTGGGTAGATACACGCAGCAGATGAAGAGAGACAGAGGCAGAGACTTAAAATGTGTCATTTCGTAGTTTTACAGCTCTCATTCAGGACTGGACCATATTCAAAAGTTGTTGTCTCCATTTCTTACCTAAGATACTGAGTCACCAAAAATACCAACGTTAGTTGAGAGAGGTTTGAGGGAAAAGTTGAAGTGAACTTTCTCACTACCACAAACGACCATTCATTACATGAAGTGGGTGTGTTTGTAAGAAAGATCCAAAATTTGGTACATTTGCCCCCCACCTCACCCCTGCAGAACAGGGGTTAGTTTTTGTTTAAAGCACGCTGACACATATATCCACACATTCTGTAATTAAGATAAATGAAACTGCTCAATTTCATGTGCAGCCACAATCAGTCATGATAAAAATAGATCCAAATAACACTTTAATGTTTTTGTCATCTCATTCCATCAATTGGATGTTATTTTAGTATAGACTGACGATATTCTAACAAACATTTTAACAGGATCACTGCATGTGAAACCTGCTTCAGCCTCAGACTGGAAAGCTCAGGGCACAACTTCACCACATCATCACACTTAGCTGCTGGGAAACAAAACTCTTTACACTGCCTGGTTCTCAAAAAGCTTGACCTCACTCCAGTGATGAGCGTGCACACACACTTATTTACACACACACACATTTAGCTTAGTTTTGTTCTTTAATGTGTCAACTGAGGCCACAGTGGTCCACTCTTGCTGTCCTGTTGTGTCATGTAGTGTTTAATGATGCATACTTTTAAAAAAACATAAAGAATTAAAGAACCTCAGATGTCTAAAGATGTCCAAAATATCTATTTCTGTCCCTCCTGTTGTGTCCAGGAGTTTGCAGACTCTCTGGGGATCCCCTTTTTGGAAACCAGTGCCAAGAATGCCACCAATGTGGAGCAGGCCTTCATGACCATGGCTGCTGAAATCAAGAAGAGGATGGGCCCCGGGGCCACAGCTGGGGGCGGAGAGAAGCCCAACGTGAAGCTGACCCCTGGCACTACTGTCAAGCCTTCATCAGGAGGATGCTGCTGAGAGAGAAACCACTTCCACTTTGACACCCCGCCCTCTTACTCTGCAGGCCCGTCAGCCTGGCCATCATCCAACCCTCCCCCTCAAACTCCAGTGTCCCAGCAAAGCCCCACCACAACATGACAGGACAGGGAAGACATGATTGACAACATGTCTATGTGAGAACAAGATGAAGTTGCCTGTATTTGTACTGTACATAATATAGCCGCACTACCAAAAACAAATAAAGCATCCTTCTTGTCATACTGTCCTATTATTGAAGACAAATTCTAAAGATAGGTGATCATTCGACCCAGCCCGGCCCTGACCCCTCATCTCAGAGACTACTCTTTTATTTGGCCCTCCGAAGTGTGTGTGTGTGTGTGTGTGTGTGCGCGCGTGCGTGCACGTGTGCGTCTGTCTGTCTGTCTGTCTGTCTCTGCATTCCTACAGTGGGGTGGCTAATGAATCGGTTTCATTAAGGTTCGGACCTTTTCTGTTTTTCTTTCAGTGATTATTTTGCTGTTTGTATCAGCATTTGTCTGTCAGTCTGTCCCCATTTGAAGGTGTGTGTTTTTTTTGTTTGTTTGTTTGTTTTTTTTTATTTTAATTTTATTTCCCTTGCCAACCTCTGCACAGCAGTGTGTCACAGTCCAGCATCTAAAGTCTAGTGCAACAGTATATGTACATAAACATTATGTATATATTTGCCATTTCTGTAGTGTTCAATACGTTATTGGGATAGTCTTGACTCTTTATCTCTGCATTCAATTTGTGGCTGATGACAAATGTAAGTTTGTTGCTCAACATGTAACACTTCAACTGAAAATAAATATTGTACTACCAGACTGAATGAAATGGGAGGATCTGTCTGCAGTTCTTAGTGAGACGTGTACAAAACCTGTTGGAATTATTTATTCGACATTCGTTTGGCATACATACTGCCGGTTACATAGGGTCTGTTTGCAAATTGCTGTGTAATCTCAGTACAGAATTGCATATATAAAATACAATGTTCTCTTGTTTTCATAATAAAGGTAACTGAATTCAGTTTGAAAGGAACTCTGGGACCAGTGTTTGCTGTATGGATAAGAATGTTAGAACAGTGCTCTATTGTACAGCTGTATATGAAGGCCAGGTCAGAAACACAATGGCCACAGCGCCATTCAGAGCCACTCATTAGCCAGTTAACCTCAATCCTAAACTGCTCGAGTGTGGCCCACTTTCTGCTGAGCATAAATCAGCTGGAACAGAAAATCCAGCAAACTTCCAGCCTGATGGTCTGCATAACTGACAAAGAGAAGTATGAATCATTGTGTCCGTTAACGTAAAGGCAGAGGGAGCAGCTGAGCCAGCGCTTCTCTAAAATATGACTTCTTGAATGTTGTATGGAACACGTCAGCAAAGAGAAACACACTGACCCACATCTGATCAGACTTCACAGAAACTTTCAGTACAAGTGTTTTTCACCCAGCGTTTAACAGTTGTTCCAGCATTTGGAATGCACTTTGAATTCAACTGTTTAAAGTTCAATTTATGCTGAAAATTGTTTTTACTAAACAAAATCTCATGCGGGAATATGATTCATAGGACGAGTATGTGTTCTGCAAGGATAAGACAGATGGATAGTTAGAATTCTTTAATGATCCTAAGAGAACATTTTATAGCAGCTATGTTGCATAAATCACAAAAACAAACATAATGAAGATATGTACAAGTATGAAAGAGAGGAGGGAAAAACAAGATGAGAGTTTATGGTTCAGCAAGTGTGTAATGTGTAACTAAAAATCCTTCCATCTGTTTTACAATGTGTTTTCTGATCATGGTGAAGGTTTCATCTGTGACTTTTATGGACCTCTATTGGCAACAAGCAGAAACTGCAACAGCACCATCAGCTCAGAGATGAAACGAGAACTCACCATGAGTTCCTGTACTTACCTTACCTTGTACTGAACCTAATGTGTAGGGCACTGACAGGGACAGAAGCAGGCGCAATAGACTGATAAGGAGAGCAAGCTCTGTCCTGTCCACTGTCCTCTGGACTCCATAGAGGAAGTGGGGGCGAGAAGGATGTTAGCCAAGCTGACATTGATCATGGACAACACCTCTCACCCCCTACATGACACTGTGGGCTCCATCAGCAGCAGACTGCTACACCCACGGTGTAAGAAGGAGAGGTTCTGCAGGTCTTTCATCCCTGCTGCTGTCAGACTGTACAACACCTGCACCACCTGATCTTGTTGTACTTTCTGTTTTTCGGTTCCTGCTTCCCAATTATCCACCACTCACCATGGCTCTATGTTATGTTTATCTCTATTTTTTTTTTTGTTTTTATGATCTGTACTTATATTTCCATTCCGTTTACTTACAATGTACAACATTATTTATATCATGATCACTTTACCTTTGCAATATTATTTATATTATATTCACTTTACCATACAATATTACATTATGTTGTATTATACCATGGTCACTTACTTTTGAAATACTATTTATATCATGTTACTACACTTTACAATATTACTATTATTCTATTTTTGCACTATTATTTATATCATGGTTACAACTCTCACAATATTACTTATTACATGGTCACTTACAGTGCAACATTTTCATGTCACTATTTTTCTTTCTACTTTAATTTCTGTAGTGTGTACTACACTTTTTCTTCTTGCTGCTGTGACAAGTAAATTTCCCCGCTGTGGGATGAATAAAGTATAATCTAATCTAATCTAATCTAAACCATTAACCTATACACATATATACAAATGTGGAGCACTCGCGGGAAATATCTGATTAGGTGTAGCACATATTTCCACTCAGAGGGGTGAGCTTGTGTTATTAAATATTTTCTCTGTACATGGAATGCTCTGTCCTTTCATTGACATTTTTTTTTACTTTATTTTTTGAAAGATTCAAGTTTGTAATCTTTATTCTGACGTTCCTATTTGGGTCTAAAACACTGGACTGTTCACATCGTATATGTACGACACCCCTGTTGTTTAAGCGGTGGTTTCGTCCTAACTGGCGCGAAATAAATAGCCCACCTACAACCAAAATTCTAACCGCGTCAAGTCAGCCGAATTCTCAGCTACAAAATGGCCACCATTGCCTTCAAAATAAAAGGTAATCGCGACAGCTCAACCTAGTACTCGCATGTAATATTCGAGTAAGACGTCTTATTTTGACAGGCATTGGCCGGACATGTACTCCTTGTATACTCGGTCTTTACCGTGGTGTCGGACACACGCTGTGCTCGCTGCAGAGTACTAACGTGGAGCTCGGGCCGCTTTTATCATACACATTTGCACAGTTTTAGATAAAGTAATATTTTCGGGATTTATTGCGATATCTCCAGTCTCACGCGACATTCATAACTACTAGCCGGCTACTTCAAAGAGTTAACGTTAAATCACTGTTTTTGTAACGTTTGCTCGCGACAAGTGTTTCAGTTTTGTCTAGCAAAATATACATTTTGTATTATTTTCTTAAAAACATTAAGTTAGCTACATTACCTCTAACGTCTGCTTCACTGTTGGCAACAATGAGCTGGTAAGTGCATTATATTTCCTTTGAATTTCCATTGAGACAACAAAATGTGTCAGTTAACAATAAGGTTAACGCTCGACCTTTACTTGTTTAACGCTGTGTCAGACTGGAGCAGTGAGGACATGTACAGCGGCTTAGTTACTATCCTAAATGTGAAGTTTCATACATGGAGGTCTTCTGCACATTGTTCAAGTCAAAGTGTGGCCGGCAAACAATGAAACCTTATGCACATTTATTCTGCTGCCTTGAAATATATTGTGTCCTTCAGAGTGTTGTAAATCTTCTTGTGCATTGTAAGACCCTCATGTTACAGACGGTGTAGGTCTTGGTCGTGTTCTTCTAAGTGAATACTGTGAATGGACTTAGTCCTGCCTCCTCGAAGGCAGCAGGCAGGAAGCGCTCACCCTCTGGTCTTGATTTGTGTTCTTCCTCCTGCTGGCAGTGTGAAGGAAGAAGCTCGCAGCGCGTCCCCCCACTGCCCCAAACCAGATGAATCTGAGGAGCCGCTGGGCACAGCCATGGAGACCGAAGCTGCTAAGGGTCAGTCACAAAGGAGCCCACACTGTGAGGCCCAGGGGGCTTTAAAAGCCGATCAATGTTTGATTAATGAACTGTCATTAAAGGTCACTGCTAATGAAAGATGATCAAAGCTGTTTTTAATGGTGAAAGAAAAAAATCATAAAGGTGTGTGGGGGAGGAGGACCTAACCCTGCTTGATTATCACTGTTGTTCCTTTGAAGGTGTGAGTGTGAAATCTGAGATGGGGAAGTCTGAAGTGGTCATCACTAAGGAGATGGAGGAGGAAGAAAAGCAGCTGATGGAGGAAGGGGAGAGGAAGGAAAAGGAGATGATGGAAAAGGTGTGTTTCCTATGAATTCCCCTAAGAATGTATCTGCATGATATCAGCTGCGTATTAAATCCTAATCAGAATACTTCCTTAATGATTCAAGTAATCATTTGCCTATTCATTCATTTTCTCTTAGGCTTTGTTGGAGAACATAATCCTCAAAGTTAGAGATTGAATGCATGTTATTGGCGATAGTATTGACAATCATACCAGCCCCAATCTTGTCCAACACAGCCTCTATCATGATGTTTGATTTCTTTGCAACACAGGCCCGGGAATCATGGGAGAGGGATTCTCATGACATGCGGTACAAGAGACTGCAGCACCTGCTTCAGAAGAGCAACATCTACTCTAAATTCCTGCTGACTAAGATGGAGCAACAACACAATGAGGTCTGAACACACCACATGTGAAACAGTAAATGCCTGTGCTGTGTTTGCAGCTGCAGGCTGAATCACTGCTAACACCAACATGTTTTTCTGCCAACGTTTATAGGAGAAACTCAGGAAGGAGAAACTTGAAAAGAAGGTGAAGAAGGTGAGTTTTACTGAAACAACATTTCAGCTTGGCATTAAATACTCTTTATTCACATATTTCTTTTTCTTTTAGAACACAAACGGTGCAGAGCCTGAGAAAGGTGAGTAGTTTTTTTCATATTTGCACTCACTATAACACCAAAAGCTCTTACCAAACATTTACCAACCATTTAAGTTGACCATCAGCTGTTGCAGTATGTTTTCAACTCTGTTCCCTGTTGAACTAGATAAAAAGAAGAGGAGGAGGGATGAAGACTACAAAATCTCAGATGTCATGTCGAAAGAAGTAAGCCTCTTGTTGGACTTTTCGTCTGTGTTTGCACACTTACTGATTACACATTTACTGATTGGCTCATGTTTGTTTTTGTTTTGATTTTTGTCTTACAGGAAATAATGTCACAAGCTAAGAAAGCAAAAGTGGAGGAAGCGGTAATGGTTCATTTTATTTAACTGTTTCTCTTGAGATTTGAATAATCCCAAAAGGTGTTTGGACACTGTAGAATAGATCTGAAGGCATTGCTCATTGTGTGTATTCAATATTTGACATCAGGACGAGGCACCAGCCCAGAAGAAACTAGAAGCCGAGGATATCGAGAAGATGAGTGACTCCAACGAAGACATCAAGAATCGTCTGTCTGAGACGGTGCGAGACAATGCCAGGCATCTCCTGCATCCTGACAGGAAGGTGAACGGCCAGCCGGTCCCCACCCAGCAGCCTCAGCTCTTCACTGGAGGGGTCATGAGGTGGTACCAGATCGAAGGCATTGAGTGGCTCAGGGTCAGTATGGCTCGTCTGATTATTTGTCCATGCTTTGAGTGTTGTTGTTGCTGAGTGTGAACCAGAAGGCGGCGTTGTTCCCTCTGTGCTTCAGATGCTGTGGGAGAACGGCATCAACGGGATCTTGGCCGATGAGATGGGACTGGGAAAAACCATCCAGTGCATCGCTCACATCGCCATGATGATAGAAAAGAAAGTGATGGGCCCCTTCCTGGTGGTGGCCCCTCTCTCCACTCTGCCCAACTGGATCAATGAATTCAAGCGCTTCACACCAGAGGTAAGAGGACGTGTTACTGACGCGACCTTCAAGACAAGACTGCAGTAATGAGAGATTTAGGAAAGGCATCATCTTATCAATAGTCAATGACTCTGCCTGATCACCGTCATGGTCTGCTGTAGCTAAGCCACCTGAGCGGTGTCATGTGTTTGTCCCAGGTGTCTGTGCTGCTTTACCATGGCCCCCAGCCAGAAAGGGCCAAGCTACTGAAGCAGATCCGCAGAACTCAGGGGACCCTCAACATGTGTCCTGTGGTCGTCACTTCCTTTGAGATCTCCATGATTGACAGGAAATTACTACAGGTAGGATCTCTGCTCATCCCAGCATTCCATCCCAACATGTTTCCAATTAAGTTAATGTTGATGACAGTGTATTTATATCAAGGCTGTGATGAAGCTGTCTGTGTCCAGTCATGATGCAGTATTTGAACTCTTTGAGCTGAACCATGTCCACTGTTCATGTTTCCACTTAATTGGGCTTGCAAAGGGGTGGCAAGTTTCTGGTAATCTACTGGAACTTTTCCATGGAAAGAAAAACGTAGGAGTTTTTGAAATATTCCAAATTGTGAACTCTAGGAATTCTGGAAATTTATGAGATTTAACTGTAAATTGTGGATAACTTAAAGTGTATCACATTCAAACATATATCTAAACATTTAGTTTTGTCATACGCAGACATGCAAAATAAAACGATTAAAAACATCTCAACAGATTTATTTGTAAGTAGAACTTATTCAAGTTTGAATTATTTTATTGAACAATATTATGTTGTCCACAAGCTCAAATGTGTGTCTTCAATAGTCTCTGTGTGCTCTGGGCTCTAAAGTGTGGTCCAGGCACAGAAATCACCTGTGCAGGTAGGGGGCGTGGCCTCAGTAGCCCTGCAGTAAGCAGTGTGCTATGTGCATGTGATTGAGGAATCTCTCTTATGTGTACCCACTACGAAATCTGTTTGTTTTAGTCAAGATTATGCTTAAATAGATTTCCCCCAACTACATTCAAGTTCCCTGTTAAGGGCCAACATCCAGTTTTATGAATTCCATGTTAATAATGTGAGTTTAATTTTGCAACTCTACACTTTATATCAAGTAAAGGTTCCCATATTGACTTGTTTGTGCATATGTTTGTTTGTACATTAATATTCCAAACCATCAGAAATCTCAGATTTTGAATGATTCCTTGAGAGCTGTACTCTAACATTGATGGTTCAGCTAATCAGTGGAGTAGTCAAACCTAATTTTGCTTTGAGTTACACAGAGCAGCACAGGATGATAACATGCTTTCAGCTTATACAGAGAGAGGTGTGGTGGAAACGGAGGGCACTCCCGCGGGACCCGACACAAAGCAGTGTGGGTGGGACAAATTTTGAAAGCTCATTGTGCACAATATTGGAATGGGCAGGAGAGGTGATAAGCTGCAGTCCCGCAAACTAAAAACGTGTATAAAATAAAATGTATAAATGATTAATTTGTGATGTCTATCATAATTTGTGCTGGATATTTTATTTGGCATTCATAAAAACATTTTAAGATGCCTAAATTTGCGGATGTGGTCTCAATCCCGTGTATGTTTCAGACAATTCGTTTCCGCTCTTCCATGTTTGAGATCTCCGATCATGGCAGAAACGCCTGGCACCGCGCACCCTCCCTATGTGTGCTAGGTGAAGGATCGGCTAAGCTCAGCGTGTTTAATTTCCCAAGCCAATGAACAGAACTTTCGTGAGAAATAACGTCCGCATCTTGCGGGATTTGCGGGTGGGAGCGGGACAAAATAAGGCTGGCGGGAGTGAAAATCAGGAGCGGGACTGAAAATTCTGTCCCACATAGACTTCTTCTCTGAAGCTTTCAGCCCTCTGAATATTCGGCTAAACTACTTTTGAACTCTAACATCGGTTAATTTGTTTAAATGACAGCCAACCTTTTAGATTTGTCAGTCATTGTCGGAAAACACTTGCAACAGCCCTGCATTCACGCGTATCCTACTGATCTGATAAATTATGTAATAGAAGCCATGTCTGTGTTCTGCTCCAGCGCTTCCAGTGGAAGTACCTGATCGTGGACGAGGGCCACAGGATCAAAAACCTCAACTGTCGGCTGGTGCGGGAGCTGAAGATGATGCCCACCGACAACAAGCTGCTGCTGACGGGCACACCACTGCAGAACAACTTGGCTGAGCTCTGGTCCCTCCTGAACTTCCTCCTGCCAGAGGTCTTTGATGACCTCAAGAGGTACCGAGCCATGTGTTGTCTCAAGGCACGCTGCAGGGTTCTAGCCCCTCAGAGGACATAGAGGTTTGCTGCAGCTTAACAGTAGCTTATTAGCGTTATGCTGATGCATGACGCTGCTCTGTGCAGTTAGAAGTGACATTTCCGATTTGTTATTGGTCAGCTTCATTGCTCGTGTCTAAACTCTTGCTTACATCTTTGCTGTGTAGCTTTGAGTCGTGGTTTGACATCGACACCCTCGGCGAGGCAGAGAATGTGGTGGCTGCTGAGCGCGAGCAGAACATCCTGAGCATGTTGCACCAGGTCAGTCCTCCTCCAAAGCCTCATCACACAGCACAATCACTGTTACACTCACTTTCCACCTTTTTAACTGCATGGTTTTCATGGCCTCCTTAGGGTTGGTGTACACTGTTTTCTAAAGTTTCCTCCTGTTCTAGATCCTGACTCCGTTCCTGCTGAGGAGGCTCAAGTCAGATGTGACGCTGGAGGTTCCTCCTAAGAAGGAGATCATCGTTTATGCACCCCTGACAGCCAAACAGGAAGCCTTTTACACCGCTGTGGTCAACAAAACCATCGCCAAGATGCTGGGCCAGGAAAAGGTAACACCATGTAGCATTCACTTATGTAGCGACTAGGCTGGTCCCCACAGTGACAGTGTCAATGTCCACACACAAGGTAGTCATGTCAGTGTGGATGCTGGCCGAGAAGTCCAGCTCTGAGCATGTTGAAGAGAACATGATCACAAATGTTAACAATACTATGAGTCACTTAATTTACCAACTGGTTATTGTCAGATTTCCATCAAAATGTGGCAGTAAAAGTTAAAAAAATCGTCGGCTCTCTGGGTTTATGTAGACGGAGGCTCCTGTAGCTCTGACGCCGAGTGGCAGGCCAAAGCGTGCCAGTCGAAGACTCGTGGACTACGGAGAAACAGACGGAGACACGCCATACGACCTGGAGAAATATCTGGAGAGGGTCCGTAAGGAGGTGGAGCAGAGGTCAGTCACAGCTGCAGACTAAACTCATTAAATGTAATTGTGCTGCTTTTCTGCGGAGGCTTCCTCTTAGTTCTGTTTTTTAACAAACCTCATCACGATGGACTTTGATCTCTTGTCTGGTCCAGCCTGTCAGACACTGCTGTCATCTAATGAGATGTACAAATACATAGAGAAACTGGTGTTATGTATACAAAGACTGTTCGGCTGTATGAGTCCAACTTGAATGTACTTACACTTCCACCCCTCTCGTTTCCTCCAGCTCCCCTCCGGTGCTGGATGTCCAGAGCCCGCTGGACGCCCAGATCAACCTGAAGCTGCAGAACATTCTCATGCTGCTAAAGAGATGCTGTAACCACCCCTACCTGGTGGAGTACCCCCTCGACCCCGCCACACAGGAGTTCAAGGTGACCTGTGCTTCTTTGATACAGTCATGTTGGTGCTATGGGTGCTGTTTAACTTTGTATTATTCCAGCTGTGATGTGTTGAATGAAACGAAATGAAGGAAATGAGCAGTGACGTTAAAGAAGCACAGCTGTTTTTGTCTGTCTCATGCTCCTGTCTTCACATTCTGTGCGTCCTGCTGTCTTCCCTTCAGATTGATGAGCAGCTCGTGCAGAGCTCCGGGAAGTTTCTCATTCTGGACCGACTGCTGCCTGCACTGAAGAAAAGGGGACATAAGGTGAAACAGCACCCCAGAACTGTGGGACCACGTGTCACTTCATGAGCAAAAGTGGAGGAGTCATAAAGTCCTCGGGTTGTTGGTTAAATGAAATGATTTATTGGGACAGTCAGCCGCTGGCTGCACGTGAGCTATATATATAGTCACTGGAAATGAAAAGGAATTGAGGTATTCCACAGCACATGTTTCTGACTTGCATCTGATTGGTTGTTGTGGTTCAGGTGCTGATCTTCAGTCAGATGACCTCCATCTTGGATCTTTTGATGGATTATTGCTATCTGCGGGACTTCCAGTACAGCCGGCTGGACGGCAGCATGTCATACGCTGACAGAGACGAGAACGTGAGTTTTAATTGAGACACGTTAGTTTGTTGTCATGGTGCAGCTTCCTGTGGGGACACTCAGCTCATTAACGGAGACGTGACACTCACACAACAAAATTGCTCTCCTCATTGAACTTGAGAATGTTTCTGTAGTTTTCTAATTCACAGAAAACTACACCCATGCTGCTGCATCACCAGCTTCTCTTTCCGCCCTCAGATGACAAAGTTTTCCAAAGATCCAGAGGTGTTCCTGTTCCTGCTGAGCACCAGAGCTGGAGGACTCGGGATCAACCTGACAGCCGCTGACACTGTCATCATCTTCGACAGCGACTGGGTGGGTGCACACAAAGAAATCACTTCAAATAAGACATAGTCACCATTTGCAGTGTTTCCTGGGACATGTGCTGTCAGTCAGTGTGTTGTGACGCTTCCTTCTCTGCACAGAACCCCCAGGCAGACCTGCAGGCTCAGGACCGCTGTCACCGCATCGGGCAAACCAAACCAGTGGTGGTGTACCGCCTGGTCACAGCCAACACCATCGACCAGAAGATCCTGGAGAGGGCGTCGGCCAAGAGGAAGCTGGAGCAGATGGTCATCCACAAGAGTGAGTGGCTTCACCCCCGCGCCATGCACTGCAGCAGTAGATATTAGATCAGTTTGTTATGAAATATGTTCCACCTGTGGACTTGGATGATTACTCTTCTTCTGTGGCTTCACTCCATAGATAAGTTCAAAGGCGGGAAGGCAGAGCTGAACCAAAGTAAAAGCTGCATTGATCTGGATGAGCTGAGGGACCTGCTCAAAACCAGAGGCACTGAGAAGTAAGAAGTCATCCTGCTGTGACACTGAAAGAACTCGTCCACATAAGTGGAGAGTAACACATAGGCTATAACTTGTCTTTTGTCCCGCTTAGGGAGGTGAAGGCATCGAAGGGGAAGGTGATCACTGACAAGGACCTGGAAATTCTGCTGGATCGCAGCGACCTGCTGGGTGAGGGGCCGCTGTGTACTGTACTTCAGGCGTAGTGTGCTAGTGTTGCTTCAATCAGAGTACAGCCATCGTGCATCGGGCACTAATGCTTGGCTTGTAATTCAGCGAACATATGAACAACTTACATTTGTATATTGTGGAAGGGGAGGATGAGGGACCACTGTAATTTTTAACAATGTTGTTCATCCCTCTCCTCCCACTGAGCAAGAGACGTGTCCAGCATTATGAAGCACCATCACACTACACTGACTTTTGACACAACTGGTCCTGAGACAGAAAGAAGTGCCCCCGGAGCCAGTGGGGAACTAAATATAGACCCTGGTTCAAACGTCAAACACAAGCCAGTTTCTGGAGGAAACTGATTATTAGATTTACTGTTGCCACCTCAATACTAAACTGTAGAGGAATGACTTATGTATGGCTGCATTGTTTCCAAGGAGGGCAGTTACTCTGTCAAGTCACAGCTGTCACACTGTTATGGATTGTTCTCCACACAGCTTCACACCCGCCTGTCATTTCTCCGTGGTTTATGATGTACTATTCATAAATATGTTATGTACGATTCAGGTTGTTTGCTTCCCTTTGGCTGTTTTTGACAATCGGCAGAGTGTTTTTGTTTTAAAAGTTAAAATTGACTTCCTGTTAGCTCGATCTGCTCGGTACAGATTGAGGCAGGCTGCTTGCGGTGTCCGTCAAATATAGAACGAGTTTTTTAGTTGTTTGGTCATTAGTGTGGCCTGAACCTTTCAAACTTGTCATACATATCTGACTCTGGCCTTCATCTGTTTAACTAGTGAGCTGAAGTGAAGTGTTTTATATTTTCAGACAAAGAAAAGGTGAGCACGAAGAAAGAGAAGGTGGGAGTCTTCAGAGTGATCGATGCTGGAGAGTCGTCTGAGATCGCACTGACCTGAGAGAGCTTGAAATCTTCAGATTTGAACTTGTGACCACATTCCTTCTGCTGCACAGACGGCTCACAGCTGCTGTCCTGTGTAGTAGTTTTGAAACTTAAAGAAAACTCTGAAACTGCTGTTTGTAGACTTTGAATAGTGTATTTTTGTCTTTTTACGTAACTGCCTTCATAGCTGTTTAATAAGCTTTCCGTTGTACTGTTTTTGTGTTGAACATAGCCTGGTGTTTAACCACTGTCCCCCATTTTAAGATTTGAATGTACTTTGGCCTTTTGAAAGGCCGTCCAAACCTTTTCCAATCATTGAAAAGCCAAAAGAAGAGAAAACGATGAGTTCATGTTCTCCCTTGCAGCGGCACTAAGACGATCATTGGGCATTAGATCCAGTGAAACCAACACATGATTTTGTCATCTGCCTTCACCTAACTGTCCTGTGACTGTTAACACGCACATGGTCTATGCATCTGTTCAGCAAACAAAGCTATAGTCACGTTGCTCTAGTTCTGATTATTTGGCCATTCAAAATAGAACTATACTTCTATATAACATGTTGTAATTAAAGCACTTTCATGCAGGTAACACATATGTTCTTTCCTGTGTTATATATAAATAAAATATCGTTTGATAACTGTTAAGTCTCTTCTTTGTCCTTGTAATCCCATCAGATTTCAACTGAATCATAACTGAGTTTTGTCTTTAGTTTTTTTTAATTCTAGTTCTAATTTTTTTTTCTACCAAATTTTTGTGTTTGAGGGTCACAAGAGTGGCCCCTCAACATATTTCACATATCAAAGGCGTGACAACACCTGAGCTGCAAAGCAGGTTCAGAGCCAATTGGCTTGACCATCATCTTTTTGTGGTCTTTAGTATTTTGTGTCTGGCAGTTTTTTCTTCCAGAAAACATTTCCGGTTTCTGGGCTAGCCTGGTAGTTCTGTGCAGTAATCTGTCCACACACAGAGGGTAGAAATGGTCCATCCTCTGGGAGGATGAATGTGCATTCATAGCAACCTGTCATTTAGATTTTACAGTTCCTGCATGTTTGTGATTCTGTCTGTACATTTAAAGTATATCCCGCAGACCACCTCCACTGACATCATGGACTGTTAGGGGCCCACGGACCACTAGTCAACATTATATGACTACCAGACCATTGACAGCTAACTAAAATGATTCTACGGGTTGTAGGCACACCAAGTTAGACAAATCTTCAAATCTAAACTCTTATTTACAGTCTATCTTAAAAAAAAGAAATCTTGCTGGAACCACAGCAGTGTTGGCTGATCTACTGTACAGTCTATCACGCTTTGAAGTTTCAGGCTCAGTCACGACACAGTACACTCCTACCAGGAGCTGCTTTTCTATCTGTCAGCCCTTTGATGTGAGGCAGGGTGTGGCCACACAGCTCTGTCACCTGCTCAGGTGTATTCATGCATTCTCAGACTCCCTGGATCACTGCAGGAGTCACTCTGTACCCGACATTTTCCCACCAAAGCTCAGGTTGTTTACTGAGACAAAGACATCAGAAAGGACTGGTTCATATTGTGAGGTAAGGTAACTGTCTGTGTTAAAGTTAAATAATCTGACTTCGTGCATAGATTATCTTAAAAGCATATCTTATTTATTTATTTATTTTAAATAAATCCACAGCAGTTGGATCACCTTGCTGTTTCTGCTTCCACCTTGAACATTACCTGCAGTATATTTAAGACATGGAGCGCCTGAAGTTAGTCCTGCAGTACTTCCAGTCCAACTCTGAGTCCATCTCTAATGGAATCTGTATCATCTTGGCCTTGGTCAGTGTCAAACTCTACACGAGCTTTGACTTTAACTGCCCGTGCCTTCCTCAGTACAACAAACTGTACTCTCTGGGAGTGATGATAGTCCCGCCAATCATTCTGTTCTTTCTGGGGGTCCTGGTTAACCGGCACACAGGCGTCATGATGGATGAGTGGATGAGACCCATTGGGAACAGATCCAAAAATCCTGCTGTGGTTAAGTGAGTCAAAGATTTCCTTCTTCAATTGTCTAAGGCTGTTTCATGCAAGCATATGACAAAAGTTCTTCTGAACATAATATGATCCAACTTTCATGTGACAATCACAGACACTTCTTACTGTTTTGTTTTGTGCATTTGACTGAATAGTAAATGAAAAATATTAGTACAATGTTAATAAAGTACACAGACTCCTGGACATATTTTCCCTATTACTGCTTATTACCTAAAAAATATGTTAGTATGTGTATAAATAGAATAGTGTATGGTACAAGCAAGAAGTTGGTATCATGTCTGCAGCACAGTCTAGGCTATTTGAATATGTGTGCACCGTAGTCACGACATCCTCAACAGTCATCAGGTCCCAGATCTCCAGATTTCATTCCTTTTCTCATGCACACTCATTTGGAAGTGTACTTTGTCTTCAAGGCTGTGACGAACAAAGATAAAATCAAGCCTCTGTCACACAGCAAAACTATTTACATTTACATTTACAAGAGATGTTACAACAGGACAAAGTCCCAAAGCATTAGCTGATACATAATTCTCTTTGACATTATTATATACAGTATATGGCAGAAGTACTCAGTGGATGTGTCACAGACATATCTGTGCTGTAGATTTAGCAAATTTACTCAAATGTATTTGTGACTGTCATTCTTCTCCATGTGTGTTGACACTATGCTACTGTGTTTCCCTGCACTTTTTTATAGCATGAGACTGACATGCTAAAAGTGAAATTAGTGATATTAAAAGTGATATTTGAGGGTGAAAACAGAGAAGATGTGAGGATAAAAACTGGTCTGGTCTTCCTGCAGGTACTTGTTCTCAGCCATGCTCCAGAGGGCCCTGCTGGCCCCCATGGTGTGGATCCTGGTCACTTTACTGGATGGAAAGATCTTCATATGTGCCTTCAGTGTCAGTGTAGACCCTGCACTCTTCTCAGGTATCTGCAAACACAGTACTCCACTCCATCCTGTTACATACGACATTTTTAGTCTGTTTGATGCACGGTGTTCTTTCTCAGGTCTTCCCAACAATACGGGTCTGGATGTGATCAAAATCATGGCCAAAGTGCCCTGCAAGGAGGACAGTATCTTCAGGAACAGCTCTTTCCGCAAAGCAGTCTCTCGTTACGTTCGCTGCTATTCACAAGTAAGCTGTTACAACATCGGCACACACACACACACACACACACTGAAATAAATCAGAATTGTCCTGTAATCCTTGTTCAATCTCAAAAGGATAAAAGTATGCGGAAACACACAAACACACACAGTGCCTATCCTTAACTTGACTTAAAATGACAACGCTGTTAGCATTTGAAGCTACACTGAGACCAGTGTTCATCATTTGTAAGAGAATTGTTGTGGTACTCCTCCCCTGGTCACACACCCTGCACATGTGAGTATCAGGAACAATTGCTGATGGCCGTGAGCTCGTCACAGTCACTGCACCAAATGACTGATCGCTTTTGTTGGCTTTGTGTGGCTAATTTTTCCCGCCCTGTCTAGGCAGTTGGCTGGTCCATCCTCCTCTTCCTCATTGTACTTGGAGCAATGGGACGCCTCATTAAGCCCTGTTTCGACGACCATGCCACCTTCCTGCAGACGCGCTACTGGAGCAACTACCTTGACGTGGAGCAGAAGCTCTTTGACGAAACCTGTGTCCTGCATGCTCGTGATTTCGCCCGGAAATGTGTGGTGCAGTTCTTTGAGGACATTAGTGAGGACACCGTGCTCCGTCTTCCCCACCCGCCATTCGTGGCAAGCTCCAGAGTGGACTGGGAGGATGAAGAAGAGAGACTTCATGGGATAGCAAAGCAGGAGCAGGTAGACCAGCTGCTCAATAAGTGGTACTATAGTAAACCTGAACTGGACGTCACCAGGATAGCCCACAGACCCAGGCCGTGTGTTACCTGGGAGGACCAAAATGGGAAGACGTTATACTCTGATGTCTAGGACATGCTTACAGTGTGTAGAAGCAGAATGAATCATGCCAACATGAAGCTATAGCAACATGTTAAGATGTAGGTTACCTCTGTGTGGTAAGTTTTCCCAAAGTCAGACTGACTCAAAGGTCACTTACTGATTCAGAGCTTTTAACTGTGTCTCACAACCTTCATTTAGCAAATGGAGCTGACATAGGTGTCATGACAGGATCTTATTGTGACCTTTCAGTCATGTGATGCTTGTTTACTGGCGGAGATGGTAACGCTGACCTCTGTCCAAAGAGGGTCAGACGGGAGTGATCTCTTTTTTTTATTTGTTCCCGTTAGCTTCCACTAAAGTGGTCGCTCGTCTTCCTGGTGTCCACACAACAACAACAATAAGACAAGAATCAAATACCACATCAATACGAATAAGACAAGAAGCTATAATATAAGCCAAATCAAATCAAATCAAATCAAATCAAATCAAATTTTATTTGTATAGCCCAAAGTCACAAAACACATTTAGCCTCAGAGGGCTTTACAATCTGTACAGGGAGTGACACCCTCTGTCCTTAGACCCTCGGTTCATCTGCATTATGTAACTGTAACCTGGAACAGAAACACAAGACAAACCCAAATGAACCTCTGTGAGTTTAAAGGTCCAGTGTGTAAGATTTAGTAGCATTTATTGGCAGGAATGGAAGATAATATTTATTAGCATGTCTTTATTTGTGTATAATTGCCTGAAGATAACAATCCTGTCTTCATGGCCTTGGCCTTGAGCCCATTATTTTTGTTGTTCTTTGTTTTTTTTTTGCTTACATGTTTCTAAGGAGAGGGTGAGGCGTTGGAGCAGTATTCATTTTGTTGCATTCTGCATCTTCATTTCTAGGCTGCACTAAATCCTACACACTGGACCTTTAATACATTTTTGTTTTAGTGACCTTTTGAAAGAAAATTAGATTTTGATCAGTCTGATGTTGACAAGGAGCAGATTGCAGCTCCATCAAGAACATGAACGAGTTTTTCACAAAAGGAGTATGGTGTATTATTCCAGATCCAGAACAGTCTGCATGAATAACTGATGACCAGACTTTAGTTAACCTCCACAGTTAGCCGAGGTAATCGCTTATGAAACTCAAACACATCAGCATAGAAAGAATCATGAAGCACTTCAGTATGTGGCGGATCTGTTCTGTGCACTTTGAAGGTTTTTAGGTGTTTTCATCAGAGAGACAACATAATCTATCTGATTGAGACAGTTAATTATCAGATTTATCAACAAGTAATTTTCTTAGTGATCTGCTCAACTAATATAGACAGTGACATTAGCAAAACATTTCTACTACCAAACATGTTTACTTGTATCAGTACTAACTTGTTCATTTTCACTCTTTTAGCAATGATGAACATAACAGGTCGATCTTTCTCCTACTGTTCACTGACTCCTTACAATCTTACAGAGAAAGACAGTCAGCATGGCACGTAGACTGTATCGTGATGAGTGTTGTTACTGGGCAATGTTTCAACTTTGTGCTTAAATTTATACTCTGGTGATGATGGGACCATGACCTTTCCTACAAGGATTGCTTACGACACATCACACTAAACAGGAACAACAGAAGACAACATGACATGTTTGTACCACTAGACGTACACACTGTGTGTGTTTATTTTTGTTTCCCATGCAGACAAAGTACTTGTATATTTCACAATGGAGGTCTGGACTGAATTCTATTTTGGACTACAGTAAAGTAGTTGTTAGGGGAAACCATGTTGCGAGGTGCATTTGACTGTGTTAATGTTTTGGCTGGCTGCTTTTGCATACAGGTTGTTGACATGGAGCTCACCCTCACAGACTGATGCAAACATGCAAATGGACATTTAGACCTGTGTGTATGTGTAAGGTGCTAGTCATAGCTACAAACACACAGAGATTTGTCACCAGCTCTGCAGTCCCTCAGTGCTATGGAGTGCTCCTTTCTAGATCCATGCTTTGATTTTTGAGCCCACAAACTGAAAACAAACTGCTCTTATCAAGGCGGCTTTATTTAGAGCTTGTTACTGATTCTGATGAAATTTGAATTGTGATTTCAATATTCACTTGGAGACTTCCAGTCTTTAAAGTAAAGCTTATCTATCACATCTTGATACTTCTGGTTTCACTTTGTTCATGAATCTACTCACTGACACCCTTGACTTGACTATCCTGACAGGATACTGGGTTCTGCTCTCTGTCTGCCATGAGGGTGGTGTTAAAGCACCACTACGTAACACTTCTACCATAAACTAGCAGATTTTACCTGCTGTTGATCCACACTGACCTGTGATCAGGTGAACAGTGTCTCTGTCATTCGTACGTCTGTTCTCACACTGTAACTTTGGGCTCCGGGTCAGGAGAAGTAAGTAACGCTTTACAGCACTAAGTCACACACCACCAACTATTTGACTGATTTTGGTGAAACTGGATCATATTTTATGGAGAAAATGTTTTCTGGTGTCCTCCAGCTGCTCCGCCTCAACTCTCTGTGATTTACAGAGTTTTCTGATGGACAGTGAAGTAAACTGCTTCCAACTGTAGCTGCTGTTAGCTCATGTTAGCTGAGTTTGTTAGCCGGGCTGCCTGACTGTGAGCTTATTGTTTCAAAGGTGTTTTGGACCAGCAGCGCAAGGGAATACTGCCATGGAGCGGAGGTGGTGACATACCAGAACCAGACAGCAAATGCATGGACTAGTTTTTCTGCATGTGCTTGAGACAAGATGCATCTGAAAAAACAAAAACAACTCCAACATTCTTTACTTTGGAGCTGGACTCCAGTGTGCGTCTAATTACAAGGACTCATCCAATTTTTGTTTAAGTAGAACAAAACTCTGCGTGTCTGAGTGAGACAGTGGTATTTCTTTAAGTCACCAGCAGAGGGTGGACAAAACAAATGTTACCTCTAACCAAGGTGCCATTTTGCTGTGTATGACATTTCCATCTATCCAAACCAACTTCTCCTTCTCCCCTCCATCACTGCCACTGAACAACTACTGTCACTGACACAGACAGAAGAAGAAAGAAGAAAATTCACATATACATAGAATAAGTTGTTAAATTGGGAAACTTTTAACTGCATATATTCCTCTCTGAATACAGACTGGAAGCTTTTTGATAGTGTTGATTATGATACAAATGTTGCTATGATAGATTCTTTTAGTGGTTTAATTATTTTAAATGAAAAAAGTTTCAAGTGTCTCTTCAGCAGTGTTGTATAAACATGCTGAATGAATGATTTCATGCAGTTTGTTCAAATGCAACCATTCCATCATTTTATCTTTTGGTGTGCAAATATGGTTAACAACTGCTTTTGGTCGTGGGGCACATAAGTCAGCATCCACAAGGGGCCACACACACACACATACACACACACACACACACACACACACACTCACCTGAACCAAAACATTCATGAGTTCTTTCCACTACCTTTAACACCCTGAAAAATCTACATGTGACTCCTCTGTGTCTTTTTCTCAGTTATTGTGTGCAATATATTTTTAGCCTATGTTGGAGATGAGATTACAACAGTTAGTAATAATATAAATGGAACAAGGTCACATAATGTTTCTGACAGCATTGAACACCTTAAATATTCATTCATAGTTTTTTGGGTTTTTTTTGTTTGTTTTCTGATGTTTTGTTTTAAAACAGTTTGAATTGCCTTTCAGGGTAATTAAAAATCTGTATCAAATATGCCAAATAAGTCAGTGACTGAAGATGTAACGACAAGGACCAGGTCAAAAACACTGGAGTTACCTTGAATTCAACTTGAAAAATTTCCAACAGGGACTTCAAATAGGTCAGACTGTTTCTGTCTCAGACCCCACGTCTGAGATCATGGGGCATGTGTCTGACTTTCCATTTTTTATAAAAAAATAAATAAATAAGAAACTGGTAAAATATAATAACTAATAACTAGCAACACGTATAACAAATTTTATACATGAATATGATATACATAGAAATCCTCCTCATCAAAACATGACTTTGATCTCTGTCCTCATCTGGACTCTCCTCTGCTGCAGGTACAGGTCCAGAGAATCAAACTCCTCTCCTTTGTGAACATCCATCCCTCTGAAATAAAGCCCACAAACCAGACGCTGCTTTATGTTTTTGCCTGTATCCTCAGAGTCCAGAGCTCTCCTTGGAGCTCCCTCCGGATGTCAGAACTCCTCACCGTATCTGAGGGAGAGCCAAGCCTGGCCACACGGTGGAGGAAGCTCATTTTGGCCTCTTGTATCTGCAACCTCATTCTTTCAGTCACTACCTAAAGCTTGTGACTATAGGTGAGGATTGGCACGCAGATGAAAATTCCAGAGCTTTTCCTTCCTTTCCTCCTACTGGTCGATCTCATGTTCCATCGCTTGTAAAGAAGACCCCGAGATACTCGAGCATCCTCACTTGGGGAAGCAACTCCATGGTTCCACCATTCCACCATGGCCTCAAACTTGGTGGTGCTGACTCTTGGATGTATATAATAAAACTAAATAATAAAACTTAAGAAAGCCCACTGAAATGAGAAGGTGTGTCCAAAGATGACTAGTTGTGAACATGGATTAGCATCACAGTTTAATGATTCATTTCCCATAGAGCAAGGGCTAATGCTTCAGTGACACTCAACACCTCTATCAACACGAGGAAACAGATATTAAATTGGTTTATAGATGCACATTAAATACTCACAGTGCATTTGTTTGGACTTTATCCCAAAATAGCAACAATGTGTCAATACCACATAAACAAACATAAGATGAATTCATCTTCACTGCAAAACCTGCACAGGCCAGTTTCTTCTAGGCCCCACATTAGCAATAGCATCTTTAACTAGTTTGCCATTTTATATAAGATGTATACATTTTTTTCATGAATGTTATTTCTATTAAACCATGATATAAGGTAGATATGATTTTAAGCCCAATATCTTTAAGAATTGGTTCAAGTCTTTATTAGTTTTATAGAAGGTATTATTGTAAAATGTATGTTGTTTGCATACAGTGTTACTTTCTATACTGTAAGTGAAGAGGCCTTTTATGTTTTCCTGTGAAGTGAAACTGGCCAGCTGTGGCTCAGGAGGTAGAGAGCCTCATCCATTAATCAGATGATCTGTGGTTCCATCCCCAGCTCCTCTTGCCATCAGTATATGAATGTGTGTGAATGGTTAGCTCCTTAAACTGATGAGCAGTTGGCACCTTGCTCGGCAGCCAGTGCCATCAGTGTATGAATGTGTGTGAATGGGTGAATGAGATATGTAGTGTAAAAGAATTGAGTGGTTGGAAGGCTAGAAAGGAGATATATAAATACAGTCCACTTACTATTTTTAACAGTTTATTGAAAGCAGAGGTGATAGTACAGATCAGGGGCAGGGTGACTGAATGAGCTCTGGAAGTAGAAGCAGAACAGTACAGGACTGGTGGTGAGATTAGAGAAAATGCTTCAGTGGTAGATGTGCTAGCATGTACTGCTAAACCACCCAGGCTGGTGGTAGGGTGAGTTTTCTCTTTAGCATAAGAAAATCTGGCCTGAGTCAGCCTGCATCACAGGGTGGGTGAGGATCACCGAGGACAAACGCACTTGGGCTGAATGGGATTTGAATTTCTTAAATTTCTCTCATCTGCCGGTCTCTTTCTTTTTCTATTCTTAGCTTCATCTGTCGTACTCTTCATTCTGGTGCATCTTCAGCTTTCCAATGGGCCAACATGTCTGTGACACAAACACTAACACTCCTCCAGTGACCTCAACTTAGTCTGGGCATTCCAGCTAACAAACTGAGCCAATGTTAGCTAATAGCAACTACAGTTGGCAGCAGTTTACTTTTAGTGTCCATCAGAAACTCTGTAAATCACAGAGGCAGAGAAGCCAGAGTTTCATCTGTGTGTGTTAACTTGAGGACTTCTGATTTGAGCCAATTAACTTTGTAACCTGACAGGAGAGAGGATACGTCTATGATTTAAATACGGTAGTGTAGAAAAGAATGAGCTTTTTATTGGCTTTGTGTACAGTATCAGTTCAACATAATCACAACAGAAAGTTTTCCCCCATACCTTGAGGGTTATGAAACTACGGACAGCTTTGATGATGGTTTGAGATATGCATCTACTAATTTCTGGTGCTCAAATCATCATTTGAAAATCCAAAGGTCCATGTTCTTCTATTGTACTGAAGTGATGATTTCCTATGTAGAGAGCTCACATCCTTAACATAAACCAAACTTATATGCAAGGCCAGACAGCACCACAGAGGCAAAATGATCGTTTTTTTGTGGGGGACATAATCTAACAATCAGGTCTAGAAAAACACCAAACAGAAAGGCAGAAAGAAGACAGACAACAGTCACACCCAAACAAACATGAAGGAGACTGACACGTGGAGAAGACCTTAAACACAGCTGATACAACTCAGCTCTGAGTCAAACTAAACTCTGCTAGGGGCCACAGACAGACCACTGGCAACATAAATCAAGCGTCTGTTATTGTCCAGTCTGTTTGCCAATGTGGATCCTCTTCTGTGGAAGGGTAAGGCTCATCCCGGTGCTGATGTCACACATGGAAGTGTCAAAGGTTGTGTTTTATTCGAGCTCTACCAGCAGGTCTCCCTCTCCCACCGTCTCCCCTGGCTTACAGTGGACACTTTTGACCTGGAATGCAGGAGGAAACACACAAACATACAAATGAAGAGTAAAACATGAAAACTTTGCAGGCTAATACAGTACATCTTTATGCTCAATAAAGTCTACAAAGTGAAAGATTGTGCTTTATTATTTTTAATATAATAATCAATAACCATCAGCACTAGCCTGTGACCTGGGTGCTGCTTCTTTATATTAGATATAAAGAAGCGAGATATTACCAGGAGTACAACAGCAGCTCTGATGTCAGCATTCCATATCGTTACCTTTGCTTGCTTCACAGCAGTCAAACTGTTCTGCATCTTCATGGCTTCAATCACACAGATCTCCTGACCCTCTGCAACCTACCACACACACAGACACACACGACCAGAACCACATTAAACTTTAAGACTGTAATGTTCACTGCAAAGTCAAGTGTAGATCGTGTGATTTTCTTTTCACATTAGTTGTAGTAGAAATAACATTATGAAGCCAAAGACCATGTTGCTGCTAGCCTGGCAGAAGGAATTGTGTGCATATCTGCTCGAGCCCATCACCAGCTGATGTGCTGATTGAATGCAATGATGCCAATTTAGTGTGGCAGAGGAAGAGGGAAGACGTTTGGTGCCTCAACCAATATCTCCAAGCTTTATTCACATTGTTTGAGCTCATCATAACATCTACTGCTCACTCAGAGCTTGGACTGATTAAGAGGGCTACCACCAAGGCTATGTATGAAACTGATGCCAGTATGTGAAATGTGAGTCTTGCAGGTAAGCTGTAAACATTTACATATTAGGATGTGTTACCGTATCTCCAGGTTTGACAGACACAGCCACCACAGTGCCTGGCATCGGTGAACGCAAGATGCTGCTAGTGTCTTCAGGAACTTTCTCTGGCATGTAGGAGTTCAGCTCTGCAGCCAGCTTGGACAGAACACGAACCTTAAACTACATAAAGATACAGTGTGAGAAACACAGGAAGGAGGTGGCCTGTACTGAAATATGATCAAAAGACACTGTCATTGTTTTAATACACTACTCTTCAGTGCTACAGTTTAAGCAATAAAGTCAAATACCTAAAAAAAGATATCACTGTTACAAGCAGAGTTACATATAGTTCTTTTAGGGTGATGTTAACTGCTACTGCTAAATTAAAAGGATAGATCATCTTGACTAAGTGATCAAAACTGATCTAAGTGCACACAGTGTATACAACTGGTTGTTTGTTTGCAAATTAACTTACTGGATCTGAACACAGAACAAACACACAACAAGAAAAGGACATTTATTTTGAAATTCAGTTTATATAGAACACTAGAACCCTGGATCTCTTGTAGGACTTTAACATGTTATTCAAGGTTTTGACTGTCCATCAATAACATTTAAAACATTACATTCAAAATACAAGTGCATGTATTATGCAATTAATTTGTATTTATGACATAAAAGACTGATTAGAAGTACTATTTTAAAGTCACTTATAATAATCATAATTTTAATTATAATTTAGAAATTCACTAATTTATATAAATATTAAATGAGATTTAAACAATAAGAAACATCACCTTAACACAGTAGTAATGATAGCTGTTGGTAATGTAATATTCTCTTCATCTGCTGTAGAACTTTGGACAATGTTTATTACAGCATCAGGACTACAGACTGTGTGTGTTTGTGAGTGACACGCAACCTTACCGACGTGCCCAGGTACTGCAGGACAATCCTTCCTGAAGCATCTCTGGATAAACACTAAAAAAAAGGATCTGATTATCTGCACAAAATATCACTGTTGACTAAATAAATGAACATTTATTTATTCTGACATGCTGTGAGGTCAAAAAATGTGATATCACTTAACAACTGAACCTGTGTGTGTGTGAGTGAGTGTGAGAGAGAGCTACCTGTAGCATCCTGTCTGTGCCGTTGATGGTCAGTGGCAGCAGTGGGGAGGCCAAGTTAAACTGTCCACTGACTTCCACCTTTTCTCCATCCACCTCCACCTACAGATACACACACATATAGATTATCGGCTCAGAAAGCTGTGTCCTGTTTTGAGTCTCCACAGGGACTGTGGTTACATCATTCTCTGCTGACTGATCCTCTGGAATGTGAGCTAATAACATGATAATGTTTTAATCAACCATCTACGTACAGTACCAAAAGTGTGGACACACCTTCTTACCCAATGGGTTTTCTTCCTTTCTACACTGTGGATTAACACTGCAGACACTGTAAATACATTAACATTAACTATAATAAAACCTTCCATTCATATTCTTCCACTTATCCGGGGTCGAGTCTCGGTGGCAGCAGGTTTAGCAGGGCAGTTTAAGCAGCAACTCCTCCCAAGGCATTCCCAGGCTAGATGGGTTATGCAGCACCTCCAGCAGATTCTTCCCCACAACACCTCCAAAGGAAGGCACACAGGGGGCCTAATCAGATGATCGATACACCTCGGCTGGCTCTACTTGGAGCTCCCTCCGGATGTCAGAACTCCTCACCGTATCTGAGGGAGAGCCAAGCCTGGCCACACGGTGGAGGAAGCTCATTTCGGCCTCTTGTATCTGCAACGTCATTCTTTCAGTCACTACCTAAAGCTTGTGACTATAGGTGAGGATTGGCACGCAGATGAAAATTCCAGAGCTTTTCCTTCCTTTCCTCCTGCTGGTCGATCTCATGTTCCATCGCTTGTAAAGAAGACCCCGAGATACTCGAGCATCCTCACTTGGGGAAGCAACTCCATGGTTCCACCATTCCACCATGGCCTCAAACTTGGTGGTGCTGACCAGTAAATATTAAAACTAAATAATAAAACTTAAGAAAGCCCACTGAAATGAGAAGGTGTGTCCAAAAACATGGATTAGCATCACAGTTTAATGATTCATTTCCCATAGAGCAAGGGCTAATGCTTCAGTGACACTCAACACCTCTATCAACACGAGGAAACAGATATTAAATTGGTTTATAGATGCACATTAAATACTCACAGTAAAAACATTTCCTGATTTAGTAACCTCCATAGAATGGAGTCCATCACCCAGCTCTGCACACAGCTCCCAGTGGTTACATTTCACAGGGGCGGATGACACCCTGCAAAACACACACGCACACACACACACAGTATCAGGGGCTGAAGCATCAATGACCATGACCTCAAGCTGGCTGCCATCCTCACCTCAGGTTGCCCAGGACATTCTGTGAACGGAGCTGAGCGGTGATGTAGAGTGCTGCTGCAGAGGCCAGCAGCTCCCTGCGTGTGTTCACCTCCAGCTGGTGACCCTTGAAGCCATCGGGGTAAACCTCAGGCAGGAAGTTGGTGCTGATATCACCGGAAATAAAGCGAGGGTGGGTGATAATTTCCCGCAGCAGGGGAATGTTGTGGGTCACACCTGGAGAGAAGATGACTTAGGCTCATTACAGAGAGAAAAGTGAGTGTGTATCTGAGCTGTTCACTGTTCAAAGTCTGCCAGCATACCTCTGATGACGTAGTTATCCAGGGCATCCTCCATCCTGGAAAGGGCTTCAGCTCTTGTGGCTCCATAGGTAACCAACTACAAAAACATCAGAGGACATTATTGCAGAATCACTTACACCCTTGGGGATCAGAGGCATTTTGTAATGAGATTTCCTGCTGTGGTCAATCATTTGATATTTAATACACCCCTGACCTTAGAGATCATTGGATCATAGTAGATGCTGATGTCACTTCCTTCCTGGATACCGCTGTCTACACGGACCTGCCAGAGTGGTGAGCAGATGAGAAAGTGTGTTAGCTGTGATACGTGAGTGAGGAGTAAAACATGCACACATGCACACACACATGCACACACGCGCACACACACACACACGGATGCACACACTCTTACATTGCTTAGGTTAAGTGGTTCTTGGTATTGAGACAGCCGTCCAATGGAGGGAAGACCAAAAGACTTGTAAGGATCCTACAAGAAGAAGCAGAGAACAAAAAAAAAGTTGACAAAGGATTAAATGTTTAGAACAGAAACTTAATTGTCTTGGTAAACTACAGTCAGTTGCAGGATATTCAATTTATTTTCTTGCACTCTCTCTTCATCCCTGTGTTCACAGTGATAACTCAGAGCAGCAGCGTGTTACAATGTCTGTGTCACGAGATCCGATCCAAGTCTGAGCAGTCATGGGCCCCAACTGGCACAGATGCACAAAAGAACAAGACGTGACAGTGATAGACAGATAATTCATGAGCAGATGACGAGGATGAGAAGAAAAGAGACAAATATATAAAGCAACATTGTGTCACTTTTCTCTCTTAAACTAACAGAGTTTAAATCATGTTGATGGTGATGATGTTAGTAAAGCTGCCAATTCGATAGTTTTTGATCATAAGTAATGTAATCAGAACAAATACTCGAGTACAGCTGAACATATTTACCACAGTGGGATCACACTCTAGGGGTGTTTTTTTGTGGAGAATGGCTGATTGTTCTGAATGTGTGGATCAGTCAGGAAGCTAACAAAGACAGATTGTGATGTGACAGATCAACATTTTAACCCGTCTGTCAAGGAGGCTCTTCATATGACGGTTCTGGGGGACTTGTCCTTGGTTTGATAATGGTTATCGGTGTGTGACTGAACCAGCAGCAGTTTCTGTGGTCAGTCAGTTCTTATTTTGTTTTACTCTTGCTTTTGCAACTATGTTGCTCCTTACCTTCATACTATAGCTCTTTATTGGTATTACAGTACTATTATTTAACACAGTGGTATACAAACCTATATACCCCCGCTCACACACAAGCACATACAAACCTCAGCGTAGACACGACTCTCGATGGCCCAGCCGTTTATTGGGATGTCTTCTTGTTTGTGCTGCAGTTGGTAACCTTTGGCCACCCTGATCATCTGCTCCACCAGGTCCAGGCCAGTAATACACTCTGTGATTGGATGCTCCACCTGCGGTCAAAGATTAAACAGAGGTGAGTGCAAGCAAACTGATGCCCATGTCCAACTGTGTCCATTTTCTAGGCATTTAAGCCACATCTTAGGGTCTTCATCAACACAGATGGCTTTAGGCAAAGTTCTTACACAAGGACCATGAGATGTGGTTGAAAACATTAGTATTCTCTTAGGGCACCCTGTTTGGGATTGAAATCCTGAACCATAACATTACCATAACTGTAACAGTGATTTCAGTAATAAAAGAAAATCACAGAAAAACAATCATACATTGTGTCGCTTTAACTCTATCTTGATAAAACATGATTAGTACGATAGAATGAGTATAATTTAAATTAAAGGTGTTTTAGCATCAGGGTTGTGGCAGTACTGGCTTACTTCATATCATTCACAACAGTCCAATAAAAATGTGTGTATGGCACATAAGCACCATGTCCACTGTGCAATTCTGGCTGGGAACCTTTTCATGTCATGCTCCTCTCTCTCTCGTCTCCTTTCTCAGCTTCACTGTCCAATGGCCAGTGAAGGTCAAACTACTGAACAAATGGCCACTATTTATTAAATTCATTATGTTTGGTACAGGCAGGCCTTCCTCACAAGAAAAGAGTATCAATGGCTGACATGTTAGCTGTTAAGTTAAGAAGACCCGCGTTTATCTGGACTCATTTCTCACTAGGAGATGCAGAACTGAACTCAGCAGATTCCATCAGTATTCTGCTGACTGTTTCATTATGTGTATGAGTAATCTAAACAGTAAATGGACTGCTCCTATTCATGTGGCTGATTCATTTGCCCCTTGGTATTTCTTGCTTATATTTTTAGGTTTCTCATATTGCACTCTTGACACAAATTTAAAAAGTCTTGTGTGGGTCTGAATTCACTGGAGAAAGAAAGCAGGTGTAGACACACACACACACACACACACACACACACACACACACACACACACACACACACACACACACACACACACACACACACACACACACACAAACACAAACACACACACACACAAACAAACACACAGTACTATCCTGACCTGTAGCCGTGTGTTCATCTCCAGGAAGTAGAAGTTCTTCTTAGAATCCACCAGGAACTCCACCGTGCCAGCAGAGGAGTATTGGACAGCTTTGGCTAGCTGCACTGCCTGCTCACCCATCGCCCGCCGTGTGTCTGTGTCGAGGAAAGTACTGCAGAGGACACGGCACAAGACACACAGACTCAACTCAGAGATACAAATGAGTGAGTTAGTGTGATGGGTACATACCAAAAAGTCACAATGTAAAAATTTGTTCTCTTTAGTGCTGATTGTTGTCTGTTCTGCTACCATGTGTAATCACTTCACCATATCTTCATGTCTACTTACTACAAGTATGATAATTCAGATTTGAGTTCAGTTTTCATGCAGGATACTGAAAAAATATTACTAATTTATACTTGCTCTCATTAAGGAAAGTACAGTTTTTAGTACTGCAAGGCTGCAGCTCTGTACTGTTTAGATGACGAAGCGTCACATTGAGCGTTGAGATGAAAATCTTGCCTCCAGTATAAAATTCCACCTCATTAAAGTCAGGTGTCTGTCGTCACAGTAGTTGTTGTAGACCTTGCCTGTGCAGCAGACAGTTTCTCACTGACCTTGGAGCTTCTTCCACAACCTTCTGGTTCCTCCTCTGGATGGAACACTCCCTCTCATTCAGCCACAGAGCATTGCCATGTTTATCAGCCAGTACCTGTAAGAAAGTCAACAGGAATCTATTTCATGATGTTCGTGTTTCACTGTCACAGTTGATGCTCAACTACAGTTCAAACAGTGTAAGACTTGAAGCTGTATGCTGGGGATGTTGTGTCACTCTCTGCAGATCTGTCAGGATGGATGCAGGCTGTGAGTAGAGAGTTGCTCAGTTTGGTCAGGCAGCCAGCTCTAGGACAAGTCTGGGTTGTTCCAAACTTTGGAGGCACTGTGCTCTTGGAAACCTTCAATGCAGCAGATTTTTTGTAGTTTTTTCCCAGATCTGTGCCTTGACGCAATCCTGTCTCTGAGCTCTGCAGGCTCTGACCCCACAGCTCAGTTTTTGCTCTGATATACACTGCACATATATATATATATATATACACACACACACACACACACACACACACACACACACACCTTCATAATGTTAATGTAGATTATTGAGGTAAAATGTGTGTGTGCATTCACATGGCTGACTTCAGGATTAGGAAAATTAAGCCCAAATTGGGACAGTCCCCTCTCATACCCTGCGTGTACAGCGTCAGTACTAAATGACCTGTCTGCCGGTGTTTTACCTGGATCTCGATGTGTCTTGGGTTGTCTATGTACTTCTCAATGAGCAGCCTGTCATCTCCAAAGCTTGATGCTGCCTCCTGGGACGAGAACCGAAAACCTTCCCTATAATAGTACACAAACACACACGCACACAGTTAGAAATGTAGCATATACCTTGACCTTTCTTTCTTGATCTCTGATAATGTGTTAAAAGGAAAAGCAGCTGCAGTTTTGGAGGTATGAGTAGACAGTGGAGCAGCAATGCTGAAGTGTTGAAGGAGATGATTTACCAGATTAAGTTGTAACTGTAGAAGTATCTTAAGGACAGTAAATTAAAGTTGTTGGATTAGCAGCAGTGAGTGCAGGAGTGGTGTTTGTATTCAGCAGTAATTATTCTGCTAGTAGTATCTGGGTCCATTCCATTTAAATAGTAAACTATAGAAGCAGAATAAGCCGCGCACTGATTGTTATGCATTGTTTTCATGATGAAGATGTGTGGTCGACATTGCTGTGTGACAGAAAGAATACTGTACCTTGCCTCCTCGTCATTCCAAGCGATCCTCATTCCTTTGCCTCCTCCTCCTGCAGATGCTTTGATCATCACTGGGTAGCCTGGTGACAACACAAAGAGAAAAACAACATCAGTTAAACAAGGCGCATTTCTAAACATTGATCTTAGCCTTTCTTTAACCACAAGAACCTGACCACCCGCTGACAAGAGTCACAGACTGTATGAAAGGTTTGTGGGTCAGATGGTATGAGATCATTGTTTGTGTGTATCGTGGTACGGTGTTTACTATGTGGACTTACCGATTTCCTGTGAGATCTTCACAGCTTCCTCAGCAGTCTGACACAGAGAAGGTTTATGGTTACTGATCAAGAAGTAAAACATTACTGACGGCTGTGCAGCAACCTCTCCATGTTATGAACGTCGTTTCAAAGCAGGTATGTTTCTTGACTGAACTGTTGGTGTGTGATGACTGATTTGATTGATCACTTAGGTTGTGGGTGGAGCAGAGTACTGCTCAATCTTTAGTGTGTTCATATGTGGATTGGTAAGTAAAGTATACTCCATCCATAAACAAACACTGACTAAAAGTGAAACAGGTAAGGAGAGCTTCGTGGGTGTGTGTGTGTGTGTGTGTGTGTGTGTGTGTTCGTACCTTGACAACTCCATCAAATCCTGGGATAGTGTTGACCTTAGCAGCCTTAGCGATCAACTTGCTCTCAATTTTATCACCCATTGCCTGGATAGCATGTGTGTCAGGGCCAATGAATGTCACACCCTCTGCTGCCTAGCAACAAAACCACAAAACTCTGAGATTCAGACTAATGATATCATAAATACATACACAATGTAATACTTTATAGGTTTGACAACCATTACTGTAAGTACCAGGAAAATCTGAGCCGGGTCATTAATAGCAAAGTTAAATGTGAGCTGAAGTCATGAATGCTGAACTATACATTTAAATGATGCATAAACTTTTATTTTAGCATTCGACTGTTGAGAGTTGAGACTGCTCACAAAGTCACGAATAAGCTTCCATACTCCACTGCTCTCTGCTTTGAGTGGATTCAAACACAGAACACTTGTTATCACAGAGAGCTGTTTATATAGTATCTAAGAGAGTCACCTTGGATGTGTTTCACACCAGAATGGCTGAGCCATGTCACAATTATATACTGTAAGCTCTCCCAGTTTACCCTCCACTGTTACACATGCGCATCCAAGAAGAGACCAAAATTTTAAAAAGTTTTACAGTATCTTCTTTCTTTCATTTAACATGTGTTAATCATTCAGCACAAGTTAATAATGTTAATGAGTTGAAAACTAATCACAGATGAGTCAAAAGACTGCGTGAATAAATCGACAACAAAAATAAATACATATTTATCATTATTTTTTGAACTTGTGGTCGTGTGTGTCAAGAGAAAATAAGTGTGTCTCTGACTGTATATATTACTCACCAGTCGCTTTGCAAACTCTTTGTTTTCAGACAGAAACCCGTAACCAGGATGAACCTTTACAGAGGAAACAAATGGAAGCCTTGATATAGAAACCTTTGCATGAACAGTGTGTTTAATAGGTGGACCTCTTGACAAAGCCCTGTGTACTGAGATGCAGCCACATGATTCACTGTTTAGAGGAGCTTTGATGAGTTTGTGTATCAAGTACATAGACTGTCATGCATGCCATTGACCACAGTCTCTTAATGTATGAGACGTATAAATGCTTACAGCTTGTGCTCCAGTTGTTCTGATGGCATCCATGATGGCTTCGATGTTCAGGTAGCTCTTGTTGGTTGGGGCGGGTCCAACGCAAACTGCTTCATCGGCCATCTTTACATGAACCTAGATACACACACACAGGGAAGTCCAATCAGGATGTCATGTCAACAGCAGAAAGTGAGATACGGACATGGCACATTCTTGATAACACATGTTTCAAAAGAGAGCCTGGGATATGCATATAATGATGGAAATGAGCTAGCCAGTAACATTACCTTTCAGTGCTAACTAGATATCATTGATGACAAGAATTTATATAGTATTTAAAGTGTTTGCAGATTTTTTCACTCCATCCTCAGCTGAAAGCTTGTTGCAGTTATGTTCCTGTAACATGGGCATGTTTCTACAGCAGCCCAGACCAGACAGACCAGACACTGATATAGATGTGGCCTTTTGCTTTTTATGTGAATTTCACAGTCAGAGTTTCTTCTACATGCTTGGAAGGAGAGAGTGAGGTGTTGAAGAGTATTCATTTAGCTGCAGTCAGACTTCACTGGTAGCTGCCACTAAATCATTAAAATACTGGATGAACACAGATGGGAACTTACAGCAGTGGAGTCTACATCACTGTGAACGGCTACAGACTGAATGCCCATTTTCTTACAAGTCTTGATGACCTGAAGGAAAAACACACAATGTTAACACTGACAGTCGAATCAGTCAAATACAACAGAGTGAATTATATCATTAAGTACTGCTGGCTATGAGTCAAGGTGGAAATGTTGGAAAAGCATCATTTGTAGTCTGGATGTCTGTGTAGGCTTTTCTTTACAAGCTATCTGAGGTGGTGTGAGTGTGAGTGGTGCTGTGAGTGTACTGCGTGTGTTGAGGTGTTAAATAGTGATCCAACAACAGTTTGAGCTGGAGTTTATTTACAGTACACTGTATATCTGTGTAAATCTTACTCTGCAAGCAATCTCTCCTCTGTTGGCGATGAGGATCTTATCAAAGGTCTGTGGAAGGAAACAGCAGACAGATGTGATCTGTTTATCATTAATACGACAAAGACTGCACCTATTTCTCAATGACTAGCAACACAAATACTTTCTTTAACCATAACTCCTGAGCAAGGCGTTATGGTTTGATGATCTAAATCATCAATCACATCCTGCTCCGCAGTTATTAAATGTTCAAACATTTTGTCTGTGTCAACAGCTGATGGCAGAAGGAGCAGTGTGTGCATTACCTTTTCATTAGGATTGTAGGTGGTGGAATATTTAACATTGCTGTGCAGAGCACACCGTCTGGACTGCAATGCGGCATACTGCAAAACAGATAATCTATCAGCGTACGGTATCATTTCATTTTATGCAGCGTTACATACAACTAATGTGTTATGTGGTATGTGTTGTAAGGACTGTCCGAGTGGTGGAAGGAGAACACACGTTCACCTGGTGTAAAGTAATTAAGCATTTGTATTTTACATAACACTAAAGCTTTACCACTCGTCAACAAACCCTTTGTTTAACTACTGCATGGAGTGGTTATTTCATTAGCAATATGAGTGATGGCACTATGCATAATGAAATGATTGAATGATGCGATGATGTGATTTTAACAATTAAACTAATGTTAAACCAAACAAAGGGTTCTCACTTTTGTATTGAGACATTAATATTTAAGTCAAACTAAATGCAGTCATCTTAAAGAGCTTATCTATATGATATTGTCTATAAGAGAAAGGCTGTTTTTGAAAGTTGTTTGAATGATTTTTTTTAATGATTTTCCACTTATAATAAAATGTAAACAACTAAACCATGAGCAGTGAAGAAATATGACATTTGTATCAGTGAAAGTAAACTGGTTTGCACTCCATGAACCATCTGCAGTGTTTCTTATTCATTCAGACCAGCATTTATCAAACTTTTCATACCCTCTATGGAAACATAATGATTGTTCCAACAAGAGGCAGCATTATTTTAAATTTATATAATACATGTATATATTTTGCTTATTTTAAATTACAGGCTGGCAGGCTCACCCATGCTATGTCAGCATGAGTGTGAACCAGTGTGCTTGATTTTTTTCTGTTAAATTAGTGTTTAACCAAAGTACCACAAATAGGCGGTGCCCACACCCCTTTGTAAGTCACGAGGGCCCCATGGGGGGCTGATCCGTTCAAGAATGAGACTTCCAGTCAAAAAAAAGCTGGGCCTCTGTGAAGAGATCCAGGGATGTCTTACTAATACAAGTGACTGACATAAAACGGGGCTCAGTTTATAACGTTTTCTCATAGAGTCAATGACAGATAAACTCAGTAGTCAGAAACAAATAAGTGTCATGTTGATAAATAAAATTCATGCCTCATATTTCATATTCAAATCCGTCATGTACAAAGCAAAGCATATAGGTTATTTCATGCACCCGTTTGGAGAGACACAGTCTGTCTGAGACAATGTCAAAGTTAAACTCTCTCTAACAAAACAAACACTGGACTCCATTATTTACTTTAAACTCTCATTTTGACTATTTTAACAGTGACTAGTTAGCGGTCTTAGCAGCCTGTTCTCTTTAACTACATTAACTAGATAAGTTAATGTGTGTGTTATCTTTCCGTGCTCCGTCGTGAACCTGCAGCACTGTCCTGTTTGTCATTAGCACGTTATGGACTATGCTAGCATGTCGCTCGCGCGCAGTTCTGAGCACAGCACAGCTGTCTGTTGGTTGGGACGAGCTCGCGCTGAGCAGAGTCAGCGCGTGGAGGTAGCCAGCTCACCTTTCCGGTGAACAGCAGCCTGTTCAGTGATGGAGAGAGTCTGTGCGCCGCCATGTTGCTCCACTGTGACCGTCAAACACGCCACTGACGTCATGACGTTATAGCTTTGGAGAGACCTGACTGGTGGAGAGAGAGGCGTCAACTCCATTTTTTCCCCTCTCAACTTTATTGAAAAACTGTGTGTGTGTGTGTGTGTGTGTGTGTGTGTGTGTGTGTGTGTATATATATATATATATATATATATATATATATATATATATATATATATATATATATATATATACATACATGGTTGCCTGGTTGCTCAAACGAGCCATCTTCAATGGCACTACTAATGGTCAGTCGAAGTGGCCATGCTGTTAATTCTGCATAACTTTAAGCCTTAACGTCATTTGAGTGAGTTGTATATAAATTCACCCTCAGTACAGTTGTCATGAACGGTGAAATTAGCTACAGAGGCCAAAACTGCTTTTTGTACCAGGCTGTAAACATGTTTATTTCTGCTGTGAAGTTGGACATTTTAACTAAATTGACTCACTTCTGGAGCCAGCCTCAAGTGGGTGTTCAAGTAATTGCAGTTTTTGACACTGGCTTCACTTCAGCCACGAATTGCCACTTGGTTCCAACACAGTGTTTCTACAGTAGCCCAGAATGGACAAACTACACACTGGCGCTTTCATTTTCATTTTGTTTTGAGTTTTGAGCTACATTAACTGCAGCTTTGTCACACCGCGGTGAGGTCAAGCTGGGTTTTTGTTATGTCTTGTCATTTCCTGTTTTATTTTGAAAGTTAACTCCCCTCTTGTTTCAGGTCACTTGCCCTTCCTCATGTGTCACCGGTCAGATTGTCTTCCCCGCCCTGATTGTTTCCACCTGTTCCCTATTACCTGGTGTATATATTGTCTGCGTCTCCCTTGTCCCGTGCCAAAGTGTCTTCGTACGTTCTGTCGTCGCACCCAAGCCATAGAATCCAAGCCTGTTCCACGTGTCCTTGCTTTGTAAGTTTCATAGCCTTAGCTTAAGTTTAGAGAGCATTTTTATAGCTTGTTTTCGTCCTATGGGATTGTTTTTGTTTGATAGTCTCTTTCTTTTGGATAAAGTTTTTTCATCCTTCAGGATTGTTTTTGTTTCTGAGTCAGTTTAGGAAGATTAGGTCAAAGATACAGATACACTATATTACTCACCTGCCTTGACTCATACTATGAACTGAACTGCCATCCCATTCCTAACCCATAGAGTTCAATATGATGTCGGTCCACTTTTTGCAGCTATTAGAGCTTCAACTCTTCTGGGAAGACTGTCCACAAGGTTGAGGACAGTGTTTATAGGAATTTTTGACCATTCTTCCAAAAGCGCATTGGTGAGGTCACACACTGATGTTGGTCGAGAAGGCCTGGCTCTCAGTCTCCGCTCTAATTCATCCCAAAGGTGTTCTATCGGGTTCAGGTCAGGACTCTGTGCAGGCCAGTCAAGTTCATCCACACCAGACTCTGTCATCCATGTCTTCATGGACCTTGCTTTGTGCACTGGTGCACAGTCATGTTGGAAGAGGAAGGGGCCTGCCCCAAACTGTTCTCACAAGGTTGGGAGCATGGAATTGTCCAAACTGTTTTGGTATCCTGAAGCATTCAAAGTTCCTTTCACTGGAACTAAGGGGCCAAGCCCAGCTCCTGAAAAACAACCCCACACCATAATTCCTCCTCCACCAAATTTCACAGTCGGCACAATGCAGTCTGAAATGTACCGTTCTCCTGGCAACCTCCAAACCCAAACTCGTCCATCAGATTGCCAGATGGAAAAGCGTGATTCATCACTCCAGAGAACGTGTCTCCACTGCTCTAGAGGCCAGTGGCGGCGTGCTTTACACCATTGCATCCAACGCTTTGCATTGCACTTGGTGATGTGTGGCTTGGCTGCAGCTGCTCGGCCATGGAAACCCATTCCATGAAGCTCTCTGCGTACTGTACTTGGGCTAATCTGAAGGTCACATGAAGTTTGTAGCGCTGTAGCAATTGACTGTGAAGAAAGTCGGCGACCTCTGGTAATATAGTGTAGTACTGTTTCCTCCTCATTTTGAGTGAGTGTTTTTGTTTAGTAAAGTTTATTAGTTTATTCCCTCCCACTTTGGTGAGGCGTTTTTCTTTCTAGATTAGTGTTCGTGGTTTTTTGAGTAGAGTTTTAGTTAGAGTTAGAGTGCTAGTCAGGGTAGCCATTTTTGTTGTAAATTCTATAGACTGTATCAGCAGCTCAGAAACACAAGTTTCTTCCCAAACCTGCCTATTCCGCAACTGAGTCTGCCGCTTTGTTCTGGGCCTGACAAGCTTAATGGCTAATTATCATGACAGAGAGTTGAGAAGTGGAGTCAGTCAGAATGGATAAATCAGTATATGCAAGATGCTGAATTCACCTCACTCTGGAGCAATTTGTTTAATGTCTTGCCCAGGAACAGGAGCTGGAGACTGCTCTACCTCCTCAGCCAAAGTGACAACATCCCTCCTCTGGAGTTTTATAAACTGTATGTATGTCCCATTCTGAAGTGATATGTCCTGAAGTATGTGTTTCTATCTGGGACAACTTACTGCTGTGAGCATTTCTTTTCAAAGACTTGGTTCCTCTCAAGACTGACTAATCTAAACCTCTAAAACCAGCTGCGAGTAGCATCATGATCACTCCCATCTGACATCAAGCGCCTCTCCAAAGAGAAGCAGTTCTAACTGTTGCATTGAGGTTAGTGTTACATATGTGTTCAATAATTTAGCATGGCTCTCGAAGGATGTTATAAAAACTGAATTGGCTCTTGATCACCCCTGATTTGGAACATGTGGTAAACGTGCACTGCACCCTCTTGTGGCAGAAATGAATATCACAACAACATTTGATGTTGATTTAAAAAAAAAAAAAGTTTCTTCCCCCTCCCCACTTCTTTCACTGATGGAAGAAGATGAACGAACATACAAAGATTATGTGTCCGATCCCACCTTAAAATGGTGAATAAAAAGCTGACTGAGGACATTGATGTTGTTATTTCAGGTACTGCTTTCACCTTGTCGGGAATAATCAGCCACTGCAACGTCACTAGATTGTGCTTGTATACTGGCTGCATTCACACTCACATTCACACCTACGGCCAGTTTAGAGTCACCAGTTAACCTGTTAAGGTCATGCCTCTGGTCTGTGGGACTAAGCTGGAGTACCTGGAGAGAACGCAGACATGGGGAGAACATGGAAACTCCACTCAGAAACGTGCCAACCTGAGGGACCAGGAACCTTCTTGCTGTGAGGTGACAGTGCTAACCGCTGCATCACCTTGCTGCCCCGCAGATGATGTGTTTAATAAACATAATGGTAATTTGCTTCATATATATTACATATATGATTACATACATATTTTTTGTACATATTTCTATTAAAAATATGTTTAGCTACAAAAATGAATAACCGGATAATATATACTGGTATATTCTACTGGTTATTGGAAGCTAGAACAAACTAAAACAGCTAAATAAATGAAACCTCAGTATTTCAAATCCTGGCTGGATATAAAAGAGTGATTAAGAAGCTCACAGGGAATGACGCCTCTTATGTGTGCTTAATAAAAGACTAATAATAAGTTGCTTAGATTTAAATGGTTTATTTAACAAATTACATTTTCTTGTTCATGAGAAAAACAATTCAATGTGAAATTCATTATAGATTTTTTTTGTATTGCTCTGTGAAGACTGCACATGACTCATGCTGTAAACCAGTGGACCTGCATCAAAAAAAGCAACTTTACTCACTATTAGGAAGTAGCCTATCAGAAACTTGCTAGTGCCTCCACCCAGTAATGTAGGCTACAACATATTATATTAATAATTAAAAGAAAAACATAAATATTCTTGTATTAACTTGTATACTACTGCTTCGGTTTGTTTGTGACTCCCTATCTTTTAGCTTAGACCATGACTGAGCTCTTTACGAGTCTGACACTAAAGTTCATGATACTCTTCTTCTTCTGTAAACTCTTCAGGCTGGTTTATGTGGCAGGTTTGGTCTCAGTCCAGTGTTGGGACATGCAGATTGATTATGGCTGCTGAAAAATGTGAAGTCTGTGTGAACTTTACAAGAAGCTTATTGTGAACGATCTGAGCAGGCAGTAAATATCCATCCATACAGCTGACCATTACACGTGTCACCACGCACGGCTTTGACTGGTTAGAGTGCCCATACTAGTCATGGCATGTACCTGTAAACCATCATCTCAGTCATCATCATTATTAAATGACAGATGGGTCATTAATTAGTGACAGACAGACAAAATACTTTATAATTCAGGATGAAAGGAAATCAGTAATATGAGGAAATAATGGCTAGAATGTAAAAAGCATGATAAAATTCATCACTTAAATATATAAATAATTCAAACCTAAACGCGTGCCATGTGGCAAGAAGCACGCGTGCAATGACCACCCTACACATGACTAACATAGATGGACAACCATTCGAATTCATGCCTTGGTCCAACCTGCATGTGTCTGGATTGTGAGAAAAATTGTGGAGAGGACTTCCACACAGAAGACCCCACCGAATCCGGAGAAATGACACAGTTCTGTCCTTGCTCTCCAAGGTTGTTCTGCAGGATAAACGTCCATGTACCCTGTCTACTGTGGACCTCCAGACTGATTTCATAAATCTGACACAATTCTCATCCAATCACATAAAAATGTTTAAAGGGTCATTTTCAGGTTCATTCAACTCATGTATTATCTTTAGACTTTTTCTTCATTATTAGTTATGTACTCACCAATATCTCGGGAACGTGGTGACCAAAATATGTTGGAGGAGGAAACAAAGAACAGTAGAATTATTCCCAAAACGTTCCCTTGTGAACATCAATCTCAGCTTGCAGACCCACTTCCTGCTTTAACTTTGACCTACTGTACTTACTGTAGCTGTACACACAGTTTACCTGTGCAATGAAGGACTACTAGAGGCATCCTAGTGCGCTCACTTTCAGTTTTACTGTGGTGTAAAGACCACGAGCCAGGTGCATAAAACTGCAGATGAGGGTTGCAGCAGTATACTAATATCACAATACATCATGGTATGATCATACTGTGTGTATTCTGCCATTAAAAATATATAGGGCATAATAATTTGTGAAATTATAATAATGCAGTTGTTCAAAGAAAAAAGACACGGTATATCATATTTTCTGAAGCAATTATACCGTACCATTATAGCGTAGTGTTATACTGTTGCAACACCACTGTTGATTCATGGCGAAAACTATGTACGCACAAAGTCAGAATTATGCATTCTTTCTTTATGTCTGATTTATAAAGCTGTAGACACATGGGGTTTTATGAATCTTAATCTCCATGGAAACAGGTGCACATGCACTAGGCTTATTTTTAACCCCAGTTTGTCGTGAATTGATGTAGAATCTCCCTTGAACATCTGTTTGCACATTGATATGCCTTCCCGCTCCACTACGTATTAGACCTGCTGAGTTTTTTTACTTGTGTGAAACTCAGGTGTCACATCTGTGCGTCTTCCCAACAGCACCAGAGCAGCTGTCATCATGCCTGTTTCTGCAACTGTTTCTTTGAACATGTACTTACTGCCTGAAGAATGATGAAAGATTTTTTATAGAGCTCATATTGAATCATACTTTACAAAGTACTTCACAAGTCATCACTCATAAATAATTTAAGATTAAGTTTATAAATGTGTCTCTGAGTGAGACACATTTATAAAGTGTAAAGTAATGAGACAATCAATGAAGATGGAAATCAGCCTAAAAAAACACATTTCACTCTGTTGTACCAGCTGCAGCCACCGCGGCTAAAACCGTGTGAACACATGGTGAAGTATTTGTGAGGTTCGCACATTCTCCTTTGATAGACACCAGTTTGTGTGTGGAAATGTATGCACGCTTTTTGTGCACATGGATCACTTATGCACCTGGCCCCTGGGTTGTAACACACCGTAACCTTCCTTTAAAATAGCATTGTGTCACTATACAAACTGTCTTCAGGCAGGTTTCCTTATGTCCCAGGTCCAAATCCAGCTTGAAATCACCTATGAATGGATGGATAATGTACACTGGTAAAAGTCACATTTGCTGTAACTTCAAACATAGATTTTTTTTTTCAAGCTGTACCACAATCTTACACAATACATTCAGCTTGTTTCCTTGATTCCTTGAACATGACGCTCACATTGAGTAAATATTCAAATCTAAGATGCCATGTTTTATGACTGCACCACTCAATCAAAGGGAAAATACCAGATGTCTTCATTTAATACACATTTTCATGTTAAAGGAATATGGGTATGACATACATGGTCATTTCAGTAACCTTAGGGTCTTGACAAATGGAGTGTAAACAGATGCAGGTGATTAACCCACTGAAAGGTCCGCAAAGTTGATGAGGTTAAGGAAACACTTGATGATCAGTACAAAGCAACATCAGTCCCACCAGAGTCCAAACTGCAGCTTCACTGCTGGCTGTGTGTTGGATTGGACCGTGATCACATGAAACACTTCTGAACAAGATACTACTAATGGTTTGTTAGTGAAGGCCTCAGTTTGCTTTAAACAAAGTGCGTGTCAGATCTTAAAACCCCTTCTGGACGACGGAATAAGCTGCTTCCAATATTTTTTAGAACTTTCTGACACTGTACGAACCAGCTTGTTTAAAGCAGTGATACTTAATTTAAGACCTGTATTACGGTGCCAGGTGGCCTGCTGACCTTTTTCCATGTCACAATAAATTATGAACATTTGTTTGCTGATACCAATTAGTGAATGGTCAATAATGACCCTTAGTTGGTGCTTTAACCTATCAGTGTGTCAAAGTGACAAACGTTCACATACACCCCGACCTGCTGCTGAATTTGTCTCTTGACGAATAAGAACAAGGCCAAAAGGTTGATGATCAAAACAGGCAATTCAGTGAACAATGGACAGATGAATTTACCTTCATTTTATCACCTCATGAATCCTAAATGACAATTTATGTATGTGGGGTTACTAATATCAGGCACCACCACGAGTCAAAACATGCTAGCTTCAGTGCAGCATTCCTGCCTGACAGCACGGCAAGAGAAGAGAAGAGAAGAACTTTGAAGCCGTCGTCTTATTCTGCCACATCAACCATCCTAATGTTTATTCATTAGAAATGATCAAAAGTGGCCCCCCGAGCAAAGCTGAGTTGAGTATCCATGGTTTAAAGCATACTGAGGCCTTAACAGGTCCACACTTGCCTCCATCCTATATGTGGCTGCTGTTTTGGACCTCCTCTGTTACCATGTGGACAGTGCTACCGCGAGCTCAAGTTAACATTAACCACTTTCCATCAGTGTCAATTTAGCCCTTGAAATTGCTTCATCTACGTGGAGCTCTTAGATAAACTGGTCAATAATCTGTCTCTCTACAGAGGTCATCATGTACACACACACTCTCTTCATATTCTTTAACAGCAGGCAGAGCAGTCACCAACATTCCCTGGTCCATTTGTACAACGTTATCCCCTCTGTTAGTTCAGGTTAGGTAGCTAACACTGCAGTTTTATGCCAAACATTCCTTCTGGCAACATTGCTTTTGGTCCACAGATAGTGACGATATCCAAGCTGAGTTTTGTATTTTGAGACAGAGCAAAACCTCCAATCTGATCACAGCCTTTCTCCATCTTAGAAGGGCCACTGATGTTGAACCATCCAACTGCTGGTTCTGGAAAATTACAGCAATTATGATTCCACGGAGCATCCTCTGGCCTGACCCGGCTCTGACAGTATATGACGTCTGTTCTTCTCGACCAAATGCACCAGTCCCTTCATCCTACGTGACATACTCCTCGTCATCACTAGGTTCTGATTTGATGTGGTCCGGGTGAAGTAGAGGGAAGTGTGGCGCTGTAGTCCTGGTACAGACATACCACTCTTTAATGTTAGACAACTGAGGTAAGGCTGGGTTGACTGAACGCTGGCTCCTCCGTTGGGTCCTGCCGCTCTGCTGTTTCTGGGCCAGCTGACTCTTCAGGCCTGACAGAGAGAGATCCAGAGGCATCGTCATTGGAGACGAACTCCGCAGCAGCAACTTATGGCCCACTTCGCTGGCCGAGCTGATGTCCAGTTCGTGATTGGACAGAAGAGGAAAGTGAGCATTTTTGTTGGCAAGTGATGGAGAGAGGCGGTTAATTTTAAGGTCGAGGGGCTCGATAAGACCCTGATGAGGTTGTTGGAGTTGATGAGGGATGGAGTCGTACGCGTCCTGGGGTTCGGAGGTAGGTGACGACTTGACGTGAACCTTCATGTGTTTGCGCAGGGAGCTGGGGTGGGTGTAGGACTTGGTGCAGCCCAAGGCCTTGCAGTCGTAGGGCTTGGAGGCCGTGTGGACCTGCGAGTGCTTCTTCCGGTCACTGCTGTTGGCAAAGCGTCGCTCGCAAAACTCGCACTGGAACGGCTTCTCGCCTGCAACAGACACCACCGTAAGCACAGTCAACACTGGGCGCATATATATTGGTACAGTTGAAGGAACACTCCACCACATATTGTCCATCACTCACATGTTAAGACACACACACAGCATTCTGTGCCAGTGAGTGCAATTTGACCTGTGGAGTGTTGGATGTAATGGGCTGAGAAGAAAGTCTTTTTTATGGTTGGCCATGTTCAGGTAAAAGAGCTTTAGTTGGAGACGATCATGAACAAGAAATCTTGAACAGTATATGTTCTTTTTGTACCCATGAAAATGTTAATTCACTTCACTGCTAACAGAGGGCCTGCAGGCCAAAGTATGGTCTGACTTCGGTCAGTTAATTAAGGGAACTTGGGATCTTAGTAGCATTTTGCATCTTTACAATACAACAGGTGTTTGCTTGCGGTTTTCAGTTTTGGTCGTTCAAGGGAGAAAGTTTGTGCACCCCTGATCTTAATCTAACAGCTTCTGGTTTTTGTTTCTTTGTATCAACATGGGACTTTTCTAAATGTGAGCTCTATACTGTAACAGGTGATGAAAGTTTGAAGCAAAAGGAGCCATTTTTGTAGTTTATATGCAGTTTACAGTTATATGATGATGGTATGTGGGAAAACAAAACCCATTCACTGAGCGACCTGAGCTGAAAAAAAAGTGATCAGTGTGCTATTATTTAGAACTCTCCTTCTCCTAGTTTGACACTGCATAGCAATTACTATATTAATAATAGTTATAATAATATTTTATATAACAATGTACAGTAAAATGTTCACACAGGTTTGTCCTATGAGGAGCTGGTGACTGGTCCAGGGTGTACCCTGAGTGGTTACAGATAATAGATGGATGTTTACAGAGAAAGGAAATTGTGAAATAATTGAAATGTTTACAGAGGAAATAAAGGGAAAACTATTCTGTTTCAATAAAACAACAGCAAGACGGAATGACGTCTAATTCATTTTGTCATTTTGGGCAGATATTCTGAAACTATAACAGAAACAGGGAGTGCACATTTAAAAAAAAACTATAAGGAGATATAAATATATTTGAAGAAGACCACAGGCAAACACACACCAGCTTATAAAAATATGTTTTGTTATATATAATATAAAACCTAAGTGAAGTCTCACATCATTATCTCTATCATGACTTTGTGGAAATGTGGTGGTTTATGAGGGAGATGTGGTGGAAGAGGAGAGCAGCGCGTCAGTTCAGGATGTCGCCCTGCTTACAGATTGTGATGGAAATGTCAAGTAGTGGAACACGGCTCATATTAGAGACAAACGCTTGGTAAACCTAAACAACATGACAGGTCACATTTGAGATCAGAGATCTGTTCAGTACGTTTCGTTTGTACTTCCTCATTTAAAAATCAGATTGTCCTAAGTGTTTATTACATAATTAAAATGATTCGAGAGCAATCTAGACTATAGTACAGTGCAGTATTATCTAAACTTTCATCTTCATTTCAGAGGGTTGCGAGGAAACGTTACCGCATCATACTGAAAGATGTTTCTATTATTTATAAAAGGTTAATACATTACCAAATGAACGGTTCATCAAATGTATTAACTCATTTATTATAGTTTTATAGATCTGTTTGAAGTCACTGACAAGAACAACTTCCCCACAGCTGATGGATTTATTTATTGCTTTATACTGTTTATTTAACTGTTAAACCAACAATTTAACTCGCCTGAGTTCAGAGTGGTTAGTTAGTTAAAGCATTGTTACTGAATGGATTTTAGTGAGGTGTTCTGATGTTGAATATCATCAGTGCTCTGTCGAGTTGCTGTCCAATAATACTAAAAGACAACAGGGATTTTTCACAGCCTGGCAACTAAACGAGTTTCAGTATTAAACACACAGAAGAATATTATTTATACAACATTAATCACAGCATAGTGCTGTGAGAGTAGAACACAGCTCTGGGTTGACTAAACTGAAAACACATTTCCTGCAAACTAGCATTTATTTAGAATCTTATTTATATATGTATATTTTTATATATATCATTTTATTACATCCATGTGCCTCAGCCTCTCATCTCTGCTGCACACGTCCAATCAATCATCAATCTGATCCTGCCCTCATAATCCAGCTGCTTCCACCAGCCGCCTCCTGTCACCTTGCATGACTCCTCAGCTGCGGTTTGGACCCTGTGATTCCTCTAAGGAAACAAGGGAGCAACGAAGGGCGGATGCGAAGGGGTACTGAACTGAGCCTACGTAAACATGGAGGGGATTCCTAGCAGACTGGGAACAATCTCTGTTAACCTCTTTCTTCTCCGTGTGTGTGCGTGTGTGTGTGTGTGTCAGGGGCTGCCGATGACGCGGAGTTAAACATTGTAATGGTGTTATCACGGCTCTGTGCGTGCAGTCACACAATCATGAAACATACCCGTGTGCGTGCGCGTGTGGATCTTCAGGTTCTCGGAGCGTGCGAACATCTTGCCGCAGTTGGGAAATGCGCATGAAAACGGCTTCTCCCCGGTGTGCACGCGAATGTGGTTGATGAGTTTGTATTTGGCTTTGAACGCCTTCCCGCCGCGCATACACTCGTCCCACATGCAGACATGACTGAGGGTCTCGAGCCCCGCTGCTACATGCTCGGTGGTGACGTGGTCCACCAGCTCGTGCATGGAGCTGAAAGTTTGGTCGCAGACGGATGTCGCCGTCCGCCCAAGCCTCTGTCTCGAAGAAGTTCGGTCAATCCATTTGCAGACCAGCTCGGTTTTGACGGTGGGGCCTTTGGAGAAATCCAGCAGGCCGTCCATCCCGACGCCGGTGCCAGTGTCGGCAGAAGCGGAGATAGTGGTGGCTCTCGTCTGGGGCGGCGAGACGATGCTCGAAGCCCCGGAGTTGTTGTTCCCCAGCGGAGAGACGAGGCCATTGTGCCTGGCCACTACAGCCGCCCGCTTCATGCTCAGCACGGCGGGCTGCCCCCCGCTCCTGTCGCCAGCTACAATCCTCTATTCCACGTAAAATGACTTCAGTCCAAGTGGCGGAGCGTTCGGCGCTGTCCCGCTTCCTTCCTGTGTGTTTTGGTGAAAGGGAGAGCGCATGCGGCAGTGTCTTTACCCCCCGCTGCTCGGTGTTAGATCCCGAGAGTCAGAGCCTCCATGCTTTTATTTACTGTGTGAATGGAGGTGAACAGAGTCGAAGGAATACAGCAGGCCGCGACCCAACACTGTCGAGTGGCGTCCTTGTCTCCTTTCCTTCCCCGCTCCCTTTTTCCTTCTTAACACACACAAAGTTAAAACACACGAGATTCACCTTCTGTGAATATAATTCAACCCAACAGTTAAAGATGTTGAATTGTCAATAATATAAAACGAATTATAATGTGTATATATATTAAGACTAAGCAGGATTCTAATGACACACTTATATTTTCATAGTTTCATAAGCATAGGATTTTATTCCTGTCGCTTCACTCACCGTTTGTTATTGCTGTTATTTTTTATTATAACTATTAATGAATCTATAATTCTACAAAGTATTTCTTTTTCTCTGTTTCCAAAGTCATATATGCATAATCCTCACTGCCAGAACTCATCAAAACACATAAAAGAATCATACTGAGAATTTAGATTTTTTTTTCTACATCAAAAACACTAACATGACAGTTCTGAAAAAAAATAAAATAAAATAAAATATATATATATATATATATATATATATATATATATATAAATAAAATATTAAAAAAATGTTTTTTCCTTTGGTATTTTTATCACATACAGATATGCAATGATGTAATGATGATTGCTGGGTACTATGTATGTTGATATTGTCCAGTGTCAAGTCTCTATTTCATCATGTGACAGCATGATACAATGGGAGCCAGTTCAGGAACAAAATCTGTCAAGACTGACAGGCTGAGCACACTGTGCCTTTCAAACACAGAGAAACGATGAAGAGGAGATAGAAAAGCTCCCTTAATTAGATTTCTTCAGCGTGTGCACTGAGTTCTGGTGAAATTACCTCACACCACAGTGTGTCAGACCAGGATTTATAATAATATAACACTGATCATTGAGATATTCTTAAAAAAATACTAAATAAAAGTACTCACTCAGAATAATCATTTTCATTGTGATTACTTTAAATTAAAAGGAAAAAAAAAAGAAAAGAAAATTCTCTGACTTTTATATACCATGCCTCTATATAAAAGGAAGTTGTCAGTCATGATAACTGACACCAGTTAAACAGTATCTCAGTGGCATCACTGGTACTAAGAGTGGCTTGGCTGGAGCACGGTGTCAACTGGATTTTTTCTAGAGTGCTGTGCCAAAGAACAAAGACAACAAAATCAGTGCTGTTGGAAAATGATTCAACCGCTCTATTAATCTGCAGATTATTTTCTTTATTCATTGTTTTGTCTAAATGTGTCAGAAAATAGAAAGAAACACATCTCGCAATTTTCCAAATCTCAAAATGAAAATAATGATCTGGAGCCAATGACTGGATAAAGAATGGCCAGTGTATGTATAACGTCACCGGTACATTTCTGAAGCTCAAGATATGTGCCAGTGGCCGCTGCCATGTTAGCAGTCCTTCTTCTTCTGACTCCCAGCTAATCAAGAGATCGCCTGTCAATCAAAGCAGCCATTTCTGCTTTGAAGTTGTACATTTTCATATAGGCACTTATGGAGACTGAAATATAAGGACAGAAAAGTCCAGTTCATACAAACAAATTCAGTATAATAAACATTTCCATAGCATGACTTCCACCAGTACATGAAATATTCCTCCTCTTCCAATCACTTCTTCTCTGCTGTTCTTTTTTCATTGTTGAACTTCTGGTATTGAAACTTAACTCTTCCTGCAGATGTTTAATCATAAACACACATTGTGCTCTGTGAATTCTACTCTGCAGCAAGTCCATATAACCTATTGCTGGATATGTGTATGTGGTTGTTGGAGGTCTTTTCAGGCTATTAATGATGTCCCTATGGACTCTGTTTAAAGTTCATGTTGATGGCCTGTGAACTCTGATTTATAACACCTGTACAAGTTACAGACTGCCGACTTTATGCTGAAGAAGACAATGTCCTGAAATATTGACCTGTAGAACATAAAAACACAGGACTGCATTAGAGTCATGCCTCTGTATTATAAATCTACACGTCAGTGTCAGAATAAGTTTGTTTTCCTTCAGCTATTCACATTCAGAATCTACCAACAAAGGAGAACGATAACGCCCCCTGCTCCACTGATAAGGTTTTAACCAGCTGCTGTCTATATGTTGCTATCACCATCATGAGGTGGTTTTTGACACTTTGTCTTGTGTAAACCAGCTGTTCCATCAGCTGTTCAGGTGGCTGGTCTCACGTGATCTTGTAAGGTGAGGAGGCCAGATGTGGACGTGGTTACATGTGGTCTGAAGAGAGGTTGGATTTACTGCCAAATTATCCAACATCTGTCTGGAAGTCATGTGTCATAGTATTTAAATATGCCCCCCGCCAAGTGGATGGACTTGGCAAGTGAACAATATTTGAAAGGAACAAACCTTCTACATGCATAGTAGTCTTATATCTTTTAATTCAACTTGTAAAAATTGGAGCAAAGGTGTTTATATTTTGTTGAGTGTACATTAAAATATTTTGTTGTTGTTATTTAAATAATTGACAGAATCATTTAAACTTTCTCTTCTGTTAGGTCCTGCTCTCAGTCTTCCCTTGATGCTCTTTCTCATTGTCAGTCCAATTTTCTCAGGTACAGACTGTCATCACCACATGGCCAGTGCAACATAGACGCACATCTGGTTTCAGGGCATAAAAACAAACTGTATGGACTCATAAATGAACACATCAATAGCCATCTGCTGGTGATCAGAACTGCCATGATGGTGGGATTCAAATTTCAAACATGCTCCCTTTCCCTGTGCAAGAAACCAGCTGTATTCTTAAGCCAGTGTTTAGAGTTGGACAGGGTGGTGGCCTGATGCACTCTTCAGGTGGGTGAAAGTTTGTGCATTTTCATTCTACATTATTTCATCCAAACTCAAGTCATATTATGTGGACAAACTAAAACTGTTGTGGATTTTAAACATTCTTGTAACTCCAGAATTGAACATGCTGCTGCGACAGTCATCGATAGCTTCAAGTGTCAGTGTTCTGATGGCGAGAGCAGACCCTCCTCTCCCATGTGAAATGCCTGAAGAGTTCCAGCTTCCTCTGGACCGCATTGAGGAAGTGGAGGAGTCTGAAAATTGGATCCCCCAGACAAACTTACAGGTTGGACATTATGTTTATAAGAAAGCCAAATCACTGGAACAAATGACTCCCACCTGTCAGAGGCATTGTTTCTGGACCACACAGAGCATAAGCACTTTATCTAACTTTCATTCTGAGATATTAAGTTTGACAGACTTGCATGGTTAAAAACATCTGGGTGTACAATGCTCAGACATATAGATACTGGTGTGTGGGTTAAGGAATAGTATAAAGCATTTCACTAAATTGTCCCAAATGTAAAACTCATGTAGATACCAGCATGTATTTCTTGTGAGAATGCAACAAAATTCACTTATGCTAGAGAGCAGTATGTGCAAACATCAGTACAGCAATAAGTCAACAGGTGTCAGCAAATCCACTTCATGTCTGCCTGGGAGAGTCCCTGACTCTCTTACACATCATGAGGAAGTGGTTCAATTTGGTTTTAGTGCTGGCGAACTATCATGGTGAAGTGGGTCAGTGATGACCCTCCTTCTACTGCCACGTGGAAATCTCTGATCTCTGAGGTTGTGGCCCTGGAAAAAATAGGACAGCGTGGATGGAAGGACTCATCTTCTTCTGCGGTAATAGAAGAAACTGTAGGAATGTCTGGGAGTTAATCTGGATTTAATTTGGATCCATAATCCAGAAAATACTCAATGAAAGCATTGTAAAAAAGTTTTTTACAAAATGATATGGAAAATCATACAAAGTATGAACCTAACAAGACTATAGAAATAAGTCACCGTTTTCATGGGTCTGTGCAGTTCTGAAGTGTCCCAACTCTACATGAGCAACATTGATTTTAAACTTGTGACATACTTGTAACATTCTCTGTATTTTCATGTTTTTTTTCATCCAATAAAAATGTGCTTTGTAAGCATGACTGATGGAAAACATTTTTTCCTTTTAGAAATAGTTTGTTCTGTTCTCAAACCACTATCATACAAGAATGTGATTTTTTTATAATAAGAAAAGATATAAGAAAAGTTAAAGCTATACATACACTGAAACACAGTCTGTGTGTAACACATTAAAGCCCACACTGTCCCTGGGTTGTTGTGCAGTTGGAGGCTGGCCTAGATCTGTTTGCCTTATGCAGGCCAGATGTTATGATGGATGTGATTCTGATGTGGCTCAGTCTTTCTCTGCTATCAGAGTTTTCACACAAACATTAACCAACGTTTTTGTCTTGGAGTTGGTCTTTTAACTTGTTGAACTGGTCACCCAGATCAACCCATTTTTTGCCAATGTCATTTAAGGTGCCTTCTCATTTGTTGCCTCCATTTCATATATACATGCATATCTGTGAAGCACTTTGGGCTGCATGTTTGTATGAATAAATAAAAAATAAAAAAGAAGTTGAGTAAAGGACTCCACAGTATAGAAATAGATAAAGACAGAGAGAGCTGTATTATTACAAGATGGATTTAAAGGCCTGTCAAGAAATTTCTATAAAAGCAAAATTGTAATTATTGGTGTCACAAAAATATTCTTTCACCAACATTAAAATTCTGCCGATCTTGTCATCTTTTTTGTAATAATGTACTATATTTCGTACTATATTTTCGTACTATTATACTTATTTATATGTTTAATTTCCCCATTACTTTGTGAAAACACAGTTTGTTTTCAGCCAGTTGTGAGTTGTGACTTTATTCTGAAAAGATGAACCGGAAGGTGTAATGAATGTAGTTCCTGTCAGAGGGAACCACAGAGGGACAGGGGTTCGCAGCTCTTCTGTCCGTGTTGTTAGCTCCGTTAGAGATGTCGGAGTCACCGGACGCCCGCAGCCTGCTCTCTGCTTCCTCCCAGCTCAACCTGATGGAGGTGGACGCGGTGAGAGACTCCACACTTGTTCTAATGTCATGGCGGGTGAACACTCGAGGGGAGGCTGAAGCTGTGCTGAGTGGCGCAGCTCTCGGTTGTTGTTTCCCGGCGTTGGTAACAGTTCAGGAAGAGAAGACGTACTGCTTCCATTCTGCTAAAGGCACTCTGGTCCAATGAAAGGGACGTCTTTGTTAAAAAACGAGCCAAACATTGTCTTATGACAGTTGAAAAATATGCCAAACTGCGCATGTGTCATTCTCAAGAAGCTGGTCACTGAAGACTACTTGCAATTTTATAGTAACATTTCTGTCATATGAATGAATCATAAGAAGCGGGAAGCCTTCTAGACACCCGCCTATTGTTACTGTTTGAAGACAGTAACAATAGGAGAAGAGTTCTGTGACTATCACCGCGTTTGTTAACAGGATAGTCTGCTACACTGACCTGAAGGCTGAACATCATCACGTGATCTGGCATTGTTTATATGTAGGCGCTGTCAAACGTATGCTGAGCTGGACTAAAAGAAGACATGTTGGCGCTAACTGTTCCTCAGACAGCGAGCTCATGTTGTGTTCTCCTCGTGTTCACTTTGTAAACTAAAGGAGGCTTTAATGGTGCAATTTGCTGGCCGTGGTGCGTTCAGGTACTGTCATTTCCTGTTGTAATTTTAGTCATGGGATGTTTATGAATCCAGACCTTCTCTCAGGTCTGTGTTTAACTGACGTCTCCCTCCCATGGGATAACATACACCCTGGTTACTCAGTATGTAATCTCTCTCTCTGTAACATGACAGTAACAGATGTCTGCATATGAATGTAAACTGGATGTAGGTGGATAGATGGATCGGGATTTTGGCACTGGATGGGTGTGTGTTCATAGTCTGAGTAGTATTGACTAATGATGTTTGAGCTTGCTTCGGTTGCTACACTTCACACGGAGAGGCGAAAGAGGAGGAACACACTGTCTGAAATACATTCAGCTTTTTATTGAGCTTTTTATCTGCATTAATATGCAGAGCTCTGTTCAGAGAGATGAGCAGACATGTGTCTGCTGGACTGCAGAGGAAGACCTGGCCCAGATATTCATTATTTATTTTCTAGCTGTCTCTGGCCACACCAGAACAGGACTGGTCACCAGTTCATCACAGGGCTGACACAGAGAGATCATTCATGCTCACATTCACAACTTTAAAGTCAGCAGTGAACCTGTGTGTGTTTGAACTCAGCCAGGGAGAACCCATCAACATATTGCCATGCTTGTTTCTTTTTGCCGTCCTGACAGTTCATCAGTTTGTTTCTTTGTTTTCCCGTGCTGACCAGGTCCATGTCTGTCTGCTGTGTGAGGTCTGTCTTCAGCGTTAGTCTGATCTAAATCATCTTCTCTCGTGTGTTTATGACTGAAAAAGGGTTTTCTGACTGTTTGTTTGTTTTGTCAGGATTATTTTTCACAGTGTTTGTTGTTGTAATACTCGTTTCGTCCACAAGAGGCTGAAGAACAGCCGTAGCATATGTATTCATAGTATATGTTGGGTTTTATTTTCTCCATACAGATGTTGTGACTATACTGCTTAAACACAGAAATTCCTCAAACAGCTCTACTCACTACTGCAAGACTAGGCAGAAGGGCAGACATGTGGGATGCAGTACTTCTTCAGAAAATCCTTGACAGATTTACCTTTGACACTGTCTGTTGCCATCATCTTCCTCCTCCTCCTCCTCTCTGTTATGAAGTTTGCTGGGTGATAAAACAGAAAGACAAAAATGAAAAAAAACAAAACAGATTTCATATATGCGAGCTTGAAAATATTCACCGGTGTTGATCAAATAGATGAAAAGAGCAAAGTCTTGGCAAAATCGTCATTTTTGTACATCTGCTTTACCCCATCGCCTTTAATGACAGAACCAGTTGAAGAGTGACAGGAAAGAGGTGACAGAGTTGGAATCAGTATATGATGTGTGTTCTCCCTGATCCATACAAGAAAACTGAGTTGTATAGCCCCCCCGTCCAGGTCAGTGCACCCTCAACTGCAGCTGGATCACGTGTACATATACATCATCAGCTGGACAGATAACTGCCAGAGCTAGTTAACCTAGATCTCCATACTGTTATTATAACCGGCTGCTGCTGAAGCTGATTCTGACAGACTAACGTCAGATGTTTTCAGTAAAACTTTGGGTGATTATTCACATGGAAGCCCAATATTAGCAGCAGCCGTAGCTTGGACATAAACCATTGTCAGCTTCACCAGGAGTGAGCAATAAATGAATAATGTACAGTCTGACATTGCCATTGCTGTCTGCATTAGTGTTTGTCTAGCTTAGCCTGTCCATATGGCTGCGGGGGAATGCAAAATGTATGAAGTAACACAAACTGTGAGCCTCCCGTGAAATGTACATGAGTCTAAGCATTCAGTGGTTTAGTTAATGACATATGTTGTGTCAGTGTTTGTGGAGGATTTTCTGGAACAAGAGAAGAGATGACAGCACAAACCTTTGGTGAATGATCAGAGAAGAGTGGCAAATAGGTGCAAAACATTTGCACACTGAGCAGGTGTGTTTCAAGTGTCACACGAGCTGCACCAAAAGCCTCTGCCAGGTGAAAACAATAGAAAGCTTCGGGCCCTCCGAGTGAGTGATGAGTGATGACGACGATTGGTCTCTGGTGTTCATTTTGGGTAAAACACATGGACGACACACTTCCAGCCAGACAGATGAAGGAGATCTGAGTATCCCCACAACAAATCAAGCACATCCTGCTCTCTAACCCTGCATGTTTTTGTTCTACTTCGGTCCTCAGATCGACGATAAGGAGTTTGACATTCCCCAAGTGGACACACCTCCCACACTGGAGAGCATCCTCAATGAGGTGAAGTACATGTTACTCACTGTACTATACTTAATCACACACAGCCAGCAGTAGAACAACAACATTTTGAAAGTAATTAAAATCAGCTCATCAGCGAAGCTGCTCCACTCATCTCGTCTCTCTATAAAATGTTCCAACTTTAATGTGAGACAAGAGCAGCAGGAAGTGCTCGCTTCGAAAGAACAGTCATTTAACACAGTTCTCTGGGTGCTCTCTAGCTGAGGTGCGTTTGTTTTGTTGTTCTCTGGGTGCTCTCCAGCTGAGGTGCGTTTGTTTTGTTGTCCTGTGTGTGTCTGCAGCTGGAGGATGAGGAGGAGCCGTTTGTGTTGGAGGACACCTGCCTACTAAACACAGACAACATGGATGCTCACTCCTGTGACACCTCCTCCCTGGCCAGCTCTGACAGTGGAGACCCAGCACACCTCAAACGGCATGAACACACACGCACACACACACACACTCAAACACTTAAAAACATTATATGATAAAAATGGTCCAAAATGTCAAATGCTTTGCATTCTCTGTCATATTTTCATCCTGCTACGTAGTCACGTTCATGCAGGTTGTACGCTCATACATCCATTATTAGTTATGAGCTCAAATATGACAGTAAGGCAGTGAGCAGAGGTAAAATGAATGTTTCCAAAAAGCTGTAATCGTGACTCCAAATGGGAAATATTAGGAAGAGAAGTGTGGATCAGGAGTACACCTTTTCCACAAAGTTAGCTCTGGTTCCTGAAGCAGTTATCTTCAGGATTCAACAACAGTCAACAATAAATCATCTGGTTTACTGTCTTTCATTGTGGTGGGACGTGGAGAGCCAGATGTTTTCTGAGGTGGTACATGTGTAAGAACATGTAAATGTTTAGATCGTGGAGACAAAGCTATGTAATGCAGACATTATACAAACACTATTGTCCAAAATCATGATGAAAAATTACTAATAAATAAGATAAGATGAGGAGTGATTGACTCGATCCCACACTCGGACATTCACTTGTTTCAGCAGCTCACATACAGAGAGTGGAAAAAAAAGAGAAAATAAGAAGATAGAAGATAGAAGAAGATACTCGTGTTAGATATACACCTTTCAACTATATGGATATGCATGTTGGATCAGAAATAGCATATTGATATGAGTCAAGTTGTAGTTCTGTTCTTGAAATGTGTTTTATAAATAAACTTACTAACTAAATTTAATAAATACATCCAGGTGTGAAATGTTGCATTGAAGCTGAATATAACTATACACCATATCTAAATATATTTTTAATTTAAACATTGTTATTGTTAACTTTAGGTACATACTGTATGAGATATGTAACTAATACATATCATATATATTCACACGTGAACAAAGGTTCATTCTGGGCCAGGCTGTGACACTGCTACACTGCTGTGCGTGTGAGTGTGTGTGTCGTTTTCTGGACAGTAATTCAAAGGCTTCAGATGCAGTTACAGATGTTGCTGCAGCAAACAAAGCATCACAGACCAGGCATTATCTAATCCAAACCCACATCCGAACCCTGAAGTAGAAGTGATGACTCAGAATAGCTTTTTGTCTTTGCATGAACAAGGTAATAAAATGTTCAAATGTTTTCTTTGTGTGTGTGTCTGTGCGTATGTGTGTACATGTGTGAAGAAAGAGGAGGACAGTGGATCTGAACGCAACAGTTCACGGGTCTGTTCTTCGACACAGCCTGCTGAAGGGCATCTCTGCACAGATCGTCTCCGCTGCTGTAAGGCTAACACACACACACACACACACACACACACACACACACACACACACACACACACACACACACACACACACACACACACACAGTCTCTAATGTCCTTCAACATTGTAAAAAGACAGTCTTGTCTTTGTTTGTAATATTTTCTAAGATGTGAACCAAATGAAATGACAAAACATCCCAAATGATGAGTACCATGTGTAATTGTTGTTATGTTGTTAAAGTCTTCATTATCGCACATAATACACAAGACACAGAAAGATAGTCCTTTCTGCCTCTTATCTGATAATTCAAATAGTATAGAAATAAACATCAAATTTGTTCCTAAACTGATTTTATTTGGATGATTTATTGTATAAAGGTCTGTACCAGCTTCAGACTTTCAGACTTTCTGCAGATTCATGTTTAATAAAATGTGTATCTTTTTCTCAGGACAAAGTGGATGCTGGATTACCAACTGCTATAGTGAGTATTAGAAAAGTCTCACTCTGTCACTGCACTCATTCATTATTTGGGAAGTTGATATATACTAGAGACATTTTAAATAAATGGAAATTAAAGCTGTTGCTTTTGGCAGTTTGCCTTTATCAACAGATGTTAGTGGACAGGCAGGCAGGAAACAGAGTGAAGCAGAGCGGTAAAATAATTAACCCCAGCTGGAATCATTCTGGAAATGTTGCAGGTATCCATTAGGCTACCTCACATTCAGTGTGTTTGCATGCAGTTAAATGTCTATGATCATTTCAGTAAAAATAACAGTCAACAATTTAGGCCTGTTTCAGAGGTTTTTATACAACAAAATAGTGAGAAAGGTGGGAGGGAAGCAGAAAGAGAACATGAAGATGCATGTGTGTGTGTGTGTGTGTGTGAGAGAAAATCAAACGCAGCCCAGTAAGAATATCCTGTATTGAAAAACTGTTCAAACCTGATCTGACAGCAGTTATTATAGAGTATTTGCTGTCTTCTTCTAATCACCTGTATATTCTTGTTGTTCAGACAGTGTCAGGTGTAATTGCTGTGGGAACGTCTCACGGTCTGGCTCTGGTGTTTGGTGAGTCTAAAGATCTAAAATCGGTTTGTTATCCAAGTAGTATTGCCCAATCACATTGTGAGTTTTGTTGCAACAGTTTGTGTGGAGAACAAAACACACACACACACACAACCACATACACACACGATCTGTGAACCAATCGATCTGCAGTCAGAGAAAAATGTAGCCGAAATGTGTCTTTGCTGTTAACACACTAACACACTACATCACACACACTAACACGCTAAAAAAATGAAAATGACTTCTTGTTAATGTTAATGCTGAGGAGAGTTTCCCGTGTTAAAGGACTCCTATAGATAAATACTCAGCAGTTGAGCCAAGATAAGTTAAGTTAAGTTTGACATAACAAATACATAAACATACATAACTCTGGGAAAATGTGAAAACTGAGCCTCAGTCTTGATCATATCCTATAACACGAGTTACTCACAGATGTAGGGTTCATGTAAATGTACTACTGTCACTGTCATTGATGGCATAACACAGCTGAGTGAAGTTTAATTAAAAATATCAATAAATGATTACAGTTAAATTCATTTAATAATAATGTTATGATAAAAAAAAAACTCTTTGTGTGTGTTTGGAAGGAACTTTTTATCAGTATTTGTATTCAAATACAAAGGACGGATTTGATGTGCACATAAGTTTAACTTTTTAACTGTAACGATGCATCTAAAATATCTAGTGTATAATCATGCGCTTTAGGCAGTGACCAACTGAGTTTTACACATACTGAAATATTTTATTAAAATGACTGATCATCTTAAATGACATAACAGTGGGCTGCTGTCTTCTTTCGACTTAATACATGCCGACATCACTGATATCCACCCTCAGCACTGCTTCACCTGAGTCTGACATGGAGGCACTGACAATAACGTAATCACCCTCATAAGAAATGCAGGAGCCATCAGCCTTTCCTCTCCTAAAATTATCTTCACTTCCGTTATACATGATATCATAAAGATTGTAGTCGCAGTTAATCCCTCTGTCAAAGATCCCCACAGCGAACCAGTTGGAGTAGAGGTTTCGGTCGTAGGGCACAGAGTACATGACCGCCATGACGTGGCTATAGTCATTCAGGTCAGCGTTGAAAAGGTCGTAGGTGAAGACGCCGACAGCTCCGGTCGCAGCACCAGTGGTCTTGTTGAACAGTGCGCTGGCAAAGGAGCAGGGGCCCACCATGGGCGGCAGAGGGACCTCACAGCAGCCGCTCTCAGTGAACACCCTGAACACAGAGACACAACGCATCAGAAAGCTTCTTCTAGAAATGATACCAAAGACTTTACATCAAGTGTCTCAGTCTGCAGTGTGTCACATGCCCATGTTAAATGCACTACATAGAATAAAGTGTGCACAGCTGAACATTCTTCTACAGAAATCACATTCAGACCTAAAACATGAGTGTTCATCACTGCAGTAAATGTGTAGAGCAGTGTTTGTGATTGCTGTTATAAAATACTAGCACTGCAACTCAGGGAGCTGCTTAAGTCAGATCCTCTGGTAAACCTACTCTCATCGCCTTCGGAAAAAAGCCATGTACAAAAGCAAACACATCACCTTGGATTGGCAAGAGTGTAGCAGCCGGAGCTGTTGTTAATCTCAACAGAGCAGTGGCGATGAGGCATCGTGATGAGGTGTGGAGCGGTGACAGGGGAAGAAGCTGGCTGTGAACAAGAGACAATACGGCAATTAATTCACCATCTCTGAAGTAGACTCAGCTGCTAAAGTCTGAGCTTTGGAGTCCACTGATGGATGGCTTTGGATAGAAAACACATCACTTTGTTATCTCAGCTCTTTTGATGACATATAAGGCTGCTTACTAAAGCATTAGCTGTTAATAAAGACCTTAAAAAACTAAAATGTTTAGCAGAGAAATCTGTGACCTCCAGGAGAAATCTACCCAGGTTCCCCCAAACACCACACCCTGCTCACTCACTGGAGTAAGCCGCTGTAATCCGCTAACTTAAGTGCATGTACACACACTGATATCTTGAAAAGCACAGATGGAAGAGAACCAAGTCATGATGGCTGCTCTGTTTACCAGCTCGTGGCAGTGAGCCAGCACACACCCTGACGCCAGCTTCTCTAAATGGAACTTAACTATTAATATTATCACATGTTTGCCAAGTTCAAATGGAGGAAGTGATGTCTATTGATTCAGGTAGACAATAACTACACCTACAGGTTCCATGTGATTCAAAATGATATGTGGAAAGGAACGTTCTTAATTTTGAATGAAAACTGACTCCAGTTAATTTCATGACAAAGATAAGAGGTTGGTACAATTGGATTAGATTAAACAGACAAACTCTTACTACATTTCCATATATTATTGTTAATAAAATAGAGCTTACTAAAGTGGAATGTTTCACATTAATCCACGACTGAGTTCTGTCATCTTGCTGATAGCACGGCAGCAGCAGTGCTGCAGAATCTACAACCTCAGGAGCTTAGCCAAGTGAGAAGGTGACGGAAAAATAAATGACAGCCCGGCTCAGGGTGATATTAGGATGGAGTGTTTCCGTGAACAAAAGAGCAAGTGTGTCATAGTGCTAGGAGAGAAGCTCTGTGGTCGATAAAATGACATTTACAGTACATTGACTTGAAATCTTACCAGCATTATGTCGGATCTTGAGTCTAAAATACAGTTCGACTGGTACGTCGTACATGTCATTGTCTTGGCTTAAGCAAAGACTGACTGATTTTGAATGTATTTTAATCAGAATCAGTGATCAGTTGATGATTAGATACTGAAAAAGCATGACTGTCTCCAGATCAGCTTCTTTACAATACAAGTTGGATCAAGTGAAAGAGACCAAACACCACAACACTTTTACACATTTTTAGTCACATAGTCTGCTGCTAATAAACTTCACTTTATCCAAGTTAGTTGAAGCCTCAAAAAGTTGAGGCTTTCGGCTGAAGCCAGATTACATTCTCGCTTGCATGTTTTCATCAGTAAATGTATATTTTTAAAATATTTGTTCAGTATACTTGAGAGCTCTTTGAGAGCTCTCAGGTCAGACAAGCATGTCCTAATGGATGAACCACAGTTCATTATCTCTAGAGTGGAACTAACAGTAACGCACAGGGCTTCTGTAGAACAGAGCAAACAGTATTGGAAAATCAAAGTCTTTACACTCTTAACAAATACATACAGAAGTACCTAAACCGACTATATGACCTATATATATATATCATCTTAGTTCTTGCAGATGAAGATTGGAGTACTTACCTTTTTGTGATCTGAGTTTAAAAATGCAGCTGGCAGATTGTTGGTCCAGGATTCAGGCAGGATTTGATGCACACGAGCTGCTCACACACTGGGTTTTATTGACTCAGGTAATCGGCACCTCCAGGCACCAGTTGACTCCCTTCTTATCTCCTGTCCAGGACTTGGCCACCACCTTATCATGATTGGCTCAGGCTGATTACATCAACATAAGCTTTTGTTTGGACCCTTTTCTTTTTTTTAACCTTTTAAAATGGGTATCCATTATTTGTGCAGGGCGGACATCAGGAGGGTAAGGACTCACTGGTCAGCCATGTTCACACAAAAAACAAAGTATGAGCAGGAGCAACATGAAATGAATTCACCAACAATGAAACTACTGCTAAGAGAACACTAGCTGGAGAAAGATGGCGTCCATGTGGAAAACAAGAATCAAGAAAACCATCAATCACTTCCTTACAGGGCTGATTTGATTATACAAGCACTGTTCAGAAATACATCACAACCACTGTGTGTAGACATGCAAACATTACTGTACGCTCTACCACCACATCAAAACGATAAGGGCAATTTGATCCCTGTGGTCTGTGGTGACATATCAATGTACTGAAATCAATGTGTGTGCTTGTTTTAGTTAAAGAGGAAGGAAAGCAGCTAACACTTTATTTGGATAGTCCGCCTACAGTAATTGTACCCTTTTAACTGCCACTGTCTATAGATGTTTAACAGATGATAACCAGACCTGAACCACACTAATATCAGTGAATGGTTTAATTTGAATTGTTTAAATTCAACCAGTAATTGGTTCAAATGTTCCAAAACTATGTGTAGGTGGGCTATATAAATAAAAAGGACCAGTATTTGGTAAGTGATGACAGTCGTAACATGTAACAGTTTAGCTCCATTACTAAAACATTACTGCTGTAAAAAGTAATGACACAATTTCTAATAAAATGAATGTCACTGGCATTCATAGTGGTGGTTTCAGTAACAATTCTATACAGTGTAGTTAGAGCCATGATAATGATGGTAGTTTCTATCAGCAGTCATATCAGTCACATGAGTAATATTTGCAATGGCAGTAATCAGTGCTTCATTTAGAACAGCTAGTGTGCAGGAGCTCTGAACCAGCAGTCAGCACTGCGTGCATGGAAGTTTTTTGCAGAAGATTTAGACACAACACTGATTTTTTTTATAATATTAATACAATAAATGTAGTCATTAAAACACACTGCAAGTCGGATTATAGTCCAAAGATACATTTTAATGTAAACATAACCTCCTCCTCTCTTCAGCAGTCAGCCAAAACACACAAAAAGTATTTTCTTTATCTTTTCTCCCATTATTAGGTACTGTTGTGGAGTGTTATGTGAATGGGGTGGCCAAAATATTAGGAACTCTCTCAGTCCAGTTTAAACTGTGTTATGTAAACTAAACTAAAAATCCTAAGCTTCATAAAAGTAAAGTTTGTGGCAGGGTTGTTGTATTGGATCACTCTCACAAAGCTGTTTTATGAATCCAAATTTTCCCTAAAGTAAAAATATCAAGAGAAACACTGCTGTGATTTGAAAAGACAATCAGCTAAATCCAAAAATAAATCCGTCACCAAAGGAACTCGCTGAAAAACACCAACTGTTTTCTTTCTGTTTTTTGTCTCTGTTTGTTTGTTTGTTTTTTCTAATTACTGAAAGTATGAAAAGAATAAAATTCAGTGTCTCAGCTAAAGGATCTGGCTCAGTCTCAGATTCAGTTGTCAGATTTTTGTAATTTCCAGGAGAATTTGTCAAAGTCTGTCAAAGTCTGTCAAAGTCTGTCAAAGTTGTTCTCTGCAGATCATTGAATGAGTCTTGAGCTCAAACTGATGTTTTTTGGGGTTTGTTGGGGACTGAGGTTTCAGCAGGGCTGATCCATGTCTCTTTATATTGCTGACATGATGATGCCTGCACAGGAAAAGGTATGATCGTCTCTGCAGACGGGTCACTCATGCTTAATGTTGATTTTGTGTCCTGGTGTGAGGCGTCACCACTCATGTCCTTTTCGGTTTGGCTGAGCTGCTTTGGTGCATGCTTTGCTGCTTGATTTGGTTATTTGTGTTCAAAGCTCTTCCTTTGGTGTCCATGTGTTGTTTGTTTTGTGTTAGTGTGCTGTTTGATTCTGGGTTTTTTTCAATGTTAATTTGAGGACTGGGAAAACTTTGAGTGTGTTTTTTCCATTTATTTTACCATCCTCACCCTTTTCTAAATCTGTACCGCACGGCAGCAGTCAAACTTCCTTTTCATCTCTTCACCAGATACCAACCAGGCTCTGCGGCTTTGTTTGGGTACCAAGGCAACCGGGGCAGAGTTTGGAGCTGTCTCCGCCCTCAGCATCAACCACGACTGCTCACGACTTCTCTGCGGGTTCGCCAAAGGACAGGTATATGCAGACACAAGTACTGAGCATGCAGATGTACACAGATGTGTTGATTAGAGACACTGAGGACTCACTAAGAACAGCTGGTTAAAGTTCAACAGGGCTTCTACTGATGGTTTGAATACGGGCAGTGTTGTTTGTCCTGATGAGGGCGAGGGCTCAGAGACAGATGATAGTTGTACTGTAACTAATAACATTAGCTTCAGAACATGTTGTATTGAGATGTAATATTGAGATTATACAACAATTACTAATTTCAATAAAATGTTATCAAAAGATTCATATTTTGAGCCAATTTGCTGCTTGTAGTGACTAAAATATACTTCATTTTTCCCCCCATGGATTCCAGATTAGATTAGATTAGCTTCCAAGTCTGAATTTGATTTTGGATTCATTTCTAGATAATAGCGCTGTATTTGGACTCACACAGCTGATGGAGGATGATCCATACATTTCCAGTAACTCCAGAAGTCAAGTACCCTACCTCCATTACATATCTAAAGAGTATTGGATGATATATCAATATCAGAAATGAAATATCAGAAATATTAATATTCGTATTGACATTGGCCCTAAAAATCCAGATTGAGTTCTATTCTTAGACTTTTAGTGTAATCCAGTGCACGAGTTAGTGTTGCAAACTGAATGTGAAGAAAACAAAATTGAAAGAGAGAGAATCAGAATGAAGAGGAGAAAGGTAACAAACAAAAACATGGCCAGAGATTATCATCATTTCAGGATATTAGTGTGTTTTCTGCTGGACTGTGCTGGACAGGTCTGGAGTGTAGCAGTGACAGGTTATGCTAACTTAACTACCAACATCTGGATCTATAGGCTGTCCCAGCTTTAAGGTGCAGCTAGTGTTTGGAAGTTTGATCTATCAGTGGACAAAGTACACCATGCTCCTGTTGAATAAATTATTATATTACAGGTACAACTACTGTGGCTACACATGTGCATATATGATTGTACAGTGGACTCTGTGGACTGTAAGCATCTGCTTACTCTGAGGTGGTAGTGGCGGTGTGTCGAGTGTTATTATACAATATTGGGATCCACTTTGGTCCCGATCAGTCTTGTGGTTTTAGTCGAGGGTGTGTTCCTTCTTTACTGTATGTACATGTACATAAAAAAAATCTTCATTCTGTGCACTTGTACAACTATACATGATATATACTATACATGATGTACATGATATAGAAAGTTCTCTTAGAATGTGTTCATCGGGTTGATCTCAGGTCAGTCAAACTCCAGACAGCATTCCTTCACTGTATTTGCAGCAGTGGCATTATGAACATGTAACTAAAACAAATATAATGAGCTGAATGTGTCTTCTTCTTCTGTCCATTAAACACAGCATTGTCTCTCTGTGTGATTAGATTACGATGTGGGATCTAGCCAATGGAAAGCTCCTGAGAACTATCAATGATGCCCACCCTCCAGGAACAGCTATACTACACGTGAAGGTACACACACACACACACACGTAATCTAATCTATTATAATCAAGGGTGCGTCATCAATGGACAGTGATGCCAAACAGAAGTAAACAGTAGTAAACAGAAGTAAACAAACCTTTGTAAGAAGACATACATAGACCAATACATGCAAGGCGATTGGCCTCCTCCATCCCCTCTTTCATCCATTCCTTCACCTCGTATACTGTCACAGCTACAGCCAACACTCTCTGTCTCTTGTTGTAACTGCCCTGTATTTGTGTCTGTAGTTCACAGATGACCCAACTCTCGCAGTGTGCAATGACAGCGGAGGATCAGTTTTCGAGCTGGCTTTCAGGTAAATAACTCTAAGTGTAAGATCACTCACAGTCTGGGTCCATCACCCCTGCAGCAGCCTGTAACAACCTGTAGTCCTGGTAAATGACAGCCTTCACTGCTGCACACATGTGATGTGGAATTATTACTTACAGTCAAAGAGAAAACGTTTGCATGTGAAATCAGAGAATTTGGACACTTTTTCTTCAAAACAATTAATCAGTTATCAACAGATCAATACACATATTTTTCCTCAGTCACAGTCAAAATGTGCTTTGGTGTGTATGTCTTCATACAGCCAACATGATGTTCGCTGCTGGTTCTGACTGTCTTTAGTTCAGCAGTCTGTTTAGACTGACTCTAATTATCAAATCAAATCAAATCAAATCAAATTTTATTTGTATAGCCCAAAGTCACAAAACACATTTTGCCTCAGAGGGCTGTACAATCTGTACAGGGAGTGACACCCTCTGTCCTTAGACCCTCGGTTCCAGTGAGGAAAAACTTGCCCACAAAAAACCCTTTTAACAGGGAAAAAAAAATGTGGAAGAAACCTCAGGAAGAGCCACAGAGGAGGAATTATGTGATTATTTAGTTTCACAGTCTTTTTATTAGCTTTTATCAAGGAAGAGTCCAACTGTTGATCACAGCTGAGCTGACAGCGACACTCTCAGTCAGCAGTGAGGAGCTCCACAGCTGGGCAGCTGCTGATTCAGTCAGTGCAGGCTGTGATGATTTGTTCATACAATGAAGTGAACGACTTGTTATCAGGAGCAAACTGTGCGTTTCACTTGTAGCTTCTTCAGGTTCACTCACAGCTGTCAGACATTACAGCATTTGTAATGACATGGGCCAAAAGCCCGAAATATGAAATTAGATAAATAAATATTTAAATAAATCCTGTAAAATGGGTACTTATGTGGTGATCATGAGTGTGAGATGTGATTCCTTTCTTTCTTCCTCTAGCTCTGTTCTTGTTTCCTCTCCAGTCTCTGCTCTTCTTCTCTGCGTTTCTGTTAACGGCGTCTCATGTTTGTTTCCAGGAGGGTGATGGGGATGCGGTCCTGTGACTCTCGATGTCTCTTCAGTGGTTCCAAAGGGGAGGTCTGCTGTATTGAACCATTGCATGCTCCTCCAGACTTCAGAGATCATCCCATCACACACTACTCTCTGCTGGCTATGGCCTCTCTCACTAAGGTACACACACACACACAGCTCTGTTCACAGTGCATATATATTAACCCAACTGTGTGTGAAGTTTGATGGTTTTGTCTTTTGGTTTTCTTTCACCAGATTCTGGTCATTGGACTGAAGCCCTCACTCAAAGTCTGGATGACTTTTCCCTATAGCAAGGTGTGTGTTTCTGTCTGCTTCACTATTTGTTGGTCCAGATATATTCATACAGTGACGGTTAGCACCTGTTTCTGCTGAGGTTATGAGATAGTTTGAAGTGGGCTGTGACGTCAACTGTACGGCCACATTCATCCTCATCCCCATAAAGCTATGAGCATTGGTATATGTATTTCAGATATTCACTTCCGATGTGATGTAATGTGATGTCATGTGTTCTCTCCCACCAGTCTGACCCGTCCAGTGTTCCTCAGCTGGCCTGGCAGTTTGTTCCTGTTCAGAAGACGGTCAACCCGATCCTGGCTTTTTGCAAAGGAGATACAGTCCACTTCCTCCTGGTATCTGCTTTTACATGATACTACTATACTATACTAAAACACTACTCTCTGAACCTAATTATTTTTTTCAGATAATAATATAATAAAGATTTTGTAGATTAAATTATGGCCTATCTTCTGCTTCTTAGAACCACACTACAGATAAATATTACTATGAATAAATATTACAGTTCTAGAATTTATTTTGTTTATATATCTGAACAATAACTGAGCACTTTTAGAATTTAAGTTCCTAAAACAGACAAGCACAGGTTTAATACTGTTTGTCTGTTAGGACGGGATGACAGGTGACTTGTAGTCTAGTTCCAGTATCTGTTCCATCCTTCAGGCTGTTGTCCTGAGAATATTATTACATTTTGTGCATGACAATTGCAAAAGAATGGTTCAAAACACAAAAATATGCAGTCACTGCAAAAACAGCTGAGATTGGCTTGGGTTGTTGTTTTTTTTAAATAATTTTTCCCAGATGTCTGCATGCTAAACTGCTTCAGCTGTGTGTGTGTGTGTGTGTGTGTGTGTGTGTGTGTGTGTGTGTGTGTGTGTGTGTGTGTGTGTGTGTGTGTGTGTGTGTGCGCGTGCGTGTGCGCGTGCGTGTGTGTGTGTGTGAGAGTATAGTCAACTGGTTGTAGTGTATGAATGATTTTCTGTGCTCCACTTTTTGATTCAGGTAAAGAAGGAGGAGACAGGGACCATCCACGTGATCAAACAAAGACAGCTCCACCTCAGCTGTGACATCATTAGCCTGAGTGTAAGTAGTCAAGACAACGGGCCAGTTCAAAATAGAGCTGCGACCAGTCATGCATCTGTGTGAATGAGATGTGTGTGAGTAGTGTCAAAGCCTTGATTACTCAGAGGACTAGAAAGGATTACAGTCCATTTACCATTTACTAAAGTACTATCAATAACACACACTGTTCTGTATTCACAGTATGTCCATCAGTATGATCACTACAAAGACAAATATCTGTGTTTGCTGTTGTGCAAAACGTGTGACCTGTCCTCCTCCTGTCTCTGTGTCTCTGCAGTGGATTAACAGTCGGACACTGGTCCTGGTAGACAGCCATGAGAAGCTGCAGGTTGTGGATCGGCCCAGTCAGGAGGTTTTGGAGACTCTGGACTTGGAGCAGGTGCAACTGGTTTATAACAGCCGACATTTCAAATCACTGGCCACTGGAGGGAACGTCTCCCAGGCTCTGGTGAGGGATCAGCTGATGGGGGATCAGAGGTCAAGTTTATGACAACCTGTTTATTGAAGACTTTTCCAATATATCAAAAGTGCAATGCTGAATGCTCTTTACAAAGGCATGAGGTAGACATGGGCATGCCAACAGCAATTATTAAAATTGAGTAGATATAAGGTGAAGGTAAATAAATGTGATAAAAGTTTCAACATTATGCAGAAAAAAAGAAAGAAATAAAACAACATCTTCATATATAAACACAGTAGACATAGTATGAGCACACTGCCACATCTAGAGCCTGAGCTAAGAATGAGCAAAGAGTGTATAGTGTAGTTACGCTGCACCTAATGGTCAAGTCTTCACAGAGTCTGGAATGCATTTAGGAAGCTACCCCACACTTTCTGGAATTTCCCACTTGATTACTGACGTGAGTACCTAACTTTGTCCAGCTTTAAGCGGGACATGATATTTTCTAGTCATTGTGCATGGGAGGAAGGGGAGGCATCCCTCCACCTGAGCAGGGTTTACTCGCTGAGCTAGAAGGGAGGCAAAGGATGAAGTGCATTGTTAGAATCACTCTGAGGTTTATATCTAGGTGTGATAGTCCTTGAATGCTTCATTAATGCATATGCATGCATATGAGATCAAAATGTGTCTCATGTACATCAGAACTGTTAGAAAACAGGTTTTCCACTCCCCTGCCACGTGTAGGATGGCTGCATTCATTCTTCAGCTGTGAGCTTTTGACCTGTGTGTGTTTAACAGTGTGTCTGTCTTCCAGGCTTTAGTGGGAGAAAAGGCCTGCTACCAGTCAGTCTCGAGCTACGCAGGGCAGATTGTCTATTTGGGCACCAAGGTACTGTGTTTGCTTGTTTCTGTGTCTGCAGAGTTTCGTGTCTTTGCACAGTTGTCAACAGTAATTATCCATTAAGCACTTTGAAAAATACATTCTGACTGTTGATATTGATGTTTCATAGTGACATAAAAAGTCATGATTCTGATGTGTTTTCCAGAGTCAGATGAAGAGATCATCAATATCACTTTTATCCCAATGTATCCATTACAGTGTCCAGGATGTGTTTAGCCCAGTCTCTTTTTTACATTATGACTTCAATTAGTTATTGTTATACTGTGTTTAGCCAAAGTGTCAGGATAATGTGTAGAAATGTGTAATGTAAACTGTATGAACTCAATGATGTTCACATTGCAATTTAAATGTAAATTATTAATGTAGAAATGTGAACATTTTATTTGTGCTATTTTGTGAAGTAATAATTTTAATAAAGAAAAGAGAAAGAAAATAAATAAATCAATAATCACTTAACAAAATTTCATAACACAAGGCAGCTTCAGAAATCAGATTTTGTTATTGGCCGTCATGTCAAAAAGTGACTCTTGTCTGAGTCTGCGTTTAGGTTTTGTTCTTCTTTAACAGTCTGATATTCTTGTGTCTTACAGTCGGCTCACATTATGGCTCTGAGGAACTGGAGAGAGGTATGTGAAGTTCCACAGGACTCTGATTTCGCAGGATGCCTTAAAAAAACACAGTTTCTTTTAAATCCTCAGTGCCAGTATGTGTTTTATGTGTATTTATTGTGATTAATAAGTACTCAGTGTATACCAGTGAACTCATTTTGAAGCAGTCAAGATGATTAGTTAAGTTTCTTGTTGACCTCCTTTGTACAGAGATCATTTAGTCAGACCAGACCAGCTGTTTGCTTTGCACTTAACCCAACCCTCCTCATCTCTGTCTCTGTCTGTGTCTGTGTCGTAGCGTATAGACTGCCTGCTGAAGCAGGAGCATTTTGTTGAGGCTCTCTCTCTGGCCTGGTCCTTCCATGAGGGAACAGCTAAGGCTGTGGTTGGTGGGTACAATTCATATGACACATCCAGAAAGTCTGTCTGTTCACCACAGTTACACAGTTTCCATCAAGTTCTGATTACTGACACTGTGTGGCATTGATGAGTTTATAGTCCTTTCATCAAGGACTGTAGCGCTGACTTATAAGAGGCTAAAGTGCGTAAAGGCATCAGTATTACTATTATCTGAACCATGCTATAGTCCTAAAAGAGTGTTAAGACAGACCTTGTACTGGAAGCACTACACACAGACAGCACCTGGCTGTATTAAACCTGTTTGCACAGTTTTTGTTAGCTTTTCTTTATTTTGCCGTTCATAACCTCTCTCACCTGTCTGGAACTCTGCAGTTGATAAGAAACATGCAGCTTCTATCTATCCATGAGAATTTGCTCAGTTATTTGGTAAATAGAGAAATGAAAAATATCCCCTCATTATTAACTATTCATTCCCTGCAGAAGGCGGAATCTGGGAAATATTTCTTTCATCAAATATTTGATAAAAATCTGTTGTTTGACCCAAAAATAATTCCTGTGACGTGCTTCTTCCAGGCCTGTTTGGAGATCCAGTGAAAAGAAAGGGAGTGGTCAGTGACAAGGTAAGAACAGTATTATATTATATTGTCTGTTAATTATCAATTATTATTATTATTAATTATTATTATAATCTATCCTGGACAGTGTATTCTAACATTCAACGTGTGTTTGTGTGTGTGTGTGTGTGTGTGCGTGCACGTGCGGAGATGGTGGAGATCATTTTCCAGTTTGGTGATCACGCTTTGAAGAAGTGTCCAGAACAAGGAAAGATCCAAGTGATGGAGCAACACTTCCATGTAAGCTCACATGCCTTAAAGAATACACCTTACTAACTATAAATATATATAACTAACACTGAACCATCATGGCTGACGATGGAGTGCTTCAAACAAGCGTCTTGAATCGTAGAGGCATCCAGTCTCTTTCTTTCTGAGAGTGAGATGACATGATGGATATTAATCTGGTACTCAGTACAAAGTTAGGTTGGATGGAGGATGGAGCATAAAGCCTGAAAGGCGAAGCAGCTAGTCTGACTTCTAAAGTTCACTCTGTGCTTGCAGACCTTTGTGGCAGCCGGCAGCTGACATAGTTTCAACTAGGGCTGTCAAAATATTAGAGTTTCACTGCAGGATGATCGTGGCCAGATGAATTCGTGATAACAATATTCTAACCTGTAACTTCTAATCTATAGGTCAGATTGAAAAGGACACACCTGAAAATAAACGAAAATGTATCCATGTGAACCATAAGAAAAAACTGGTTGGGCCTGGTTGCACTACGAGCACAAACCTTTGATAAACACTTATCAGCGCGCACATACACAAATAAATGTATTCAACCGATTTTATTTATTAAGAGGGAGGTTTCACTGAGAGTAATGCCCTCTTTTTCAGGAACACCTTGATCAAATTCACACAGTTACATATTGTCCAATACAACCACAGTCTGAGCTGCTCCACTGGAGAATGAGCCTTGCTCAAGGGCGCCTCACTTTCCCCAAACTGTTTGATCCTATTGGCCCACAGACTGTTCAGTCTCAAGCTCTCTTCTTGTTGATCACATGATCACAATCTGCTCTCGTATTTCTCTCAAACACTAGAGATGCCATTTTTCTTCTCTGGGATATATGAATTAATTGAAGTGAAGTTGGCGTCACTTCCTTCTGTTGATGTTGGAATAAAAAACTTAAAGATCACATATTTCACACTTTTCTTGTGTTTTATTGTAAGTTTGGATCAAGCAGCAACCTGCCAAGCTGTGAAAGGAAGTGCCAAAAACAGTGTAGTTCCTCAAACGTCCACTTGAGGCTGGCTCCAGAAGTGAGTCAGCTTCCATAAGTCCCCATGTTAAAATGTCCAACTTCACAGCAGAAATAAACATGTTTACAGCCTGGTACAAATATACAGTTTTGGTCTCTATAGCTAATTTCCCCGTTCATGACAACTGTACTGAGGGTGAATTTATATACAACTCACCTGTTCAGATGATATTAACATTATCTGATGATGATAAGAATTTTTCTGAGTACTTCTTCCACAGCTGTAAATCACTAAGATCTCACAGACTGAAATAAAATGATCATTTAGTTTATGCTACATTTTAACATGGGTGTGGTTTCCACTTTGTGGTCCACATTTTCTCCAACACTTGTCTGAAGTGGTCAGAACCCACTTTGCCGTTTTCTTTCTTTCTATGTTTTCATATGAAACCTTAAGTTACTAATTGCAAGTTAGCTGTCACATAAATGCAGTGTAAAGTTTAGTGTAGAGTAGAAACAATAATACACAATACAATAATTCCTTTTTGTAATGGAGTAGAGATTAAATAAAGTAGCAAATGATATAAATACTCAAAGTATACTCTGTGCTGTGTTCAGGATGTGGTTCCAGTCCTGGTGGATTACTGCCTGCTGCTGCAGAGGCCGTAAGTATATATATTCATTCATAGGTACACACATGCAAATGCAGTGCAATGCAGTAGAACATGAATAAGAACACAGCTGACCTTATTGCCTGATGTTGCAGTCTGAAATGAAGTTAAATTTGGATGGATGTAACAACTGCAACAGGCTGAAGCTCACTTTCAGACCTGTAGTTTTATTTGGTCCAAACCAAACCAAAAACTAATGTTGAGACAACAGAGCTGTAGAGCCGAAACCATTTATGTGTCAAAGAAGCCTGGTATATGGAAGCACAGTAATTTATGATAGTGTGTGTGTGTGTGTGTGTGTGTGTGTGTGTGTGTGTGTGTGTGTGTGTGTGTGTGTGTGTGTGTGTGTGTGCGCACACAGTGACCTGCTCTTCAACCAGCTGTATGCTCGGCTCGTGGAGAACACCGTTGCTAAAGGTGTCTTTCTTGAGTCGCTGGAGTCGTACATTGTCGCTGACCGCCTTGGTCACCTGACCACACCCATCATGAGGGACCTCCTGGCTCATTACCATGGCAACGGTATGATGGACAGCCTGGAGAGATGCATTGTACATCTGGATGTCACCAGCCTGGACATACAGCAGGTCTGTGTATGTGTGTGTTTGCATACATTAAGGACTGTATGGCGAGTAAATATTGCCTCCAATATGAGAGGTCATGCCATAAATCTTGAAGCCTAACGAGTGTCGTGTCACTCAAGTCTTCTGTGTGTGTGTGTGTGTGTGTGTGTGTGTTTGAAGGTGGTTCGAGTGTGTTGGGAGAACCAGCTCTATGATGCAATGATCTACGTTTTCAACAGTGGCATGAACGACTACATCACACCTATGGAGGTAAGTCTTCCACTAACAGGTTGTTTCCTCACGTTCGTCATGTCAGATTTGATGCACAATCTTTGCTAAATCGTAATTTTAGTTGAACTTCAGTGGCAAAACATACAAATTATTTGACTCTTTAGACTCTTCTTTGGCTGAGGTAAACATTTGGAGGCCTTAGTTTAGTTATTATATCATATATCACATATATTTATTCCTAAATATTCTCTTTTTCATGAGTGTTCGTATCATATCTTATATCTTATAAAATTGTTGCAATAAATATGTTTAATAGGACGTGTACATCACATCATATCCTCTGGTTTCTACTTCATGTTTATGTTTCAGAAACTCTTTGCAGTGATTGGCCCTCCACTTAGGGAAGGGAGGAGCCTAACAGGTAGGTCTGGAAACCACACTCCCCAGAATTCATAGCATCAATTTCTTTAAGCCTCCGGATATTCCATAGAGTTTGCAAAGCATCCCTCTGTATCTCTGCTCTTTGTCTTCTTTGACAGATGAGGAAGTGGTGATGGGAAACAAACTTCTGGTGTACATCAGGTGAGTTCACACAGGTGTCATATATCTGCCTGAACAGTGCCAGGCACTCAGCTGGGCGGGTACAGTGTTGAAACCTCCTGATGATGAAGCAGAGTGATGTACTGAAGAAGAGCTGAGCGACGTGCTTTCATTTCTTAGATTGCTGATAATATTACTGATATTTATATTTTAATATTCTGTGTGTGTGTGTAGCTGCTGTCTTGCAGGAAGAGCGTATCCTCTAGGAGACATCCCTGAAGACCTTGTGGTTCAAGTGAAGAACCAGGTGTGTAGACACTGCGTGTTTGACTGTACAGTTTGTGGTCATGGTTAAAGCTACACGACTTTGTGTCAGAGGTCAGGATGGAGGACAAGAGTGAGACTTTCTGTTAGCCCTAATGTGTACGTGTGTGTGTGTGTGTGTGGGTCAGGTGTTTGAGTTTCTTATCCGTCTCCATTCACCCGACTGGTCAGAGGAGGAGGAGGTTTTCCCATTTATCCGTACACTCCTTCATTTTGACACCCGGGAGTTCCTCAATGTCCTTGCCATGGTAAGATTTAAAAAAAAAAATTTTTTATATATAACTCCTGTCATGCTGGCCAGTCATTGTCGCTGCTTACTTCCTCTGTTGGCCTGACTATCATGAATGTTTTCCAGTACACATGATTCACATGTGGAGGTACATGCTGCCTCCATCCTCCACCTCCTGCTTTCTAAACCAAACAGTACAAGTTACTAGCGCAACAACAAGATCCCTTCATAAGTAACTTTGTTCAGAAGAGTGCCCAGCTGAGCTAACAGTGTTACAGCTCAGCATTTGTGTTATTCATCTTTAATTTTCATTCATGTTGCATTGTTTGAATTAGAGTGAACTTCATGCGGGCTGCAGTTTTAGTCTTGCTTTGGTTCCTCAGGTTGAGTTTTGGTTCTCAGAAACTTGAAATGTTTTCATATTTTTATTGTCATTTTTATTGTCAGTTAAGAATTGTGTTTTACTTCATTTTAGACATTTGAAGATTTTAAGAATGACAAGCAGGCCCTTGAGTACCAGCAGAGGATAGTGGACATCTTACTTCAGGTACTACCAACATAGTGATCACACATAGCCATTTCCAGAACAAACCTTGTTGGTTGTTACTCTGTGTTACAGCAAATCAAATAATCAACTGGCACTAAACACAAAACATCTCAATATTATTATTATTATTTTATTTTATTATTATTTGGTGATGAATATGTCTCTCTGGTTACCTAGGTGATGGTGGACAACCCAGACTTTACTCCTTCCCAAGTGGGCGGGCTCTTCACCTTTTTGGCTCGCCAGTTGGCCAAACCGGACAACACGCTGTTTGTGAACAGGAAGCTCTTTGATCAGGTAACTAATAAGATCACACCTATCCTGCTTCGACTCTTTCCTGGTTCCTGTCTCGTGCTTGTTCGATGTATACTGGCTTGGACAGTTGTCTGCATCTTAACACCTCACCACAGGGGTGCCCCAGGGCTCAGTACTGGGGCACCCCTACTCTCTTAACTATTTACACCACCTCCTTGGGTCTGATTATCTGTTCGCATGGCTTCTCGTATCACTGCTAAGCAGATGACACTTAGCTCTATCTGTCATTTCTATCTGACAACCCCTTGGTCTCTGCATGGGTCTCTGAATGCCTCTCACTCATATCTACATGGATCAAGGCACACCAACTCCAGCCCCTACCAGGGTAGTGAGAAACTTAGAAACTAAGTTCTAAGCAGTCATCATCTACAACCAGCTAATCTTCTCTGATCATGTTGCCTTGGTTGCCCAGTTGTGCCACTTCACACTTCACAACATCAGTCAGGCCTTACCTGACTCAATATACTACCCAGCTCCTGACTAGACTACTGTTATGCCCTTCTGATGGGCCTCCCAGCCTGCACAGTGAAACCCCTTCAGATGATCCAGAATGCGGTGGAGCGCCTGATTTTCAATCGACCCAAAATGTCGCGTTACCCCGCTGCTCATCGAGCTCCACTGGCTACCACATTAAATTCAATTAATACTGACTACAAAGTAGTTTCCAGTTCTGAACCTACCTACTTAAATGCCCTTATACAGACTTTAGTTACCTTTAGTGACCATTGAGTGAATGAGTGCTCTGGCTCTGCCACCCACACACTCACTCTTTTCTCATCTGTTGTTCCCCATTGGTGGAACGTGCTGCCAGTTCCTACCAGAGCAGAGACATCGCACAGCACTTTCCATCAGTAATAATGAAAATATCCACCCTGCCATTCAAACCTCTTCATCTTTGCTTTTACTGTCTTTTCAGGTTCTGGAGTTCCTGTGTTGCCCCGATGATGACTCCCGACACACCGAGAGGCAGCAGGTTGGGTTTTTATTTATTATTTAAAATTATTATTAATAAATTATTTTATTCATCATTCATTATTTTATTCAAACAAACTCACAGCCAGAGGTGCATTGTAGCTAAGCACATTTAATCAAGTACAAATTTGAGGTACTTGTACTGCCATTTATCCTGTAGGAATGAAACATTGTACTTTTTACGTCACTACATGTATCTGTGGTACAGCTCATATGATTCATGCAAAGCTAGCTCTGCCTTTTAAGGGCTGCAAATGCTTTTTCTAATGCTAATCTCAGTGCATGTAACGTTAGCTGGTCTTCCTGAGCGGAGTCCAGGGGGAATACGCCGGGAACAGGACATTGAAGAGCTTTTACATGCTCCAGTAGCCTGTAGCTGTGACAGGAAATATGTGGAGTCAGATCCAAAGTTAACGTAATGGCACACACAGACTCGTACCGAGGTACGTGACATATTGTGATAGAGACATTGAGATTCACTGTGTCAGCATTGTGAAGGTCTCACTGTGTAAAAAGTCTAAAATAATCAGCAGATGAACCCGTAATAAAAAAATAATGATTAGTTGCGCACATAAAAGTTCAAAATGAGCTCTCCCTCAACTCATTATATATTATATATATTTCTACATGTAATATGTATACATGTGTGCCCTCTGATTTCATCATATCATGTCACTGGTCTTTTCTGTGTAGGTTCTCCTGGAGCTGCTGCAGGTCGGCGGTGTGGTCCAGTTTAATGAAGAAAGGCTGCTGGCTCTGGCAGAGAAGGCCAAGTTGTGAGTAGCTCATCCAAGACTGGATACAAATACATTTGCACCAAATAATTGTATCAAGTCATTGTAGTGTTGTGTCGTTGTAGTGTAGTTTTGCATATTTGCGATGCATTTATCAGTTCACAAATTCTCCGGATGGTGCTTCACAGCTGTTGTAGGAAGCATCTTCTTAAGAGAGGGCATTTGTTTTTGTTCAGAAAGTTCTCGCACACAGCTTTGTCCTGCGGTCATTGTTGGATGTAGCTAGGAACATTTCTCTCAGATGCTTGAGGGCATGTGCAATAAATAGCCACAGAGCCAGGAAGAGAATATTACATTATTACATTAATTTCACTTCAGTCAGGAGAGACTTCATTTGAATGATCAAACATATTGATAGACACATGAACAGTAAAGATTATGATGAGACATCATCAAGTCATTCACTAATACAGTCTTATAGAAACATTCAGTTAGTGTTCAGTCTCACAGTACAGCTTTCCTGTGCTTTCTCATGTCACCCAGAAACTTTGGTGAACTCCCTGTAAAACAGCAATGGTTTGTGTCTCCCTGTCTCCCCCTCCAGCTACCAAATCTGTGAATTTTTGTATGAGAAGAAACATCTGTATGACAGGATCATCGACTGCTACCTGAGAGACCCCCTCAGGAGGGTAACACATGTTTCACATTCATCAAACTTCAGTTTTAAAGTGTGCATTTGTGTGTATGATTTTTTATTTTTTATTTTTTTGGTAGAGGTCTAAATTTTGTGTGTGTGTGTGTGTGTCAGGGAGAGATCTTCAGCTACATCCATAATCTGCTGTCCATGCCTGGCTACAGCTCTGAAGAGAAGAAAGCGGTCAAGGACAAAGTGCGGGGACACATGCAGGTCAGTACACACACTCTGATGAAGGAGGACCCACTCTCTGCAATGTGTGTGATTGTTTTCATTACCTGACAAACCCTCTAATATATTTTCACAGGAGCTGGTGACCTTTGACCCCACTAAGTCTGCTGACTTAGTGGTGTTTCATTTCAGTGAAGAGGTGCAGCAAATCATCTCTGAGTTTCAGGTATGGTTAAAATGAGTAATAGTACTGACCAGCTGTAAAATAATACACAAATACCAACAATGTCGTACACTCTACTGCTGCAGATCATTTTTACTTCATGGGAACTAAGATTATGATTGTCTTTGCTCTTTAAACATCTTTTTTACAGTGTGCAAGACAGGAAACAAGGGCTTTTTTTCTGACTCAAATAGCTTTCCCTTAGCTGAGCTTGTTTTTTGTTCAAGTAGTGCAGTAACTTCTACATAAGCTACATTTCTTCAAGAATTAGTTAAAGTGCAGAGTAACTTTCTGCAGCAGTCTGAAATAACGCTGAAGGATCAGTAAGTGACACTGCTGTCTCTCTCTGTGTCTTTGTGTCTCTCTCTGCCTCTCTTTCTCCAGGATGACCAGCTACTTTTCAAGTTCCTCAGCTGTCTCCTGGAGCCACGGTACATGTGCATCATGTTGTAATGAGAAACTCTTCGACCTCACACCTCCATATTCATCTTCTCTTCCTTCTCACTTCTCTTCTCCTCTGTTAATTCAGGGAAGGCCATCACCCGGGGAGCCTCCTGCTCCAGGAGCATGACCTCCATGAGCTTCTGCTAGACTTAATGAGCCGCTTTGCCCCAGAGCAGCTCCTGAGCTTCCTACAGACCTCCCAGCACTACAGACTGGAGGAGGCCATACAAGTACTGTCTTCTATACATTAATTATGTGCATTCCATGTGTTTGTGTGCAATCAAGAAGCATGCTAGCATTATTCCATTAGCATTTAACTGAAAACAAAACTGTGACAGCCTCAGCAGCCTTTCATCATGAAATATATCAGACACAATCAATAACATTTAGACTGGACAGTTATGAGGTGGAATACTGAGCTCTGCCAGGGTTCATGATCTCAGCAGCTGAGATGGCTAACAGAGGAGCAGCTATGGTTTGCTCTGCTCTGTCTGTCTGCATATAAGGCAGTTTTGCTAACTAGCTAGGACTAAAAATAACATTCATACAGTTCTGATTAAGGAATCAGTGTATAAAAATGTATCAAGAATATGCACGGAATAATTCTGCCTGCTATAGTAGTAGTACTATAGAGTACTGTAGTGTACTGTGGTGTACTATGGTGATACAGTACTAGGTTGGACGATCTTACCTGCACTAAGAGTCCATGTGCTTCTCTCTGTCTGCCTCCTTAGATAACACAGAAGTACCACCACAACGAGGCTACAGCCTACCTGCTGGAGCAGAAGGGAGACATTCAAGGAGCTTTTGATGTCTTGTTAGAGGTACATACAAAATCACAAAGTCTTCTTGAATACAGTAAGAAAGTGACTGTACTCAATTTCCTGGTGTCACAAATTAATTCTATAATCTCTCTGAAGACACTGAAGGAAAAACTGAGTGTCCTCACCACTGAGACTGACAGAGGAGACGAAGGAGACGAAGAGGAGAGAGACGGTGAATCAACCCTGACGAGAGTGAAGGATTCACTTGATGGCATCATTGCTTTGTGTCACCAGAGCTCTCAGAACCTCTACCAGCAACAAAGAGAGGTAGAGTCAGTGTGTGTGTGTGTGTGTGTGTGTGTGTGTGTGTGTGTGTGTGTGTGTGGGTGTCTGTCAAAGTACCCCCCTCTGCCTGCTCATTCATTGCTTTTGTTTTCTCTCAGGTCCTCTGGTTTCCACTTCTGGAGACCATGATGGCTTCTCAAAAACTGGTGAAGGGACTCAATGCTAAACACACATTTGAGGGTAAATACACACACACACGCGCACACACACAAACAGGTCCAGCAGGCCTGTGCTGCTCCCTGCTGGACAGCACTGACGTGGCATCGAGAATTCATGTCACAGTGAAAAGCGGTTCATTCAGTTATTAGAGACAATTACAGCTTAGACTTTGTGTTGTGTTGCAGTGTGACACATTAAACACACACATAAAAAGACAATAGACAAAACAACATGATTTATATTGAAATACTCTATATATATTCTGTTTTCTTTGCCATTGTAAATCTTCCATGTTGAATTAACAGTTGAAGAAAGCTGAACGCTCTCTGCAGTTCAGCTCTGCACACACACACACACACACACACACACACACACACACACACACACACACACACACACAGTTTCATGTCCTCTGCCCTTTGTCGTCATTCTGATGTGATCATGCTTTATGTCGTCATTGAGCACCATTGTTTATTATGTCTTTGTGCATGTACGTGCTGCTGTGGTGATTGGTGATGAAGGTGATGAATTATGTTGTGTGTGTGTCTCAGTGCTGAAGGAGCTGACGATGAAGGTTCTCAACTGTATGAGCAGCTTTATTTCTCTGCCTGCCATCATCCAACGAATACTCCAGGTGTGTGTCTGTGCTGCTCTCAATCTTCACTGCTTCAGGACTCCATTAATAAAGTAGAATACAACAGAAGTACATGTGGTTCAGTTAGTTCTCACAGTTTTTACTGTGATACGGAAAGATAGATAAATAAATATGTACAGAGAAATGAAACATTTGTAGCAAAATTAAACATTTTTACAGAAAATAAACATTTGCAGAGGAATTAAAAGTTAAACTTTTGAAATTCAAAAATGTGCAGAGCAATTAAACATTTGCATAGAAAATAAATTTATAACTGGAAGTTAACCCGTGCTAACATCTATACATAAACTATATGAAAGTAGAAAGTCACTGTAGAAATAAAAATGTTTATACAAATAGAAAACTATATAAAAATGGGGCAGATTTGTCCATTGTCTATTGTACCTCCTGCCATCACTGAGAGCTGTTGTAGAGTCTGAGGGGGTTTGAGACAACAGTCTGCCACTGAACACACTCCTCTACCTGATGAAGGTGTTGTGCAGTGTGAACATACAGTGAATGTTGGATAGAATCTGTAATGTGTTAAATGAAATAAATGTCTGATATTTCCGCTCATACTGTGTAACGAGGACTCGTGACATGTGATGCTGCTAACATGCTAACATGCTAACATGTCTGTCAGGATCCAGTCTATGGGAAAGGAAAGCTGGCAGAGATCCAAGGCCTCATTCTGGGTATGCTGGACACTTTTAACTACGAACAGGTAAGGGGTGTGTGTGTGTGTGTGTGTGTGTGTGTGTGTGTGTTATGATGTTATCTACTTACTCCACTGTTTTTTCTGTCACAGACTTTACTCGAAACAACCACCAGTCTGTTGAACCATGACCTCCACTGGTCCCTGGCTCACCTGCGTGCTGCTGTAACGAGGGGCCTCCACCCACGTCAGGACTACTGTAACATCTGCCTGCAGCAGTACAAGAGGAGGCAGGACTCAGCTGAGGAGATCATCATATTCAGGTAATACACACTGCAGGTGTTTAGCCCGCAGGCTTCCGAGTGTAAACCTACGTTGATTTGGATATGATCAGCACTGCCTAGTTTAGGTTAATGAGCCCAGTGCGTCAGTCACAACGTAGCCACACCCTAAAGAACACACCAAAGAGGAACTAGCATACCAAACTGAATGTTTCGGGGTAATTACATGTACTGAAACACACCTTTGGTAAAGGCATGACAGATGTTAACGTGTGTGTGTGTGTGTGTGTGTGTGTGTGTGTGTGTGTGTGTGTGTGTGTCTTGTCAGCTGTGGCCACCTGTACCACTTCCAGTGTTTGCAGCAGAAGGACTGTGGGTGGGGCTTGGCTTCAGAGCTGCAGCAGAGGTGGAGCTGTTACAAGTGTTCCTCTAGTAAAGGAGGGAGGAGCGCGCCCTCCACCGAACAAAAGAGAGGCCGCAGCACGTCCCTCGCACAGGTGAGCAAACAAGGAAAAAGCTCAGGGCGAAAGACATCGTCAGTGCACAATGTATGGAAAGATAAATAATAAAATGTTCAGTCTTTTCTGGAGTTAGAGGTTCAAACAGTTTTTCACCAGTTTTCAGTCCAGGATTTTTTGGACGGTCCTATAACGAGACTGCATGACACACTGAGGTGAGCGTACCCCTGACCCCTAGTGCAGGGGTATAAAAGCCTTCAGCACTACCTTTAGCTAACTCTGCCCTAAACATCCCTAAAATGCATCTTCCCTGGATGCCAGAATGTGACAACAGCTCCATTACTGTATTTTAATGTAAAACAAAATGATGAAGAAGAAGTGGATTGTGAAGGGCCGTATTAATGGAGACCTGAAAATAAAACATTAGTTACAGTAACGTTAGGTGCCGTGGTGCACAGTAACGTTATTTTACATCGTCTGCTAACATAATCACACCGGTACCGGGACACGAGACGTCTCTTATATGCAACAGACATGTATGTAATATATGTAGTCAGATCTGAGTTGTCAATCTAGCTGTCATCTAGAAAAGCCACTAGAAATCCAAATCCATGGCAACTATCATTTAGGGTCTAATGTCATAAAAGTCATCATCTAAAAAGAATTCAAACCTGATTTGAAATATTGTCATTTAAGTTTCCTGATGTTGGTTTGGATTGGGTGTGATTATGCTCAGACATTTATGACAATTAATTCTGTGAACCAATCCTAAATCCACCTCCGTCGACCGACAGAACCAAACCTCTCTGCTCTCACTGAATCTGCCTCAAAGCCAGCCGAGCTGAAGGAAAAAGACTTCACTGCGTTTAGTGTCAGAAACTCAAAGTTTCAAGACAGGAAATATTCTCCCAGCTGTTTTCATTATTAAACAGAAAAATACATCCAAACACCTGATTTCAAGTTTCTCTCTTTCACTGAACTGAGATCAGCTTAATGTGTTAACTCATTGTAAAACACACTTCATTCAAATGTTGTGTGAGTACACCGTCTATGAGAGAACACTCCTGACACCGTCCTCTCCTTCTGTCTCTGTCTCAGACTCGTGTTTCATCAGTGCATCATGATGCAGGAGCAGAGGCTGACAGAAAGAAGGTAAATGTTTATGATCACATCACACAAAGCAGATTAACATCACACAACATCAATGGCTCTGCTTCAGATGGTTGAGCTGAAATACAGTTATAGTTAGAGTTTATTACAACCTGAGTCTTCAATCATCTAAAAATGGTTTGGACTGGTGCACTACCCTGTAACAAATGACAGCTTACTCTTTGTCCTGGTTCAGGTGTTTGCTGAGGCAACGTTGGACCTTCAGCAGGAACAGTCCTGGGATCAGCTACGCTGTTTATACAGAGGACCATCCAGGGTATGGACACTGTGTGTGTGTGTGTGTGTGTGTGTGTGTGTGTGTGCGCTCGCACACGCATGCATGTGTGTATGAGCTGAAGAACCTCTACATTAACATTATTGACAACAACACCTGACTTCATGTGAGACACATCAAGGCTGCACCGTCTTTTCTGATTGTTCTGTCTCTCTCTCTCTTCCAGTTGTCCATCCTTTCAGAACTCTCTCACTCCCACAGCAGTGAGAAGACTGGACTTCTGATTTCAGCCCAAGCAGGATCAGAGAATTTCCAACTTAAACTCTCTCCTCCACCTCTGTTGGAAGAATAGCACCACGACCAGTCGAGAATTGATCAGTTCCTTTTCCTTCATTCGTCCACACCTGAGTGAAATGGGACTCGTCTTATTTCCTGCATTCCTCTAACTAATCTCCATCTGTGTGGACTGAATCTCCACTTCATTTGATATTGTCTAACTTCTTTCAAAGTGTTTAATGTTGATAATATTGAGTCACTTTAGGAATTCTACTGATTGCAGCTTTAATTTGATCCATTGTTTATGTACCACAGCTGGCTGAACCATCCTGCTCTGCATGTCGATGACGGGTGATGTCAAAAAGAAAAAAGGAAGCTGAGACGTGTTGTGGAGAGTGCTGATACTGAATGTCTGTTTACAAGCAGTAAAAAGAGACAAGACACTTGTGCCTCTGGTTTCTGCACATTAATATGAGACACTGATCTTAATGTGAAAACGTTGTAGCATTGTGATTATGTTTGTTCTGTTCAATGTTCTTTGTTTTAGTGGAATTGATAGTTTGATTAATGTATCAAACTATCTGTGCCAAATCATAAAGAAAATACCAAATCCTGCATAATGTTGCATTAATCTCACAATATGTACATCTAGTTTCAAATGACAAACTTAGTGTCTTTAAGGTGCTCTTTGCCGTATGCAGAGGATCAATACACTACACTATGATTGCTAAATGATCCAAATTTAACACCGAATCTAAAATTGTTATTCATTTTTAACTGCTGAATTAATTTTGTGTTTTACCTTTCGCCTGATGTTCATGGTCTGTGCAGCAAATCTTAAACGCAATCAGATGTCTCTTACTGAAATGCTTGTACCTTTAATTTTTTTTTTAATTAAAAAATCATGTTTTCTATGATTCAGTATGGAGAGTTTCATGTCAAGAACTTGCAGAGCTCAAACTTTAATGACAGTCACAGGAGAAAATAAATGGGACTCTAATTTCCATCATCAGTCCTAAAAACTTGAAATAAGTCCTCCCACTTCAGTCTGTTTGTGTGTTTTCTTACTAAAATATGTGAGATGTCGGAAACCAGACGAACAATAAAGTCACTGCTGCAGCCTGGATTCTTCCCCTTCCTTTCTTTGATCCATCAACACTATTTTCTGCTTTCCCTCATCTTCACATTTTGGTTGAAATCACTGACATTCTTCAGACTCAGACACTCCTCTTCTCTGTACCATGTGCATGAACTATTCATGTCAACAAACCAATGTAATGAGGATGAATCAGTACTGAAACAGGAGACACACTGGACGACTGCCAGTGCAGTCCACTGCAAGTAAGAAGAATTTCAGAGTCTTCTTGTAACTGCTTGGTCAACTCCTCCACCCTTTGTTTACATCAGTCTGTGTGGAGAGCAAAAGACGTGAAACACGTCATCTATGGCCTGAAGATTATTATTCTATCATGTGACACTTAGAACTATTCCTTTGGCACCAGTGACCAATGTTCTTATCCATATTTATCATAAAATCAGGGTGAACTGGTTCTGTTACTGTGTGTCGCACTGTGGGCTACAGTCACATAGAAGTCAAATCCACTTTATTTATATAGCCCTTTATAATAGCTGAAAGGTCCCCAACATGCTTTACAACAAAGCATAAAACAATACATAACGTACAGGTAACACAGAACATAGAAATACAATCAAAAGTGCTGTAGCGCTGCAGATTACATAGAAAGGAGCAGACAGGTTTGACTGAACTGGTGCGTTACAGCTGCTGCAATGCTCCCATGTACTGTAGAACTTGTAGTGATTACTATGCACATAAAGTTAGGTGTGTGTGTGTGTGTGTGTGTGTGTGATCTTTTGTTCCTGATTGGCTCCAGATGATGAGGCATGACCACCTTTGTCATCGCTTCCTGGAGAGCTGGAGGATTCCTGATTGCAAGTGATGGACTATCTTATTTAAATCCTCTAACATGTCTGAGAAAGGCTTAGCACATCCAAACTCTTCTCTCCACACAACAACACAAAGGACATGTGATCAGTATTTGACCGCACATGAGCAGCCAAATTTGCCAAAGAAAGATAGACAGCTAGGACTTTGTTTTTTTAGCAGAGGCATGTGGATTGATTTCAAAGACATCCTCATACAAAATTAGCTTCAGGCAGCCTAGACTTTCAATGAACAACTCGTTTGACTTAAAGGTTTGTCCATCATTTATGTCACCAAACTCCTGTGAGTCTGTTTCTTTACTCTGTTGTGACACTGAATTCTTCCACAACTCAGATTCTAATAAGGTGTTCATTGTTTGCTTCACTGGAATGTAGTAAGCATATCTTTGGGACATGTTTTCATCGATTCCCAATGTTAGTTTTATAGGCTCAGTGTACTTACATATCCGTATAGATCTGAATCTGTAGTCCAACACAATCACAGATTTTAGTGACATCATTTGTTAGACTCATGTCATCTTTTAAAAGTGAACAGAGTTTACTCAAAGTGTAATCCTGTCCTAACGCATGTATATCTCATCAACATCTCTTCAACAACAGCCTGTATTGTTGAAGCTGGGAGAAGGAGCTGCCCTTGTCTTAGATAATCTTAATCTTAGATAGAATAAATAAATATTCCTGAGGAAGGTCTCACTGAAATTCTGTGGGAGTTCACTGTTTTCACTAGTCGATGGATCTGGTGAAATTTGGTGAGCATCCTCACATACTGCGCCAGAAGACTGACACTGTTTCCCTATACATATCATTTATGTTTTCCACAGAACATGCTGTGACATATGAGCAGTGAGAAATGATTTCTTAGTGAACACGTTTTTACAACCAATTATAGGACATGATACAGCTCGCCCTTCAACTACATGCTCTTTCAAATGGTTCAGGAGCTCTTTTACAGTCTGAAACAGCGAAACAACACATTTCAAATCTGTGACAACTGCTCTACTGTGATGCAGTTCGAGCACATTATGTATGCAGTTGAAGCTTTGAATTTTGAAAGCGGCATACGTGCAAAATGTTCGTTTGCAGACACCAGCACACTGGAAAGCACAACGTGGTTAATTTCTATGAACGCGGCAATGCAGAACATAGCCTCTCAATGTTAGCAGTGATATGCTACAACAGCATGTAATCATGTTCATGTTGAATTGAAAGCACTTGTGAACTAGCTACTCGAAAGCTGCGAAACTCCAGACTCTAGTGGCTAAAGTCAGTTAGCTTACCGCTCCTTACCTCTCCTCTTCCACTTTGCAGCCCCTCTTTCACCCTGCTGTCCCCGCTCCTTCAAGTACATCCGGTCAGCCAAACGGTTGAACTCCCGTCAGGCCAGATGGGCATTATTCTTTAATCGCCCCTGTACGAGGGACGTCAAATCCGATGCCCTGTCCCATCAGTTCCAATCCGACAATCGTCCCACACAACCTGACAATATCCTCCCAACTAAGGTGGTCATCGGCGCAGTTACCTGGGACATTGTAGACAAGGTAAAAGTCCCAGGCCGACCACTTTGCTCCTAGTGCCTGCCCTGATAATCGTCTGTATGTGCCTCTGAATCTCTCTCAGGTCTTCCAGTGGGGACATTCTTCTTGCCTTGCCTGTCACCCGGGGGTTAGGCGCACCCTAGCTCTGCTGAAGCAACGTTTCTAGCATTGATGAGGACACTAAGGAGTTTATCGCTGCTTGCCAGATCCTGTGCTCAGCACAAGACTGCTCACCATGCCCCTCCTGGCCTTCTTCAGCCACTGCCTATTCCTCATCGTCCATCACCGGACTGTCTCCCTCAGAGGGTAACGCCACCATTCCACCAGATTTTCTAATTTCTAATTACTATCTGCCAAAGAAACAGCTGAACTTGCATCATGTTTTCTGTTTGCACGGCCTCCCCTGTGATATTGTCTCTTGAGTTTTGCCAGCTGTTGAGGGCCACGGTCAGCCTATCCTGTGGTTTCCATCCTCAATCCAATGTACAGACTGAACAGACGAACCAGGAAACGGAGACTGCCCTGTGTTGCATTGCGTCCCAGACACCGTCCTCCTGGTCCAAACAGCTTCTGTGTGTTCCAAGCTTCCAAGCTCGGCAACAGGGCTTTCTCCTTTCCGTGCTCTCGGGGATATCAACCTCCACTGTTCCCTGAGCACGAGCGAGAGGCCAGGGTCCCATCTATCAAGGCATTCATCTAGCGCTGTCGGCGCACCAGGCGGTGGATCCGTTCTACTCTCCTGCATTCATCTAACAGGTACTAGAGACACTCCTGGTCAGAAGGTCTGGCTGTCCACACATGACCTCCCACTCCGGGTAGAGTCTAGAAAGTTGGCCCCAAGGTTTGTGGGCCCGTTCTCCATCACTAAGGTCATCAACCTTGCTGCAGTCTGTCTCCACCTTCCTTGCTCCATGAGAATTCATCCCACCTTTCGTGTCTCCAAGGTCAAACCCGTAAGGGAGAGCCAGCTCCATATATATATTTTTTACATAAAATGAAATGAAACGGCATTTTAATTAATTAATGACACATTTAAGTCATTATTTAATGGTGTATTTATTTATTTAATTTTGACACTTTTAGTTCTCCTTACAAAACTAACAACTTTAATTCAGTAGAGTTTGAACCACTATTTAGCATTTTTAACATGGTGGAAATCATTTTCAACAGTGTGCTCAGATTGTCTTACCTCTCCTCAGCATAGCCTACTGTGAAGACTAGCATGAATCTCCAGGTTTAAAAACAGGTTTATACAGGAAAAAATAACAACATATCAACAAAGATAGATTTTTGGTTAAATCTAACGATCTGTAAGAATACATCTATTACATATATATCCAAAAGAGGTCCTAATGTACTTTATTTTTGCTACTTTATCAACTACTTTATATATCATGGTAGGCTGATATTGCGTAAAAATTTGTGACAATGGTGACAACAGGGCTGGTGCCCTTTTACTAAAGAAATAAATATAGATTGAGCACACAATTACATTAGTTATAGTATTATATATTGACCAATTATTTTTGAATTATTTAGAGTGAATTATTGGAATTGTATTATGTCAAAGTCTAATGTAAATGTGAACAGATAGTCATGGCCGTTTCTTCAGCTTGCCAACATGCTGCCTGTTGTTCTGCTTTTAAATGTTAACTGTAACTTCTTTTTGACTGAGGTATTTTATCACTACCTCAGGACTGGACCAAGTCTAGATCTGTTTTTATGATCGCACATACAAGTTCTCTTTTGGTTGTATTTATTTTTTTATTTGAGCAACATCCACCTGCCCTTTGCTCCATTGTAGTCTATCTCACCCCTTTTTGGAGGGCTGAATGACATCTGGGTTCTCAAACCCTAACCCTGCCCATACTTTATTTGAAATTTTTGTGCCTAAACCTTAAACCGTGTTTTTAGTGCACAAACTTAACCAAGCTGTGACTGTTTTGCAGGCTTATCCTGTGGTACACAGATCTGTGGTAGACAGATCTGCTTTAGAAATTTGCCTATTGATGCCTGAGGCTGTCTCCAGTGGTCACGTGACCCTTGCCTTGCAGGTCATAGCCATGCCTGCATGTGTCATGTCTCTCCACTTATTTCACTCTCTGTATATCCTGAAAGTGTTTTTTAAGTGTTTTTTTTTTAACATTTCTTAAAATTCCGAATGAAACTGGATCAATCAATGTCTTCCACTTAGTTTAGTTGCCTGCTGACTGTGTAACTTGTTCATTGGTGTGATTCACACGCAGGCTCTCAGTTCTGGGGCTGCCCTGCTTTTGCCGCCATACTGCTCTGTGATCTGCAACACATGTTTTCACTTACAGAAGTTTTTTTCTTTCCACTGGGGAGGAAACCAGAGCTCAGTTCCTGACTGTGAGTCATCACTGGTGCCCATACTGCCAACACAGACTCGAAGCTGCACGGAAGAAGAAGGACCTCTCTTTTTCAGCTTTACATGTATGTTGATGTTTTCCATATTGTTCCTGTCATCGTGTTGGATGTTTATAATGGACTGTGAAGGCTGAGTCACATGTTCCACCTCAGGACACTGCTACAGCGTGAGTTTGCATGACTGCTTTCCATAGAGACTCTTTGTTTTCAGTCTTTTTTAAAACTTCAGTCTGGGTAAGTTTTTATCTGTCTCTGCTTTGTTTTTGATTGATGATTATGACTTTACTCTGTAGACTTCATTCATTACATCCAAACTTCAGACTGCTGTAATAATGAAACCAGGGTGTTTCTTTCTCAACTTTAGTTCCTTATTAATTTCTCTGTTCTTTCTCTCTGCAGCCTGATATTTTCACAGCACTTCTGCATTATTCCCACTAAAGACACAACATCCCATCATGGCTGCTGCTGCACTCGTCACAGAGAACTTTAAGTTTGTGTCTCTCTTCTTCAAGAGTAAAGATGTGATGATCTTCAACGGTCTGATTGCTCTGGGCACTGTAGCCAGCCAGACTGCATACAGCGTTTTCGCCTTTAACTGTCCATGTTCCTCTGGGAAGAACTATCGCTACGGCCTGGCTGCCATTGGTGTTCCGGCACTAGTATTTTTCCTTGTAGGAGTAATGATGAACAACAGCACCTGGGACCTGGTGTCGGAGTGTCGGCTCAGACAATGCCGGAAGCTGTCAGGAGCTGCAGCCTTTGCGGTGCTGGGAAACATCGTAGGGCGAGCCATGGTGGCTCCTCTGACGTGGGTGGTTATCTCTTTGCTGCAGGGCCAGGCATATACATGTGCCCTCAGTGAGTTTTTTGACCCCAGTACCTTAGAGGGCTTCCCCTCAGATAATGGGTCAGAGGTCATGGCGAAATTTCCGTGTGAAGGAAGTGTTCCAACGGAGCTGCAAGGATTCTGGGCTGAAATTGAGCGCCAACTGAAATATCAATCTCAGGTAGTGGAGTACTTTATATTTTGTTTTTGCAGAACTGTCTTGTGTTTTTTTGTATGTTTTTTTGTAGTTATTATAGCTATTATAGGAAATGAAAACTATCAAGAAGAGAACCAATTCTATCGGCTACATTTTTCAATTGCCATCAAAAGCTGACTGACGCAATACTTTAATATTTTAAGAATTATCTTCTTTGCATTCATTCACCAATCTCATCTCGGTTTAAGTCTGGAGCTTGAGTCAAGATGTAGTTAGCCTAGCTTAGCGTAAGTACTGGAGGAAAGTGGTAACTGTTAGCTTACTTCTGTCTAAAATTCGGAGATACACCTTTTAAACTACACTAATGAACTTGTATTTTATTTGTTTCATGTATACACAAATACAACTGTAAAAATGAATCTCTGGATTTAGGAGGTTATGTTTTGGAACTATTTCTTGATTGACAGCTGTATATTTATCTTCTCTGTACTTCTGTGCAACAACTCCATCTATGGCACTGTTTACAAGATCCAGTCTGCCTGTACAGGCTTTGATTTTTTGCACATGGTACCAAACCTGGAAGCCTCAATGTAATGACAAAGTCATCAGGAGGGTGTGCACAGTCGCTGCACCCTGCTGGACAGGGAATAGCTCCAGCATGTACCATGTTACTGTAGTGTTTAGTTAGTCTCCATCAGAGTGAATGTTGAATTTGTCCTTTCTATGAATGAACTGTATCGTGAGCACATGTGGAGCACAGACTGGATATTTATTTTATTATAGTATGCAGTCGCTGTGATTTCATTTTCAGTTATAGATAACTACAGGAAGGTATTGACTTCACAACTGCCTCTTCTTTTCAGCTGATAGGCTGGCTGCTGGTGGCAGGAATGTCTCTGATGGTCTTCTTGCTGCTGTGTATGAAGCGCTGCTCCTCTCCTCTTGGTTACCAACAGGAGGACTACTGGTCTCAGTACCGCTCTAATGAAAAGACCCTCTTCCAACGCACAGCAGCTGTCCATGCCCGCCTCCTGGCTGCAGAAAACATTAAGAGCTTTTTCGGCTTCGTGGCTCTGGAGAAGGAAGAGAAGGAGCAGCTGGCCGAGCACCAGAGTGTCAGTCCTATCTGCAGCACTAACTGGAACAGAGTGACTGGTGTCTACCTCTACAGGGAGAAGAATGGACTGCCTCTGTACAGCAGGCTCAACAAATGGGCCACGTACAACCTGGAGCATAATGTGGAGGCCATGGACAAAGAGATGGATGTATTGTACTGATGCTAGAAGGTGGTCCAGTGACAAAATCAGTTGGATCATCAAACAGCACCTACAACCCTCTATCTCCGCTCTTTTCCTATATTTCAGAACTTTGTCTTTGTCTGAACTTCTGAAACCTCAGATGATCACCCACTTTTAAAGTTACTTAAGAAATCTGAGTTCAAGAGGTTTGTAAAGCATCTGAATGTGACTTCTCAGGACTTCATAGAATTATCCCACACTTACCATGACTCTTTTTTTCATTCATATCATCTGAATTTATAATGACCAAATGTACCTCCATTTTTTTACTGCCAGTGTGATCCAAAATATCAAATAAAAAATCAAAATGTACTGGGCATTGAGGCGATTTTCAGCAGAGTGCAATTAATGAAGAATTGGAACTGAGATATGCTATACGTCTTCTATATGCACAACATGTGATCTGCATTTTCATATGTTTACCATGTTTCCTCTGTTCTGCTCCCGATGTGCATACTGACTTTGAACATGACACAGGCAGAAACAAGGAAGCTTATTAAAGCCAGGTGTAAATGGGACAATAGACAATGATACTGAAAGTTCCCCATTTGTTCATTTGTTGACAGCTATAAGTTAACTTTCTTCATCTGTGGACTGACTCAGTCCAGTCATCCTTGATGTGAAACTTTATGTGGTCCTGAATAACTGGGTAATGGGTCAACTGGTCATAATGGGTCATGTGAATTCTAACAGTTCTACAGTGCAGCTCAATTCCCTCAAACCTTTCTTGAGTGATAGAGTAGGTTAGGTTGATACTGATACAGTAAATTCCCAAAATTCCCAACATCCAATTTGGAAATTGGACCTTCAAAGATTTTCATTTGTGCTATGTTTTATGTACTGCTACTTTATTCAATAACAGGTCCAACTGCAAACCTCATGTCTGAGGAGTTTCAGGTCTGAAAGCCAGTGTTAAGAGAACTCCTCATATGTGACCTGCATTTCCTGCTTTAGGGTCCCCATGCATTAGCAGCTGTTTCATTTTATAGTCTTGGAAAAGCTCACACAGTGTCTCTGCTCAAGACTTTAAGTTGTATTAACATAATGTTTCTTATATTTCTTGCAGCGTGTTAGCTGCGAAAGAATACCCTGCAAAAATAGGCCTGTGACCCTGTTGATGTTGTATAAGGGCTCTGGCTGCTCTGTAGAATATCTCCTCTGAAATCAAACTGAAAACACTGACATCAAGTATAGGACATGTTTCCTGTATGTGGGTAACGCTACATTTACTTCTGCCATAAAACAGAAAGGAGAAGAACCAACAATGTAGTTATCAACCGTGCATGAAGTCACCAGAAGGGAAATATCAGTTTTGAACATGAGAGTAAATCTTACTGAAAAATAAAATCCAGGGGTTTATAAATGAATTCAAAACAATCGGTGCCACATACACATTTAAAGGATCACTTCCCCAAATGAAAAGCCACAAAGTGGAAGCACATGCTTTCATGTGTGATGACTCAACAAGGATGACATTAAATGGGAATGGCTGATTTACTGGAGAGTAAATATTTGAATGTAAGACAGAGCTTTACTGCTCTATACTTCATTATATTGTGAACCATCACCTGGAGCCTGCATTTTCCATAATTATGGATGGATTTCCACCAATGACTGCACTTTAAAAACTCTTGTTTTAGAGAGTTTTTTTTTTAAAAGAATTTAGAAAGAAAGCTGTCTTTTTAAAAATGTTTGAGACATACAGTATTAATTATGATCAACTGAACTGTGAATTGAAAATGAATTAAAGCCACTTGACTATTTTAAGCAAACCCCACACTTTTGAGTATCTTCAGTGTTTTCTTTTACATTTTCTTAACCATGTCATTTATTACTATTATGGTCCATTGTTTATTTGATCTCACATTTATTGATGTGATTGTTGTCATGTAGCAAACTAAAGATGTGTTCTACAGATAAAACAGTACAGACAGAACAGAACAGATAGAACAGAACAGAACATAACAGAACTGAAAAGAGAGAGAGAACAGAACAGAACAGAACAGAACAGAAAAGAACAGAGAGAGAGAACAGAACAGAACAGAACAGAACAGAGCATCTGCTTGATAGCGCTAACACATCAGCACGTCATACCACTCAGGATCAGAAGATGGCGGTAATGACCTAAAAACGGAAGTGACGAAGAAATGTTTCTGTGCGCATGCGTACAGTTTCGAGCGGGCTGATTCAAAACAAGATGGATCTTATATCTGCGCTGCAGTTTCTCAAGTTAGGAGAAATTCCACAAGGTAAAGCTGTGTATTTTACTCTGTAACATAAACGACATGTTCTGTTACATTCTATGACGAGGAATGAATAAAGTCGGATTTGTTTCAGAATGTTTTGCGGTGACTTTCTGTCCGGTTCGTCCCGATGTAACGTTAACGGAAAAAATAGGCAGCGCCGCCCGGTGTGACAGACAGCAGAACACCGAGCTCCAGGCTGTGTACTGTATGTACTGAAGAGCTAACAGCACACACTGCAGCAGCGCTGTCCTCTCAGTGTGTGAGCCAGCTGCTGTACGCAGCCTTCCTGTAACGTTACCATAACTAAACGTGACAACGTTAAACTGACGTTAAAAAAAACGTCACAAAGGGAGTTTTCTCCAAATAACGTTACCTGAAAGAATAACTGCACGCACGCACGTACGTAAGCTGAATATGAACAATAAGCAATACACATGGACAGCATGTAACCAGGTTGAATAAAGGCCATAAAGAAGTTACAAACCAAGTTACCTGAACATGAACTGAACGAGTTTTATTGTTTATTCATGAGATTTTAAAATACAGGGAAGTTGATCAAGTACTAACATTTCACAAAGCATAAACAGATATTATAAATATATGTATAATAATGTCCCAATAATGTCTGTACCTGAATATTAAAATGATGCTTAATATTTAGGTAATTCTTTATGTCTTTATTTATCTGATACACATTTTAATTTGACTCTAGTCATTTCTGTCTACATCATCTATTACATGTCTGTATGTCTGTGTGTGTGTGTGTGTGTGTGTATAGTGTGTTTTCTTAACCACAGTTGAGGGTCTAAGTGTTTACGGTGTACAGGTGAAACTGTCAGTTATTAATCAGTTAGTCAGTCAACACAAAATAAATTGATCCATTGGTTCAGTCATCTTTTCTCTGTCAGGACTTGAAGGCATTGGAGGAAAACTGTGTTGTGTGTCACTTCTGGTCATGTGACCATTGTTGATTTGTGATTTTCAGCCTGGGTGGATGAAGTGTGGGACTTAGAGTTCACCCAGAGAAAACCCTTCGATGATACCATAGAAGAAGCACTCTCCAGCAGTAGAGACAAGTCCTTCAGAACCCTGTACCAGTGTCTGCTGACTTATGCTGCTGACCAGCAGCAGTCTGCAGACAGCGATGGAGCTTTACGGGTAAAACTAATGCAGACCAGACACTCCTCACACTCCTCATACTTCTGTGTGTATCATTTCTAATAGTTAGATGTGGTGGTGTGGTGTGCTAGGCATCTTTTTTTCCTGACTGGTAGCAGCACTCAGCACAGACTGTCTCCCATGTTGCACTGCAGAGTATCTGGGCGACTCTGGGGGAGAACGGGGTCTCGATCAAGTCTCTGGTGGCTGTGCTGTCCTTCTTTGTCCTGGCAGGAAAAGCCAAAGCAGCCAATGTCCAGCAAAGAGTGAACGGCCTGCATGCTGCGTCAGTCTACCTGCTGCTTCTGGGAATCCCAGGTGAGGAGAGGGGGTTAAACAAGGTTTGAACAAGTAACTCTTCATTGCAAAAAAGTATTTGTGTGTTTTGACACAAGTCAAGACCAAGACCATGTATGCAAGTATGTACTATAACACTGGTGAGTGCCATGGGTCATTTAGACCAGGTTTGAACACTACTACTCACATTCACTGTCAGCACACATCTGCTGTGGACAGTGGTCAGTCAGTAGACTTTTTGTTGTGTTTAGTTCATCTGGCAGTGTCTCCTCACACATGATAGGGATGCTCCTGATTTTGCTCCTGGGATGGTGTGGATCACTTGCTACATGCAAGAGAGCGAGAATGAAAACTGGCATCAAGGAGACATGAGACTTTGTCTCTTGGGCAAAAGTCAACTTTTTAAATTCTGTTAATGACATGTAAAGGTTGTGTTGTTTGTTCCCCACCTGTGAAATGTAAAGTGTATTTCTCTGTCTCTTTGATAGTGATGTACAGTATTTTATGTGCATGTGCAGTTTTTTTTAGATGACTTTATGTGTATCTGTTTATTGCTTCCAGGGAGCATCATCAACCAGGTTTTCCACGAGGTTTTATTGGACACATGTTCAAACCTCACCTCTCACTGCTGGCCTCAGGACTCTGGAAAGAAACGCAAGAAGGACGGACTGAAGAGTTCTCAGGCGGAGGGCAAACGCTCCAAACCACAGAGGAAAGACGGATCTGAAGAGGTACAGTCCTGGATCAGAAGTTACTCAAACCCACAGGACTTATATAGATGTTAATGATTGCTATGATGTGAGAGTTATAAGTGTGCAAGAACATTTTCCTTTCCTTTCAAAACGGTCCTTTCTTTTAGCTTCACAGTAATAATAAGTCTCTGTGGTAGAGTAGATTATTAACAGCAGGTCAAAGACACTGAGACACTGAAATCTCTTACTACTTACTACAACACAAATGGAGATGTAGAAAATGATACTGTATTATTAAAATGGTGGCATAAATAGAATACAGAGGGTGTCCTGAAATAATGGTGCCTGTGGCTGTTATCCTTAGATGGAAGTGGATGAGGCGGAGGACGAGGAGGAGGAAGAGGAGCTTCATTTCTCTGGCCAGGACTTGATGAAGATCAGAGATGCTGTGGTTCTCTTGGTTGAAAGCCTCCTCAGACTCCTGCAGACATTTCCACTCAAAGACAGACCACAGAGCGCCAGCAACTACACAGAGGTAACAAAAGAGTCCCATCACATGTCATACCACACTGCAGCATTCTCAGTAGCTAAGCTCTTCTTTTTTTTCTCTGCAGATCTTCACTAAGCTGCTGTACTTTGAGCTGGTCATTGGAGAGCTAACCTTTGCAGCTGTGCAGTGAGTTTTCTTCCTTCGCTGTCTGTCTTTCTGAAGAATGCATCCAGGGTATGAAAGAGCTGACAATTCTCTTCTTTCTGCACAGAGATATCACCAAGCTGAGGAGTGTTCCGGAGATGGCTTTCTACGGCCTGCAGCTGCTGTGCTCGCCAAAACACGGAGACCAGAAAGACGTAAGATCCAACAATCATGATCCATTTTGTTTGCTATGTTATCTTATCACTGAATACCACCCTCAGTGATATATGTTGGTCTTAGTCTGGTTAAATATGCAACTCGACAGCATTATTTGATCAATAATGCCATAACAGAGGGATGTTTCTAACTCAAACTGATCTGCCATCCAGTCGCTGCGGAGGATTTTCCATCGGCTTCTCTACGTGATCCTGATGATGAACAAAGGCAGCAGAGGGAAGCCCTCACTCCTCATTTGTAGCCAGGCTGTTCTCTCCACCCGCGACCAGGCTGTCCATTTTATTTGGTAGACAGACACTTGCTGTCTTTCCTATTTTTATCTTTTGTCTTAGGTTCATCCTATTTTCATTTTTTACTTTATTTATCTAGGACATTATAACACGAAGAGGAATAGAAGATTATCTAATCTTATCTGTACTTATTTCTGTGCACATTTCCCCTCTGGGGATCAGACTCATCTTATCTTCCAAGTATAGTGTAAAAATGACACCAAACATCTTCATAATCATATCTTTACTTCTGTTGGTGGATAAAGTGTAAACATTGAAGGTACACATCACATGTTGTTGATCATGTGGTAATATTTCCACTTCTTTAACTGCAGACATGTTACAAATCTATTTTTGGGAACATTGTTTTTGTGTTTGTGATTTCAGTTATCTTGTGGAAGAGCTGAAGGAGGTGGCACGGCCTTTCCTGCAAATCCTCCTGCAGCACATCTGCTTCCAGGTGAGTCCTCCAGCACACATTCAGCAGATGAACATGTTTGTATTGTTTGTGTTTGTGTTCAGAAGGTTGTGTCATCACCGTCTCTCTAATTATGAAGGCAGTCACATCCAGGGATAATGTTTCTGCTGTGGATGTTTTAGATGGTGGAGAAGAGCGAGTTTCGAAGCCATGGAGCTCAGGCTGTCGGTTTGTTGACGTCTCAGATGGCAAGTAAAGACTACGCCTGCTTTATCAAGTGGCTGAGTAACTTCTCCAGACACTCAAAGGTAATGCAACTGTCACCACTTTGATTGCTCTTCAGAGTGAACTAGGCAAAAAAAAAATTACAATTTTTTTTTTTTAAATTTTTTAATTTTTAATTTTTTTTTTCATTTTTAAGGGGAGCTACCTAAACCCTATAGAGAAAGACACTTACCAAACCTAACTTCCTAAACTCAATATAAAAGAAAAGAAAAATGTACTAAAAGAAAAGGTATCAGTCTTGCGACTATTTACAGATGTGGTGAAATCAAGGGTGACAACACACAGAAGTGACTAGTGACACAAGTGACACTAAACAAGCAAGCAAATTCTCAGTTAGAAGACGAACCAAACAACCAAAGCACAGGGGAAATCTTTGGCAGAGCAGGATCTTAAATAGGCCACACCCCGATCAGCTGTGGTTGATCAGCACCTCACAAAGAGGCAAAGAGGCTCATAAAGTTCAGAACAAACAAACATGACACGAAATGGCTAGTCATAACATAATTATGAAAAACTATTTACTATTTATGTATTTATTATTTATTATGTTATGAGTGGTGCCTGTGCTCCTCTTGTAGTGAGTAATACAGTGTGGTGGATGTGCTGGATGGTTTTACCATGTCCTGCATGTACAGTGTACTGCGGGAGGATGTGAACTTAATCTGAAGACCAGCCGGACTGCTGTATGTGTACAGCTGCTCATCTAGTGTCACACCCAGGTTCCTTAGAGTCCGAACCGGGGACACCACTGAATAGTCAGTGGTAATGGAGAGATCATGGATGGGAGATTTCGGTCTTGTTATGGTGCAGACAACCACTGAGAGATGTCAGCCAGACATGCTGAGATTTGTGCTGCCACCTAGGGACTCAGGACCCTAGTAGGGAGGCTAAAACACAGACAAGTTACCCAGTTCTTAGAGGTTGACACACTTTGTCAGATGCTGTTGAAAGGTCCAGCAGGATGATGACAGAGCAGAGGGATGCTGTATTTTCTCCTATTAGTAGTCCACAGGTGTACAGTGTGTTGTGCTGACTTCTGTAGATGGTGAGTCGGCTGTTCTCCGTGGACGTGGTGATGGTTTTGCTGGAGCAGCCAGAGAGGAAGCAGGAGGAATGCGAGGACGCTGACCTCGCCTGCTTCCTACCACACAAGTTCCTGATCCAGAACCTGCTGTTCGCTCGGAGGATGGACAGCTCGCCCACCGTCCAAGGCCACACCCTCGCCTGTCTAGCCCAGTGTCTGGAGCTGCCTTCACTCAATGTCACTCGGGCCGTGCACAACCTCTTCTCTGCCAGTGAGAAAACACACACAGTAACACACACTTATACTCTGTACTACATCAGCAGAAACACATTTCTTGTGAAGTTAATGTAAATGTGAGGAATTTAGGCAAATGACTGATTTTTGTAGACAGCCCGCTTTGTAAAGCTGAAATATGAAAACAGTTGAGCGAAATCACATAACTCTTTGAAATATTAACAAATCTAAAGAGGAATTGTCTATATCTTGAGAGTTGCTGTGTTTGTATCATGAACTGTCAGTAGAAATAACCTGTGTCCTCTCTTTGTTCAGCTGGAACCCACACCATGTTGGTAAATGAAACCACAGAAGGTACATTCTTTTGTTTCTTTATTTCTGTGTTTATTCGACTGATATCAGAGGCTGATGGTGGCAAAAGTTTTTGTCAGAATAGATATGATGGATGGATGGCCGATCTCATCTGCCTGGTAATCTTACAGTTTTGCTCTTGAAGATGAAAACTGTATCACAGTAAAGTCATGGATTAAAGATCTCCGTAACTAAAAGAGCTCACCGTTATTTCACAGAGGCCGTTGATGAGATCCATGTAGATGCAACTCAAAAAAATATTTCAGGCACATAGCCTGGTACAAAAACAGTAACAAGTTCCAACCATTCACCTCCTTTTTATATTGATGCCAGCCAAACCTCAAAAAATGAAACTAATACTCTCTACATGAATATATACCACATACATACAAGACTTCTGATCAAGCATTCAGTGCTAGCTCCTGGTACTTGATCCCTCCCTTCTGGTTAGCGCATTACTTTATTTGACAGAGACAGACTATGTCTGAAAATATACCAGAGTTCGACAGAAAGACTCATTTTCACCTGTAGTCAACGTGCAGGGAATAGCTGTCAACTGCAACTAAATACAATACACAATAAGAACAGTGAAAAACAAACAGAGCCTGCCTTTACTGTCATGACAACATGAGTGTGAAGTATGGATACCATGCACAGAGATATGACCTCAGCACAGTGTAGTGTAGTGAAGTTTGGTGTCCAGGCTTGTTTGACTGCTCAACCATGTTGTTTCAAGTGTTCATGATGTGACTTTGTGTTTCAGTAAGCATCAGCTCTCAGCAGAGTCAGAAAACCTACCGCACTCTGCCGTTCAGGACTGTAGAGATTACTAGCACTGACGGCTCTAGCTGTGACGGTGAGATAAATTGTGCCATTCAAATGATTTTTATTACATGCATTGGGTCCTGACCAACAGAAATTAAAGTTATTTTACATTTTCAATGCAGCAAAAGAGAACCTGGCTCTTCTCCTGCGCCGTGTAAACGACTCAAAGACCAATGTGAGGAAATCAGCTCTGCAGGTATCAAGAACAGAGTTTTACCAGACAGCTTCATTGAGAGAACAATCATTGATCACTCACCAGTATATGTTTTTCACCTTAGTAAACACACTTAGCTAAGACACTTCACAGATTAAGTTCAATCTCCATGCTCTGCCGTTCCTCCGCAGGCCCTGGTGGGTCTCCTGAAACATAACGTGATCCCCATGAGCAGCGGGAACCTGGCTACGCTGTCTGAGCGCTGCAGAGACCCAGCTGTGTCTGTGAAGAAGAAGGCCCTGCAGTGTGTGGGAGAGATATTGGCTGTGAGTCTCAACCAGCAGCTCAGAGAGACAGTGACAGAACATAGACAAATATTTTATTATTTTTTTTAAAAGACAGATAATTGTGGGGAATAGAATTGGACAAATGTGTGTTTCTCTGCATAAAGTAACATTTTGTATGTTGATTACAGAGAATCTAGCAACCAGAAAAACATTTGTATGTACCTACAGTACATTACAAGAGTTTTTCTTCTTCTCTCTGACCACCAGGCTAAACCAGACTGCAGCGTGGTGCAGAAGGCATGGCTGCAGGGTGTGGTGCCGGCGGTGATGGATTCTGAGACCTCAGTGCAGGACAAGGCCCTGGAGGCTCTGGACCAGGTGCTGCTGAGCCAGGTCAAACCGTATTCTGCCAGCCGCCACCTGGATGCCAGTCAGAGGCTGACCTGGAGTCTGCTGGGCCTGCTCTGTCACGAGTGCCAGAACCTCAGGTTGGACCAACAGCACTTTGTCTTTGGACCCCATATTAAATCAGGAGACACTTCAAAACTTTCTTTACTGCTTTATTCCTCTGAGCATGATCACGTCACCATCATGTTTTTTTGTCCCATGTCTCCAGCCGATATTTCAGCAGGGCCTTCACCCTCTGGTCCAAACAGAAGAAGTTCACACCGACATTCATTACCAACCTGATCTCACACACTGAGGCAGATCATGGTGCCGGGGCCTGGCTGCTGCTGTCCAAGGTCGCTGCTTCTTCCTCTGAACTACCCTATGAAAAAATCCTGGAAGCCTGGGACAACATGATCAGGTGAGAGGGGCGTTTATTTACAATATTCACATTGAGCGCATGTTTTATTTTCAGATCAGAATCCTGTAAAATTGTAAAAATCCATTTTTGCTCTCAGCTCAAAGAAAATAACAGAGACGACCTGCTGTCACATTCTGTGTGTGATGGGAGACATCACCACACATTTAAACAAAGATACAAAGGACAGGATAGTTGGTAAGTGACTGTGGTAATGGGGTAATGGGAACATTCACAGGAAGAGTCTGCCATAATGTCTCTGTCTGTCTGTCTACAGATGATCTGATGACTTGGTTGAAGACTTTTACTTTGTCTCTGGAGGTGATCAGTGCTGCTGTGGAGACTCTGTTTCAATTCGGCCGCAGTGAAGACATCAAACAGACTCAGGTTGGAGAGCTTGCCCTGCATTCATTTCTCTTAGTAACATGATGAGAGCTGATGAGAGAGATGGATGAGAACTAGAAAATCAAAGTTCCCCACAATCTAGAAAACCTCTGTGCCGTGATTCAGTTAAACTTTCAGTTGTTTTTGTTGTTTCTTCACCACTGACAGCTGTGTCACTGTTGAGTCATGATTTGTAAAGATGAGCCCTGAAAACAGTCATTTACATTTTCAAAGTCTTCTTTTATAACAATAAGCTATATGGTGTGATATAACCATCATACTTTTTTTAATGTGCCACACACATAAGGTCAAATTTAGATAATTTATTCAAATAAGAATAAGTTAGGAGTGTGAACAAAGCAAAAGAAATAGACAAAAAGAAGAGTCACCAGAGGGCAGAACTGTTCTTTCCCCTGTAAAAAAAAATAAAAAATGATACTGGGACAGTTGACATTAAAAACTAATTTCAATCACTTTTTGATACAAAACTGATATTGTGACATTTCTATCAAAAATGCAAAAGAAAGTTTCATTAAACAATCAAGGGACAGCTTTAATAAAAAGAGACAAATGAAGATTATGGTCGTTAAACATTCATGGTTTCCCAAAATGTTTTTGTTGCCTTTATCTTCCTATAATTTTGGATTTTATGCAGAATATAAAAAATTACAGCAATCTTACATCAGGATTGAATCAAAGTTGACTCAGCCCGTTTCCTCTTTCTGTCTGTCTATTTTATGGGATTTTTTATTTTTTGCTGTCTTTAGGCTTTCATGAACCAGCACTGCGGTGAGTTGGTGTCGATCTGTGAGGCTTATTTAGCCCCCGTCATTCTGACTGAAAAGGGAGCCCAGAACCTGAACGAGGATCTGATGGTGAGGACTAAGCTTTTACTGGCTTCTCCTTCTCACCCCAGCACCTTCTTTAACACACAGGTTTGAAGTCAGCTTTCTGTCCTGACCTGTTGCTGTTGTTGGATAAACATCAGCCTGAAAGATATAATGTCATAAATGGAGTGTAGGGAGACAGTGGTCCTGACGAGCATCAGCTGAAAACTGGTTATGTATTCTGTTATTTTATTTGATATGCTACCCGCAGTTATTTCCAAGCTGCTACACTGGAGAAACCACAAAACCCAGATAACACCACAGTATCACATTAACTTCTTCTTTTTTCCCTATCAGTCTCAGTGTGCTGCAGCTTGTATCACTTCTGTTTCTGACATAAATGGAAGTGTTTTCTCTTTTCCAGGTAAAACACCTCCACACTCTGGGTGTGGCGTCTCTCCACTGTCCTGCCAAAGTTGGCAAAAGAACCGTGCTGCTGGTGGAGTCTGTCCTCACAACACACAGTGACAAACTGACAGGTAGAGATGCTCTGTTCTAACTTCTCCCTGTCCGTTCTGATGGAACATCTAGTGTCCCAGTTTACATTAAGCGAGGATTCAAACAGCCTGTGTTAAAACAATCCAGGGTCGGGTTGGAGTAACAGATTGGGTTAAAGGCCTGACAGGCATCTGCACAACAGTTTATAATACTCTGAGACAACTCTGGATAATGATCTCAGTGACAACTATCATCTATCTTCACCATCATCATAGCATAAAGAGAAGAAGTGGGGTTCACAGTATCTACCAGTAATGTGCTCTTACATGTACATGTTTGGACAATACATATTTATTTTTTATTATCATTTGTAGTTTAGCATTTTACTTGCATATTGATATGTGTGTGGCGTCTCTCCACTGTCCTGCGCCAAGTACAAAAATAAACCCTTCTAATGGAGAGTTTTAAAAATATAACACAGGAAAACACTCAGTGTATTCTGTGGTAACAAAACTGCATTTGGTTGTCTAAGTGCTTGTTACTTTGTGCAATGACAATAAAGCTGAATCTAATTTAATCTAAAACATTTGTCATTGACAGAAAACGAGGAGGAGCTGCCGGCCTCGCTGCCTCTGTCGCAGTTCAAAATAAACTCCATGCCCACCAAGGTCAGAGCTCACGGGGTCATCACCTTAGGTAAACTATCCTCCTCTCAGTTTTTCTCTCCTGTCTCTTTAGTCATGTCTCCGAAACATTGTTAGAATCCATTTCTGCTGTCTCTTCACACATTTGACATCTCCTCTCTGTCTTTGTCTTCAGGTAAACTGTGTTTACAGCACGAGGAGCTGGTCCAGAAGTACCTGCCAGTGTTTGCCAGGGAGCTGGAGGTCGGCACGGAGGTTGCCGTGCGCAACAATGTGGTGGTGATCATGTGTGACCTGTGTGTTCGGTACACCAACATTGTGGATCACTACATCCCCAACATCTCCGCCTGTCTGAGAGACAGTGAAGCAGTCATCAGGGAGCAGACACTCATCATGCTGACCAACCTGCTCCAGGTGGGAACTGCTCTACATATTCTACAACTAGAACGTAGGTGATTATTCACTGTAGGTTAATAAAAAGGATATCGGAACACGATAGTAAGGTAGAGTCAGCCAGGAGATGATTTAATAAACGAAACTCACAAACTGTCATGAAAGGAATTGTTCTCACCCGTTTTTTACCTCGCTATAAACAGCTTAATTACTCTGTTAGCTCTTTGTAAAACACACTTCATTCAAACACGACAACCTAAATAAAGTCAGTAAGTCTTCCAGCAATCACCACCTCTAGTTTGGTCAAAATAAAACCTAAATTAACAAAGTTAGGTGTGAAAAGATTCTGTTCTTTCAGCAGGATATGTTTTCAATGTCTGTCTCTAATATCCTCTAGGAGGAATTTGTGAAATGGAAGGGCTCCCTCTTCTTTCGCTTCATGGTGGCGCTGGTCGACCCCGTCCCTGCCATCGCCAGGTGAAGCACTGAGCATAGATTGAAAGTTCATGACACTGTGTACCAATTTCTGTAACGCTGTAATGTCTGAGACAAAGATCACATATTAGTTGTTCTCACACACATACACACAGTCTGGATCTCGTGGTCTAAAGTGTCTGTTTCTGTCCCAGTCTGTGTGAATACTGCCTGCTCCACCTGCTGCTGAAGAAGAACCCTGAAATGTTCAGCCAGCACTTCATAGAGTGCATCTTCCACTTCAACTCCTACAACAAACACAAGTCCTACAACAAGTTCCCTCAAAGTGAGAGGTCGGAAACTCCATTTCATTGTTTTCAAAGATGATACTTGATAAACTGAACAGTAACTGTACACGTAACACGTTTATTGTTCATACATTGCCATATTTTTAAATCTATGCAGAGAGAAGGTTCAGTTTTCCCTGAAAGGATCTCAGCATCGTGACAAGCGATTTCGGATCTACCGTTTCCTGTTGGAGCAGTTCACAGATGCGCAGCGCTTCAACATCACCAACAAGATCAACCAGACTGTCTTAGGTCTGTGTGTGTGTGTGTGTGCGTGCGTGCGTGCGTGCGTGCGTGCATGTGGACTGAGATGTAAATGCAAAGCTACAAAGCACTTGTACGTAGAACCACCACCAGTGGCTGGTGTGGTTTTTCTCTGGTGGTGACTTGAAAGATCAAATCAAATCAAATTTTATTTGTATAGCCCAAAGTCACAAAACACATTTAGCCTCAGAGGGCTGTACAATCTGTACAGGGAGTGACACCCTCTGTCCTTAGACCCTGTACAGAAGAAATCAACACAAGCATATTGTGTACAATTACAATGAATAGATCAAATGAACTTCTTCATTATTTAATAGAAAATATCTTTGTTTTTCTGTGATTTCTTGACTGTTAACAAGCACCACTATGGCCTAGAGCAGGAAAAAAAATGACCTTTCTTACCTTTTCCTCATCCCAGCATGCTTTGCAGACGAGGAGCTCCCTCTAGATGCAGAAGGAGCTGAGATTTTATCAGAGACCTTCAGCATCTTGAGTCTGAAGGAGATGAAGCTGCAGGCCGTATCTAGTGCAGCCGGAGGAGCTGCAGGGGAGGAACCAGAGGAGGAGAACATGGCCACCATGGCCAAGGCTGTCCTGCAGGCTGCACAGAAGAAGGTGGTGTCACAGGTGAGCAATATTAGCCAAGTTACTGTAGTCAACATGAGGATGCAGGTACAACATGAGTCTGATGATAGGTTAAATCGTATCAGAAGTTTCAGGAGACTCATCTCAGCATCCTGCTGTGATCCACAGGTCCAGAAGAAGGTCTTCATAGAGAACACAGTTCCTCTCATCATCAGCCTGAAGAGCCTGCTGGAGCAGAAACGCTCTCCTGTCCTCAGAGACCTCATGGCCTACCTCCAGGTGAGATCTGACAGGTTAGGGAAAGTGGAGTCACTAAAAATGAGGGAAAGAGAAAGATAAGGCTGCAAACGACCAAAGCAGTGTGTGACGTGTGACACGATGTCCCTTCAGGTGACCATGCAAGATTACCGCAACGAGGTGAAGGAGTTTTTCTCTGGAGACGAGCTGCTGGCGGCTGAGGTAGAGTTTGCTCTGAAGACGGCTGAGAAGGAGAGAAAGATGGCGGAACAGATGGAGGTACAGATGGAGCACTGCAGCCTGACCGGAGACGCCAGGACTCCCACTGCACAGGTCAGAACACAATACACACTGTGTGTATGGAATAACTGACAGCATTTGGATTACTTCTATAATGATGGTGGTGATTGAATTAATAAATAAAGAATTACATTATAATTATTCACAGTTTTGAAGTTTACAATTTTACAGGTAATCATAAAAACATCAATAAAGAAAAGATTTTTACCTTTGACGGTGTGTATTATAAGTTGAAATAAAATGATCACAGTTGAAATGATTAGTCAATAAACTGAAAATGAATCCGGTAATGGTTTAATTATTAATGGAAGTGGAATTCCCCACAGTCAGTGAAGGTATCAGAGTTATTCTGCTCTCTCCTCAGCGCTGCGTCCAGAACTCTCCCGTTAAGTCCAGGCCCCTCCTCCCGTTTGTCTTCGCCACACCTCAGCCACGACATCCAAACCCACAGTCTGCCAGGCTGACATACACTGAGGGGTAACGTTTCTGTCCATCACTCACTTCCTGTGTCCCAAAGAGAGCACACATTACAGACTGAACCATTAACAGTGTTGTACTTAGCTATACCTGGTTAGCTCAGCTAGTACGTAACAAAGAAATTAATTAAAGGAAGAAAGCTATTTTTTTTGTTTTGTTTCATCGTTCTTCTTGTTCTTTGTTGTCTCCTTCATCGTCTTCTTGGTCTAATTTTTAATCTTAGCTTATTATTATCATTATTATGATCATTATTATTAGGCATTCATTGGCTAGTTCACAGTTCAGATACAGGAAGAACACAGGTAGGCGTCACTACTAGATCACCAGGAGTATTCAGTGATTTACATATTTTCTGTGCGTGTGTATTTTCTTTCAGGCGTGTGGGCAGATCCAGGCAGGGGGAACCTGTCCAGTCTAAGTCAATGGCTCTGGAAGGAACAGGTACGACATTCTAAAAGGAAACTCAGCAGCAGCAAGTTTCATGTCGGAGTTAAAGGGTCAGGTCACAGCAGTTAGAAAAAAAGAATAAAGCTGCTTTTCACCTCAATGATAACCAAAAGAACATGAGTCAGGTCGAGTGTTTGCATCTGGATTAGTGTTAACTAGTCTTAAATAGTCTTACTCTGTGATCATTTACACACAAAGTCACAATTTCATTGCCCAAATAAAGAGGAAGAGTCACATTGATTCTCTAGAGGAGGATGAGAAGATTTTATCATTTATGATAACATTAATTAGACTGAAGTTCAAAACAGAGCATTGTTTTTTCATTTGCCATGTGGACTCACCACACCACACCAAGTGAATACTATACTATGTGTTATGTGTTACTACTGTGTTAAGTCTGTGGAATGTAGGTCGTGGTGACGATTTCTGCTGCAAATATCAGCTTTTGCAGTTTTCATGTTTAGTTCATGTGTTTTCTTAAATGTTCTACAATTTATTGGAAACTGTAGATGGTTAGGAAAATGACTTTTCTTAATGCTGCATTTTAGTGTAATAGTATAATAGAGTGATTTGATATCAGTCCGATTACCATGAAGAGTTTTCATATATGATCTAGTCTGTGACAGCGCTCTGTCCTGACCGGCTGTTTCTCTGGTGTGACTTTGTTTCCAGTGATGCCTAAAGGAGCTGTGAATGACCGAGCCATCAGCACACCAAAAGGTACCGACCCACACCGCCTGAACACACAGCATATCACACACCTGGTATTTAACCCAGGCTGTCATACTTAAGTGTCCAGAACAAGTGTGTTACTGGTATAGAAGCAGAAAAAACTCACAAGAGAAAACTAGCAGGTAGGAACTAACTAGCTAACCTGAGGTGGATGATTAGTGTACGATCAGTATGTTTTCTAATTATGTTGATATTTTAGAAAGAGACTTTTATCTCTCGGTGGCCTAAAAATGAAAGATGTTCATATGAATCTGGTCTTGTTTGCTTCATCTGTTCAAACAGAAATATAAAACAATCATTTATAGTTTCCCTTCACACCCTCACCTGTCCATTGGTCCTCCTCCCTCTAATCCAGGTGTCAACATCAACTTAACTTTTGACGAGGGACTCAGTGCGATCTTCAGCGACCTGGGAACAAGTAAGACACTCTGACCTGTCACTCAGTCTCATCAGGAGTTCAGACTGCTGCTGGCTGTTGTTCAGTTAATGAGCACAAGAATGCCTTTGCATGTGAGGCATCAACCTCAAATCAAACTGTGAGATACAAATTTAGTGAATTCATGTGCTGTGTCCTCACAGGTGCTGTCAGGGAGAGCAGTGTTCTTCATGTGCGGTCAAACGAGCAGCAGTAAGTACACGCCTTCTGTCATTGCCTCCATATGGTGTTGTGGAGGTGCAATATTGTGCAAGTAGTGACTGTGCGTCCCTCTTGCTGGGTTTTTGCTTTTCCACTAACAGCAGTACTGGACACTTAAAGTTTATTTAACAGTACATCCATTTCACTACTACTCAAGTCATCTAGGTATGCAGTATATCTATATTGTTACTCTTTTTTGCTATATTTCATGTTCCTGTACAATGTTACACAATCATTTCCAACCAACACATGCTCTTATATAGTGTTAGGGCGTGTTCCTGTACCTATTGGAGATGACTTTGTTTATAATGTGTTTCTGGATTAGATTCTATCTCCTCATGCAGGTCACTTTGGTTTGATTTGTCCATGTCTGGATACATTTTTCTGAGACTTCTGCCTCCACCTCAGTACAGGGATGCTCTGAGCACTGATGTCACTGACATTTTATTTTTTTGAGTTGGGTCCTTCGATGGAGAAGTGCCTTTGTTAGCTAGTCTTAGATAGTTCAGTTATGTTTTAATTGTTCATTTAAATGGTGAAGCTTGTACTGTATTATGCTGCATCATGCTGCTGCGTGTCTGTGTTTAGTTTTTAGGAGGTTTCTGTGAAGATGTGATTTCACACTCAGCTCTCTTCTGTGTTTCAGAGCTCCTGGACTAAGGCAGTGGAACGTGCAGTCTCCTCTCCGCCAGAAGAACTCATCTAAAATTTAGTTGACATGAAGCTTCATTCATACACTGATATGTACTGAAATGGCGTTTGTTCTTACTGTATTATTGTACTGTTATTTTTCTTTTTTTTTGTGTTCTTTCCTGAAGACTTCCTGTTTTGTTGCTCTCTCTGTGACGTCCTGTTCTTTGTTCTGTAAATGTTTTTATATCTGGACAAATATGCTAATAAAGGTGACCTTCACTTCAGAATATTTGTTGTAATAATAATAATAATAATGCATTTTATTTCAAAGCGCCTTTCAAAACACCCAAGGACACTATACAAAGACAAAAAGCAATAGAAATATAAAGATTAAAAAGGCAATACACAATAAAAAAGCACAGGCTGTAAAATATAAAACAAAGAAAGAAATGATTAAAAGTCAAAGTGCACAGGCGAGCTGAAACAAATGAGTTTTTAGTCTAGATTTGAAGAGGGGTAAAGAGTCAATATTGCGGATGTCAGGGGGTAATGCATTCCAGAGTTGGGGAGCAGAGCAACTGAAAGCTCTACTCCCCATAGTACTGAGGCGGGCAGTGGGGACAGTAAGGAGGAGGGAGGAGGAGGAACGAAGGGAGCGAGAGGGAATAGCAGTGTGAATAAGATTAGACAGGTAAGGAGGGGCAAGATTGTGGATGGCTTTGAAAGTATGGAGGAGTACTTTAAAATGAATTCTGTGCTTAATGGGGAGCCAGTGGAGATGCTGTAGTACAGGGGTAATATGGTGAAATGAAGGGGTTCTGGTAATGATGCGGGCAGCTGAGTTTTGGACCAGTTGCAGCTTGTGAAGGGATTTGTGGGGGAGACCAAAGAGGAGGGAATTACAGTAGTCAAGATGGGAGGTGACAAGGCTGTGTACAAGGATGGAAGAGGTGTGGGAGGAGAGGGAGGGGCGAAGACGATTAATGTTGCGTAGGTGAAAGTAAGCGGACCTAGTGATGTTGTTAATGTGGGAGTGGAATGATAGAGAACTGTCTAGGATGACACCCAAGCTCTTGACCTGGGGAGAGGGGAAGACTGAGGATCCATCAATTGAAAAAGAGATATTGCTAGCTTTGGATAGGGTGGATTTGGTGCCTATAAGGAGGACTTCTGATTTGTCACTGTTAAGTTTTAAGAAGGTAACAGGGGAGGGTTGGGATTTAAAGGACTTGAGCTGTATGAACTGTGTACGACCAGATAGATATGAGTGGAACCAGACTAAAGGGGTGTCAGTGATGCCAATGGAGGAAAGTCTCTGGAGGAGGATGGGGTGAGAAATGGTGTCAAAGGCTGCACTTAAATCGAGGAGGATGAGGATGGAAAGTAGTCCTAAGTCAGCTGCCATGAGGAGATCGTTGGTAATTTTTATGAGGGCGGTTTCAGTGCTGTGTAGGGGGCGAAATCCAGATTGAAAGTGCTCATAGAGGGAGTTGTGAGAGAGATGAGAGTGGAGTTGAGAGGCTACAATTTTTTCTAATATTTTGGAGATGAAGGGAAGGTTGGAAATGGGGCGGAGGTTATTAAAGTCAGAAGGGTCAGATCCAGGTTTCTTAAGTATTGGAGTAACAGCAGCAACTTTGAAGGGTGGAGGAACAGTTCCAGTGCTAAGTGAAGAGTTGATGATGGCAGAGATGATGGGGAGGAGAGAAGGAAGGCAGGATTTTACAAGGGTTGTGGGTAGGGGATCAAGCTGACAGGTGGAGGACTTTGACTTGGTGATGAGGTCAGATATTTCAGAGGGCTCCGGGAGTTGGAAGGTGGATAGGATCTGGCAAAGGGGGAAGAAATCAGGGGAGGGGAGAGAAGATGGGTTGGACTGGAGACGTTGGTGAATATTGTGAATTTTTGCATTGAAAAAGTCCATTAAGGTACTGCATGTTTCAGTTGAATACAGGTGGGTGGGGAGTGAGTCAGGTGGCTTGATGATTCTGTTGAGAAGGGTGAAAAGTGTTTTGGAGTTGCCTTCATGAGAGTGGATTAAAGAGGAGTAATAGTTCGATTTAGTTTGAGAAATGGAGAGCTTGTAGTATAATATGTGGGTATTGTACATTTCTCTGTGAATAGTGAGACCAGTTTTCTTGTACAGACGCTCAAGCTGACGGCCTTTTGCTTTCATGGATCGAAGCTCAGAGGTGTACCAGGGGGCAGTTTGAGAAAAAGTGACAGACCGAGTTTTAACAGGAGCAATACAGTTCAGGATGTTTTGTAGACTATTGTTGTAGAGAGTGACAAGTTCATCAGGGGAGAGGAGGTGGTCAGGAATCTGAATGCGTTCAAGGGAGGCAGAGAGAATGTCAATGTTAATGTTTTTGATGTTACGGAAAGAAATGGGGCGGGGAGTCTTGATGATAGAGAGAGAGAGGGTGATACTGAAAGTGACAAGAGAGTGGTCAGATATGGGGAGGTGATCCGCTGAGCAGTTGGAGGGTGAGAGGCCAGAGCAGCAGATTAAGTCCAGTATATGTCCTTTAGAGTGGGTGGGGAAATCTACAAATTGCTGGAATCCAAGACTGTCAAGACATGATGAGAAGTCACGGGTTAGGGGGAGATTGAGGTTGTCCATGTGAATATTGAAGTCCCCTAACAAAATTATATTAGGGGAGAGAGTGGAGAGGTGCGTAAGAAGGGTTGAAATGTCGTTTAAAAAGTCTTTGTGTGGCTTAGGGGGGCGGTAGATAGAGGCAATAATGGTGGGAGTGGGACCGGGTAGTTGGCAAGCAGTGCACTCTAGTGAGGTGAGAGTGGGCACGGATACTGGCTGGACTTTCCAAGTCTCGCGGTGGATTAACGCGAGACCACCCCCACGACCAGAGCCGCGGGGTTGACAGATGTAAACATAGCCGTGAGGAGTGGATTCGTTGAGCTGGGAAAAGTCGCCGGGTTGTTGCCAAGTTTCAGTTAAGCAGAGAAAGTCAATCTTACGGTCGGTGAGGAGTTCGTGGATGAGGCTACCTTTGTTCGTGAGTGAGCGGATGTTGAGAAGTCCAAAGTTGACTGAATGGTTATCCTGTCTGACTGTCGGGGAGGCGTTAGCTGTCGACCTAGCCGGAATGGCTAGTGCTTTGCAGTTGACAGCTCGCTCTGGAGGTCTGCGGGGTCGGCGAGTGGTGGACCAGATAGATGTTATGGCCGAGGCGTCGCTGGAGTGGAAGCTCCGGCGAGATCCCCGGTGTGTGTATCTCCGGCGAGGCAGCAGGGCAATGTCCGGGTGGAGGCGCAGGAGGTTTACCGGCGGGGGGACGGCCAGGTAGCCTCGTAGCCGGAGGAGCTCAGCAGCCGAATACTGGAACAAACCAGAGGCAGGTCGGCAGAGGAGACACACGGTAATCCAGGCGATTCCACACCAGGTAACGAATTTGCCGAGCACAGACCGCATTGTGAACCGCGACAGTCATACACAGGTTTAAAATCCAGGTCAGTTAAAAGTTTAAAAAAGTTTAAAAAGTTGAAACATTTGCCGGAGAGCAGCGGCAGCCAAAACGCGCCTGCGTACACTCAGCCGCGACAGGTTGTTGTGGTCAGATTCTTACAGCTGAGAACTGTGTTCAATTAATATATGTGCTCTTTTGTGACAAATGACTACAAATTGGTTTATTTTTATATATTCAACTCCACAACTTTGGAGTATCACCTGTGTTTACTACTAAATGGCTGCTGAGAAAAAGACGACTAACAACCAGAACCAAGAACTAATTCTGAATGTAGAAAACAATTTAAGAACGACTTGAATCCTGTGGTCTAATAACCTTCAATTGCTCGCTGATACAGAAATATGTATAAGTAAATGAATATGTATTAGTAAATTAAAGAGATAATTAATACGCAGTCTATGCGTGTCTTATTTAAACCCGTAGTGTCGTCCACGCGCTCTGTCTGTCCAGGTTAGACGGTTCAGGCTAAATTTGCCGCGGATGTAGGAGGCTCTTGCCTTCTGGGAAATGTAGTTTTGTAGCCGCCCCCAATGTTCTTTTAACATTTCGGTGACGTTTGCGCAACGTGATATCAGGGGCTGGAAGGCTCTGCTTTATTACAACTTCCGCTCCTTCCCTGTCTCTAAGAGAGCGAAGAAACGTTTTTAAAAGGTTCAGGAAGGTTTTCGGGAACGTTTCGTCGGTTGACAGTTTGTAAAAACTTCAATGGAGCATGTTAGTGAGGACAATCACGACTGGCCGGTGCACCGGCGAATGGACGGTTATGTGAACAAACATATGGCGGACATTGCTCTGGAAACGCTCCAGCAGAGGCTGTCTGCGGTGTCCGATGAGATGCACAGCCTGGCCGAACACGTCTCCAGACGCTCGGGGGAAGAGTTCAAAGACGAGTCGCAGAGAGCGGACATGAGCTTCTGCGTGGAGCCGCAGCTGTCCTCCGCCGGCAGCTCCGAAGCCGCGGACAGATTCACTTCAGCCACATCCACAGGTAAGACTGCCCGGCGGCACCTGGAGCAGAGTGTGCCCTGTCAGAAGATGGAGGAGAAAGTTTGTATTAGCGACTGAACTTATATTTATTTATTTTAGTTTAAATAAGTCAACTTAACACCGCAAAATGCGCGTGAGCATCAGTGCAGTGAGGTCTTATTGTACGAAAATATTATTATGTTATTTTATCTGCACATTTGTAACAATAACAAATGTAGATATATTCAAATTATTAATTCCGTTTATTAATGAATTTCTATTGTTTGTTTTTATTTTACCCTGCAGTCTCCAGTCATTTTACATTTATAGTTTATATAATATTTATTTATTTTAGTTACTAGTACCAGGTGTTATGTAAAAACTGTCAGGATTATTTTGAACATATTTACTAATACATTAAAAACACCTAGTAACAAACAACAACTAAACCTCTTTGAATTAATATGACAGATCAAACGCTGTAATACTGAAGGTCTCTGTCACAGATCATTTAATGAATATAATATAATATAATATAATATAATATAATATAATATAATATAATATAATTAAGGCAAACCAAACGCTGGCTCTGGATATGGACTTTTTTTTGGTCACTGAACTTGAATCCTAGTCTTCATCCTCACTGTCACGCTCAGCTTCTCTCCACCTCTTCCCCTCTAGAGACTGCTGCTCAGCGGAAGATCATTGCCCTGCTGGTGGAAATCAAAGAGGAGCAGCAGAGGCAGTGGGCCGTGCTGAGGGATCTTCAGGCCCAGCTGCATGGCCAGGCTGCCTACGAAGAAGAGGACGTGGAGGCTCTAGACGTGGACCTCCCCCTGAGGACCCTCGATCAGCTGGATGAGATGGAGAGGCACCTGGAGGACACAGGGCTACAGAGGAGAATGGTAGTTAAAGTGAAGCTTTTTACTCCATGTCCGTTGAGTTACTTGCTGTGAAACTGATGTCATACCATGTCCCAACTCAAGGTGTCTTACCTGTCACGGATGGGCGGGGCTACTGTCGACGACGCGGTGAGACGTCTTATGCAAGCTGTGCTTTCATTCGCTGTTGGTTCTGAACTCAACTGGGTAGGCCGCGGACAGAAGAGAAGCTTCAGGAACACTCGACTCCAAGGAGTCCTCTTCCGTAAGTGCACGTGCTGCCTGAAACAGCTGAATGTATGATAAGATGAACTTTACTGAAGTGTCAAAGAAAGCAAAGGAAGACACAGACCCCACAAAAACACCCAGACCAACACTGAATGTGTGCAGACATGAGTCAGAGCCTGATATATCTTCTTCCTCTGTGCCTCAGAGCTGATGTCCAGAAACACATCATGTTCTTTTGTTACCATGAACACACACACACACACACACACACACACACAGCTGTCACTGACACAGCTACCAGAAATAATCACTAAAAGATTAAATGTGGATTAATCCACCGCTGAAAGTAGTCCCCAGTGTTTCTTTTCCAAAGCAAATACATATCTGGAAAGAAAAAAGTGTAACAAAGAAAATAACACAACAATAACAATATTAATTTTCAAAGAAAATGCTGTGTTTTTTAAAATAATAATAATAATAGTAATAGTAATAGTAATAGTAAATTAATGTCCAACCTTATGACCAAAAAACTTCAGTTTTCCTCATTGCATCATCTGTCATCCCTTTTAATACAATAGCTGTGAGTCTTTTATCAGCATATCTAAAAGAAGGGGTCCAGATCCTAAATCACCCATCTTACATTTGAATCTGCATGTTAGATATTCCATTGGTAGTAAGTCAAATATCACTCTGTGCCAACCCCAACTGTAGGTGGAGCATTAATCCATCTGAGCTGCTGTCTTTGATATATGACAGGGCAAGCTGAGAAGCAGAACCTGATGACCAGCATCAAGCTGGATGCAGTGCCTATAGCTTCCCACCTCTACTTGACACTTTTCAGTCAAACTTGAGTTCATCCTGTGTCTGAGCTGTGGTGTAATCTGAAAGCGCTATATTTGTGAGCCATTTTTAAAGATATCTGTTGTCAGAAGGAACCAGGGAGCTTAAATGTGAGAGCTGAGACAGAGTAGTGATATTTGAAAAAACTGAGAGATGGACTATTGATGCAAAGTATTGAAGGACTAACACATGGTGGGTTTTGGTCTTTTGTTGAATATCAGAACATCACCAGCCTTTAAAAACCTACAATACTACATACGACGAGCACCTACTGCACAGAGGTACTTTTCATACAGCGCAGGTCCAGATCAACCGTCAGCTGTACAAAGAATAATCTTCAGCTTCTCCTCCTAGGCGCACTGAAACGAACACCGGTGGGTAAGGAGGCCACGCATCACCAGTTCGCTGACGTGGTGAAGAAGTGGCTGCGCTTTGCTCCGTTCAGACAGGGAGGGACCGGCCGTCGCTACTGCAAACCTCCCGTGGAGTTTCCAGATTCTGAGGGAACTGACTAAGTTTAACCCGAGCTGCACATGTCTTATTATCCGTTATCCTGACGCACCTAAACATTCAGGTTTCCACGTATGTCCACACGTTAAAAAAAAAAAAACACTGTGCATGAACAGATTGCTGTTATGAGGACAATATTATCATTATTTTCTGTACATTCTGGTATTAATGTATTAATAGTGCAAATATGTCCTTTAAAGGGCTGACCGTGGAGACATTTTGTCAAGGGAAAGGAAACCAGGCAGTGGTGCCTTTTGGAGCCTCACGGGAAAACTTAATGCAAGAGGCGAATGTTCTTTTTTAAAATATGGGTCAGTGCACATCAGCCACAGCTGTTTTTAAACAGATACGGTGTCCTGAAATGAGCAAGCGTGTTAGTTAAATTGTTTCACTTCTTGTGCACCATCATTTCTCCCTTTTTTTTCTCCCCTCATGCTGCTTTGTAACTCTAGTGAGGGTTGTCCGACACTACGTTTTTACAGCGGGTGTTCACAGTTTGTACTGTAGGGGGCGACCAGATCAAAGCATTTGTCCCAGCCTCCTGAGGTCCTGTCATCCTCTGCCTTAAGACGGACCGTCACGTTTAACAGTGTTTGAAAGTGAAGAGTGTGTGTCGTTTTCACAAACACACTCAAATGAGCCACAGACGAGAAGAGCTGAGTCGTCATTTGTTAATATTTTTATATGCTTTGTGGATTCTTTGAGTATTTATGTCAGATTTCAGGAAAGGTACACGGTATCCTGATGCCAGCACTACTCGTCATGCCACGTCATGTTATCAGTATTTACCTTCAGAGCGTTTCTTTGTCTTTCAGATGTGAAGAGTAACTGTCTCACTAAAGAAAACTATTATTTATTACTTTTATTGTTCGTACATTTACACAGCAGATAGGTATAGCTGCAGATTACTTCATGTCAGTATTACACTATTTACAGAGAGCACACGTCAGACAGCTAGCTTGTCATCTGTGCTCATTTTGAGGCATTAATCACAGGTTTGTTGAGGGGGGTGAGAGATTAGTAAAAAACACATTGTATATTTAAAAAGTTGAACATACATGTTGGTTATAGCCTTACACACACTACATACAGGACATACACAGGTTGAGTTGACTAGGAAGGAAAAAGACTGTTACACCATGTAAAATGTTTGTCTTTATAATATGCTGATGTTCTAATATTCTTACTTTAATGTGGTGATCATTTTCTGATGATCACTTTTTTTTTTTTTTAGTTAGTTTCAGTTCTTAATTTCAGAGTGAAGGAGCTGGTTCAGTGTAAATGTGTTTCCAATTATAAACCAAGCTGAACTCATTTTAATGTGTCATTTCTTTTCTGAGTCAGGAGACATTAAAAGCATCATATCATGCTTCACCAGGAAATACCCTCGTGTACAAAACATTAGAGCTCAGACAGTATTTATGATCATTCACATCACCTTGTGCTTCATGTGTTACCCTGGTGTAGAAGAAGAAGCCTTTTTCGCTTTGACTCACATAATAAAAGGATGGATGAAGAGTCCAGACATTGTGCATGCTGATTCACTGTCACTGTCACGGCTCACACCTGAACTGAATTATTGTGGTTTGGATCGTGTGTCGTCGCAGGATGGATGAAAGCATTCACCAGATGAATACATGAACATAAACAGAGCCATTGTTAATGTTGGTCACACCTGAGCTTTTCCTACGATGATGAGTCAAAATGCCTGTATTCTGATGTCAAGCATAGTTATTGCTAAATGCCCCTGTGAAGACAAGAGCACCATGGGCAGTGTGTGTGTTTTCTACACTTGCACAGACGCAGGAGTCTGTGAATGACACAGGAGCTGACGGTGGAACATGCATACAGCTACAGTTAGCAATAACTCCATCATAATATGGACTGGCTTTGAGGTGTGTGATGTCATCTCATGAGAAAAGCATGACATGCATGAAGCTAAATGCAATCTGTTTCGACCCAGCATATGAAGCTTTCCCCTATGAAGTATAAATAAGTTTTGTTCCACAGCAAGCCTATTTTTTCTGTTCCTCTTTCCACTTCTGATAATAATGCTAGATTTTAGAGCCGCATGCTGAAATGACAAAAATAACATGTAGCATGTGATAAAACTGTTATGTTTATTGTTCTTGTTGTTAATGTTGCAGCTGATTTAGGGGACCCATCTGCCCTTATGTCAATCATATAAATCATTTATGCTACCTGTATATTTACACTGTGTGTGTCTCAAGATCTAAAATTCTAAAATGATCCTGTTTTTTTTGGACATGATGACATAAATAACTCAAGAAAACTAATGACATGAACTGTTTATCATGAGAGAACAGAGAAAATGTATGACCACTAAGGGCTTCTGTAGTGTGGTGGTGTATGTGCAATGAATGCATCTTTGCTGTAATAATAATAATAATAATAATAATAATAATAATAATAATAATAATAATAACATACATTCTATTATTGTATATATTTATATTAAGTTGTGTCATTACTCATAAACACAAACACTAACACAGAGGTGTATTGCCTTTATCAGGTTCAGATTTGTTGCTTTGTCATTATTTTGACCTTTACATGTCTTGTTCAGCCGCTTTCAGCCGAGTTCTGTTCTGTTCTGTGAATCTCTGCAGTTGTTGTTGCTCTGAGCTGGAAGTAAACCCTCAGCCTCTGCAGGGGCCTATAACATGTTCCCAGATGGACACGTGATGTGAAAGTTAATGCACAGTTTGTTTTTGTGTCTTTGGCGGAGATTTGGAGGGGGAAGGAGGCAGCGGCGTCAAGTTAGACGGCAAGACGACGAAATGCTGCGGAAGTAGTGCGGCTTCATTTTTTAATTAAAAGCACGGAGTTTGACGCTTAAATGTCACGAGACAAACATGAAAGACTATAAAACCACAGCATTTGGAAATATTTTTATAAAATTATAGTGTTCTACTGTCTATACAGGAGGATTAAAACGACAACAAACCGGATGACTCCGTTTTCTGTGCCATTATCTTGTGCTGTTTTTGTCGTATTTTCATTAGTCAGCCGTCTAACATTACTTTTGTGTCCTGTCAATTAGGTCTAAAAGCGACTTAATTGGTTAAATGAGCTCAGTACTGGGTACTCTGTACTCTGTACACGTTTGCTTCAGGATGGAAGTTATTATACAAAAAATAATCCTACCCAAGGTATATGTAAAAATGTTATTAACTTTTAGTGGGAACAACACATGTACGAAAGCTTAGTTTTATTTATATATTTTTTTTCTTTACCATCAGCTAGGCTGCTGTACAGTGACTTGCGTTTTATTTTGAAAAGCATAAACGGAAGTCGTTTCTCCTTATGGCGTGTTTCACACAAAGAGAAGGACGCAGCCAGAGAAGTCCTCAGAGTTCAGGAGCATGGAGGCAGCCGGCTCAGCACACACTCAGTTGTTTTCCTCACTCGAAACTTTAAGAAATACTCATTAAGTGTCACAGCTTGTTACACACGAAGCTCCCTCGACATGGACATATGATGAAACTGACATATTCAACAAGTCGTTGGAGAAGCCGCATTTTGTTTTTCCACACCGGGACAACACTCACTCCGTGAGAGGTACGTACCGTTAAAGTTAGCCCTCTTTGTGTGGACGTTCCTGCGCCGGTGGTACCGTGTTTTTGTCGACTGTGTTTAACCTCCGAGACTCGCGTTTGGCTCTGTGTGTTGAGTGAGCGAGTCTCGCAGACGTGTGGCCAATATTTATTGTTGCACAGTCAATAATAAAGCGACATTATGCGCGAGGAATCCTGCGGGACGTGTTGTACAAGTTATCATAACCACCTGTTGTGCGACGTCAGTGTTCGGTCAGCCCCGAGAGAGCGAAGGCATCACGGCCACAGTATGTGGACACATCCACACAATACTGTGGAGCTGAGGTAAACATAGACATATTCAAAATATCTGTAAATACAGTGTCTACAAGTGTTATCTGTACATTGTAAACAGTTGTGGATGGTTATGTACAGTATGTCTATATGCAGTGTGTAAGGTGTACAGTCTATCTGATAGTGATGATCATATCTAAATGTGTGTATTAAACTATAAATGTACTGTATCATCTGTATCCCGATGCATGTTTTCGATCATTGAGACAGGGAGTGACACTCAGAGTGGTGATCTGTGAACAGAAACTGAATCTGTGGAGAAGTTGGAACAGGTCGTGTCCAGGATGTGATGGGTCGGCACAGTCGTTTCCTGCCTGTTTCCTGACAGTGGACGTGTATAATGAGGGGCATGTTGACACCAGTGATTTTTTTTTTTCTGGCAGAGGTACTACATCCTCTGCCGGGCCTTTTTGATGATTGTGTTGATATTGGACGGTTACTTAGGTCCTGGCAGGTTGTGCATCCCAGAACCTTGAAGCCTTCCACAGACACTTCCACAGGGGGGTGGGGGGTGCCATTTGGCTCCTCATTTCTTCTGGATGAGGCAGATGACAGTTTTGTCGTCTACAGACTTCAGGACGACATATTCAGACCAGGGCGTGGTAATCAGGGCGTTGCAGTGATTAACCACAGGCTGGTGTAGCAGTGTGTGGGGTTGGGTGGTGGCGTGTTTATCTGTTCTGCATGTAACTGCTTTAAGACAATAAAAAACACAGACACAGAAGCTGGGTACAAGATATAAACCAAGCGAGGACACAAAGGTGAGAGTATCATAGTGTAGTCCATGAACTGCTCCTGGATCCCAGGGCGACTGTCGAGCAGTTCGACAGGTTGATTGTTGGAATTGCCACTGCAGCAAGACGTCGGGTCATATCATGTCTCTCAAAAAGTTTGATTCTTTTTTCCTTTGGCATTCCCTGCAGCACCCATCACTGAGCGTAAGCCATCAACCCCCATTCAAATGAATGGGAGGACTGTTGTTTTCAGCACAGAGCCTGATTTAGTCGCAAACACATGGGTCTCCTGAGATGTAGAGGGAACAGAGCTGTGGGAAGAGCATGCATCCCTGGGGGGCACAGGTGCTGGATGTAATTTTCCCAAGCCTCATCTGCTGTCAGTTTGTAATTCAATGACAGGTGGGGGCTGGAGCATGGAGCAGGGTGGGTTTGGGGTGGAGGACTTCTGGGATGATGTATTGAATGCCAAACTGGTCCAGAAACAGGATCATTGCGTAGGTCCCTAGGGGAGTCCAGGTGTTGTGATGTAGCGCAGTCCCATGTTAACTGCATCATCTCGTGACCTGTTTGTCCATTACACAGGATTTGCTTCACTTAGGTCCACACCAGTCCCTGGAAGGATTTCATGGCCACAGAGGTCAGGCCTGTAGTCAGTGGGAAAGTGGGAATGAAAGCGGAGAAGTCGTCAATCTGGCAGTTTGACAGTGAATAAAGGCCATAGTCAGACAGGGACAGGGAAACCGGCAACCGGTGGTGGAGGGGTGAGAGGAGCTGAGGTGGGTTGCTGTGGGCGTGTCTATACCTGCTGAATGTAACCGCTGCGAAACAATCAGGAAATAACTTTTTATTTCTCTGATTAATGACTGTGTTGTTACTCAATCATCAGACACAAATCAAATTTAACTTCTTCTTCTCAACTTCTCTCCCGGACTCTGGCAATGTTTTTTGCAGCTACACCTGCGCTACGGGCTGCTGGTCCAGAAACGCACGACCCCCACTGAAATGAATTGAAAAACGCCGCCAGCGTCCGATTTGCCTGACCCTGTCTGAACGCTGCTAAAGGCTGCAGCTTCTCAAGACCAAAGTAACAGTCCCATGGGGAGTGTCGCTATGACGATGAGGGGTTGCTGAAGTAGAGGTACCAAAAGCCCCTCTTTTGCTTCCGGATTGTTTGTTTGGTGGAGTGTAAAGAAACAAAGGTGGCATAATGGGAGGAATTCTTTACGGCACTGTGGTGGGATCCCTGCTTCAAAACACCATTGAGCGCTGTGATGGAGGGCCAAGATGTTTGTGGAGGGTCTGAAGCAGGAGGACATCACTAGACCGCTCCAAGAGAGGGCGAGTTGTCTGGGCCTGGCGCCTTCTTGATCAGTATGGTTTATCCAACCTCCAGTAAAACATGTTCAAGTCGTCGGGCAGTTGATGGTTGTCCGCAGTGTCGGGGGGATGGTGTCCTGTAGTTGGTGATGTCTTGCAGGCCTGATGCAGAGTCATCTGGAAACCTGTTTTTCTGCTTCTCCTCCTCTTTGCTCCTCTTTGTCAGTGTGTTTCTGGCCTGGTTGTGCAGGACAATATACATTTCTTTAGGCCTCTTGGAAAAGCAGGGTTTGTGCTGAATGTTTTTGTCAGCACACGTCCTCACAAAGGCTGATACAAAATCGCAGTGTTGATGAGTTCATCCAGGTCTGTAGTCACAGCGTCCAAAACACCCAGTGCAGTCAAACCAGGTCTGTAATTCCAGCTTTGCTTGTAGGTCCATCTCATCACAGTCTTGACCACAGGCAGACTTTTTTCCTGTGATGAGATGAGCCAAAGCATGAACTGAGATATAAGATTTTTTTTTTTTTCAAACAAACCCATTATTACCAGATTGTTCCTGTGCTACACACTCCATATCAGTATGATATGAAAATTAAAGAAAAAATTTCATTTGTACTGTAGTTATGTGTCCTTGGTGGATAACGCCTTGCATGTTAGTCTTTTAACACATTTACACATCCCTTCTTTTCTAGTTTGAGAAGTTACACAAACTTTCAAACAGAACCCATGTTGACCTTTCTACATCCTTTTGTTAAAGCTGGTCCTATAGAGTGCTGTTGACAGGAGTAATGACCCAGATTAGTGAAAGTAAACTGGATTTAACAAATGTTTCAGCATCATTGGAAACGGAGGAATTAGCTATGATAACAAAGTAATAAGCGTTGATCACCATGCTGATGCATTGTCATAGCACAGAGCATGATATGAATGGATAAGCCAAGAAACTCACTTGACTCTTGTGGTGTTTTGAAATTGGTGACCTGAGACTCGGCTTTCTATGGCCTCTGAGTGTTTCCAGCTCACAGGCTGGTGTGTCATCTATTGTTTGTGTGGTAATTAGACTGCTGCTCAGAAGTTGCTGCCAGGCATTTTCAGGGTTCTCGGACTGTAACCCTACCTATTACCACCGTCCTCTCACGTCATATCGTCTTCCCTCAGTCCTTTTTCACAGGACAAGCAAGAGAGAAGTATTTTTCCTGGTACCTGCCAAGATCCTGGTTTTCCAATCTCCTCAGAAATCTGCTAATGTGCTTAGTGTCGGGACCAAATCAGACCAGTGCTGTCTACCTCAAACCTGAGTCACAGGTCAGGAATTCACAATTCTGAGACTATTGCTACTAAACAGTTAGTGTTCGCAGAAGTTCGGGGTAATAATAGTGAATTTTATCCAAATAGGCTCCAATAGAAGTCTTGTCTTGTTGTTCAGGGCCGTGCACAGCCTGGAAATTGAAGCAGGCATTGAAGGTGTTCATCACAGAGATATGTAGACATTATTTCAGCTCTGCTGGTTTTCCTGTTGTAGTCTCTGATAATTAGTCCAGGTCACAAGTAGTAGAAGACTCCACTTTGTTCCCGTATTGTCTCTTAGTGCTGAAACACATACCTGGAATTCCTGGAAGCATTAGTCCATGCTTTAATTTGGGCACAGACTTCCCTGTTAACCCAGGGCTTCTGATTTATTAAAGTCTATTTATATGTATATACTTCTCAGTATCAACACTGACTTGCTCTCTGCATATGGGCAGAAGGATAATTGAGATATGAGCTGCTGAAACCAGGGACAACAAATGGTCTTTCATACACTCTAGAAAGGAGAGTAAACATGGTCAAGACTGCTACCACACATTGGACAGTCGATGTGTTGATGATATCTTGGCAGGATTTTTCTCAGTTTGGACTTTTCTCACCGCTGGCCGGTGGAACCCACCAGTGAGAGTTTAATCTACAGTAACACATTTATTAGACCACCACCCAATATAATATTAATGCCACAGCTGCCCTAAATGAACAGCATTGGTAATTACCAAAATCATTTTTAATGTTTCTGTAATAGTTAATACACCAGTATGTTGAAGCTCTTTAACCAAAATGATATTTTAATGCTGAAATGTAATTATTATTACTGTTATCCATGAACTTTCAAACTGAAGAAATAGTAAAGTATATTGTTATTTCTTGATTAAGACGTCAAATTCTAGTTATTTACTTGCATTCCCGAACAGAAGAATTAGTTTTAGTGGTTGAATGTTTTGCTTGATGTTCAGGTGCTCTGGCCAATGATGTCATAAATTTGTGTTTGGTGTCTCGCAGCATCGCCTCCATGGCAGGAAGAGTTTAGCAAAGAACAACAAGAAAAGTGTGTCTAGAATTCTTTAAAGGTGTTGAAATGGATGCTGGTGACTTTTTTTCCATTTACAAAGAATAGTCTACACAGTCCTACTAATGTGATATTTCACAGCACATGTACTTCCAGAAATGGCCATATGGACATAACCTATGGAAACATATGGAATGCATACATACAGTTTGTCTGTTCAGAGGAATCTAGGCCACATTTTATACCACAGAATCTATTTCAGAGCACAGGGCATTGCCCAACACCACAGAAATGTTGCCCAATGACATTTCATTGACATTGAGAAGGAAGAAATTATAAAAGAAAGAAAGGTACCAGTACTGTTCACTTTACACAGGCAAACTCCTAGCCTGGCTGTCGCTAAGCTTGGTCTAGCATATCAAGGCGCTAACCTGAATGACTTTACATGTTGGTACTTTGATAACTTCCTATCCTAAGTCAGGGGCATTAAAGGGAATCTGTTTCTGCTATACAACACAAAGTATACATGCACAGTATTCAGAAGGAGTAATAAACGTAATATGACACGATCAGACCTGCAGACTGTCCCCATTTGGCCAACAGCCATATTGCTGCTATAAGGATTTGGCAGTGGTCCTATTACAAGAAGACCATTAACAGGTTATAAAGCTTTATTGCTGTGCTTGTGAAATTTCACATGCATACTAACTCCTCTCCTCATGAGTTGCATACATTGAGCCAGCTGCAGTGTTCTCTGATGCGCTGAAAGCTTCCTCTGTCATGGGTCTTAATGGACCTGGAATAGTTATAGAGTCATGAACTTGTTTAGCAGTTGAAGCAAATTAGTTATGTTGGAGATTATTGGGTTAGATGTGAAGAGTATTCTGAGTCTGATTTTCAGGGAGGTGCTCTTCAGTACTTTTATTGAGGTGCTGTAGCCTTTGGCTCGGACCTCAGGCTTTGATAGCTGTGACAACAGAACACGTATGTGTGTTCGTGCATGTGTGCGATTCCACTGCTGTGTGGTCAGTTTTCCACGGAATAACACACCGCCCTGCAAAACAGTCTCACCCACCCAATGTAAGGGGAAATGGAATGCATTTGACACACTTTTAGGAGCTAAACATAGGCATTTATGTGGAAGAAGCCAAATGGCTGCCATCATATTCCTCAGTTAAACCACATCTCGCAGGATATCCCATCAAGCAGCAGAGCAGTGCTCAGGAATGGTGGAGACTGACAGGGTGAGGAGGTTCATTTTTCAGAGCTGCTGTTTCCAGCTGAGTACAACGCTTCACAGCCCGGCCTGGACTGATTTAAGGGGCCAGTATATTCTCTCAGAAGTGCTTGTCAGATGGTTAAATAGCCCTCATGCTTTTACAACATCAGAGTTCATTCTGACTCAAGTGTAGCAATTATGAACAGGTACCACTGACACATGAACTTTTTTTTAAAAGGAGAGTAACGTTTTCTGAGGTTAGGTTTACACTTCATAGCTCTTGGTGTAATTGACTGTTAATAATCGCCACCCACTGTTAAGCTTTCCCTTCTCACACAATTTTCAATCACAGCGTCGGCTAAAACTATCAAACCGTCATTTTTATAACAAGGTTAATTTTACGGTGACAGACCAAAGCATCTTCACTCTGAGCCAGCCTTCATTTTTAGCCAGCTGTTGAATTTGTCCAATCCAATACAAAACAATATATTATTATATAATAAAAGCTGTATACTACTAACTCTATGATTGCTCTAAAACAGTACTTGCCAGTGCCCAGTGGCAGTACAATGTACGTGATTCACTCTTTTCTTCATCTACTTTGTTTGGCAAGTTCTCGTTGTCTTTATTGATTGGGATTGGTTAATTTTAGGCATGAGGAGTGAGATTGGTTTGGGTTATAAATAGCAGGGTAAGCCAATCAGAGGCAGAATAGGAAAAAAGGTGAATGACTGCTGTACTCGCTGATTCCCAGTCCAGCATTTCAAGATGGATCTGAGACATCTTCGATAAGTGTGAACTGTCTTCCAGTTAAAAAGGTATCATTCTTACCAGTTGATGATCAGTGTGGAAGATGTGGAAGAAAAGGCATTGTTGTTGCATCGCAGCATCAAGTTCTCTAGCTTCATGTGGCAGTCTCATGCGCACTGCTTAAACATCTAAACAAATGGAGGGTTGATCCGGGATAAGGTTTACAGCAAAGTTGGTATAAAATGTTGCAGCAGGGTTTTGGACAGACCCCACCCCTCCTTTCTGTGGCACAACCTGGGAGTAACTCCCTACCCCCGGGGTCAAGTTCTGGATCTGGTGTGTGGCCTCTGCATGTGGAAAGGTAATAAAGTAACAGGATGGTGATGGGAAACACAGAGGGAAAATAGATCACACACCCAGTGGACAACAACCATGCACTGGGAAAGTTTCTAAATGTATCTGTTAGCATGTGTCCTAAAAAAACAGAAATTTGAATTAAAATTAAAGTTTTGCCTAGCATGCTACCATTGAATTCTAGACTGGGAGGTTTGCTGGTATGACAGTTTGTGGTTGAGATATTGTGTGAACTCAATGCTTCAGTAGCTTGCACATTTTATCCTGGTTGCTTCATATCAGCAGACAGGCCCGGACACGTAGCAGTGGCCTCAGGCAGCACTGAGCTGAGAGACACAACTAATATTTACCAATATTTATCTGAAAGCACAGGGCTGGTCTAATTTTACAAATGATGGGTTCATGTATAGTTTGGCAGTAATAGGATGGCTATATGAATCTACGTCCATTTCAAATCCTTTGTTTATTGTAAGTTACCATAGTGTGAGTGCTTCAAACAAAGTGTTTGATTGTCCAATAGTGTATGAAATGTCCTCACTACTCTGCATTGTGATAGTGAAACTTGGCAGTTTCAATAATTTTTATAAATATACAATCTGATGATCACACTTACTCTTCTTCACATATAATACTTACATACCACCTTTATCTTCATTAGTACAGTTCATTGTTAATACCTCAAAACAATGCAAAAGACACTCGTAAGGAGATCAGTACTGTAGCTCCAGCACCAGGTACACCAACTGTCAGAAATATTCCATTAAACTCTGTCAGAAACTGGACCCTACTGATGAACATACACTGCTTCAAGCAGGAGAGCCACAATAAACAAATCTGTCAGTGAATTATATCCACAGTGCAGGTCAGTGGTCATTGACTGAAGCCAACAGCGTCACTTTAAGTGAATAGAATGGTTCATCTGTTTAAGAAATGTTTCGCAGATGAACCGCAACTCTACAGTGCTGCTGTTCTAAAGAGAATTTACAATCCAAACTTTCCTGCCATAGCGGCTCAAGACTGATATCAGATCTGGACTTTGTATCAGTAGATACTGTGCATTAATGATACAGTCATTGACTGTCATAAAAAAAAACTAAAATTAGATACATTAGCTCTTGAGTGAAAAGCAACAAGGAAACAGGAAGAGTTTTCATTGGCATGACGAGATCAGTAAGCATTGACCGTTCATATAGATGAACACACCAGAGAAAAGTACTCTCACACACACATACTGAGTAGGTGATTCATATGTGTGGAGCTGTAAATTCAGCTTAGCTGCTACAGAATGAATGAAGCATTCAGTTCCTCATAGTGTGACCTCACATCTCAGGACTTCTGAGGACTAAGCAGTTAATAGGGTTGCAAAAGGCTGGAACATTTCTGGAAACTTTCCATGGGACATGGGAGTTGAAAACACAATGGGAATTATGCAAATATATGGAATTAACTAGAATTTATAGGAATTAACTAGAAATTTGGGGTCATTAAAACAAACTGTCATATCAAAACATAGATATAAACATTTTGTTTTGTCATAAGCAGACATTCCTAAAATAATACAATTTACAAAAAAATACATGATATGATGAAATTATTATAATTTCAGCAGATTTATTTGTAAGTAGAACTTTATCAAGTTATTTTATTGAACAATATTATGTAGTCCACAAGCTTTTAACTTTGTCAGTTTCCAGTTTATTTTCCCATAAATTCTATTAATTCCCATACATTTTCATAATTCCCATTGAAAGTTTCCAACTTGGAAAATTACCAGAATTTTCATTAATTGAGATGCTGATGTTTGTCATTTATTTCATGTGCTCAGTCTTTGAGTGTGTCTTCTGCAGCTCCATGGGACTTCATCTGAACAGCGATGCTAAGAGTTGTAGCATTTTTAATCTACATTTCTTGATATCTGCTTGATTGATCAGCATGAAAGTTTGTTTAGACATTGATGGTTTCCAGACAATGTATCCCACTGATATCAGTCATTCCCTGACTTTTCAGCCTCACCATTTTTAACGTAATACCCCATTTTTACAACTTATGCCAAAACCCCACCGTGCATGTCTCTGTCATGTTGTGGCTGTTTTATTTCAAACTTTGACTAAAAGGACTCTGATTCACTTCACAGAGGCCACAGCACACATGGAACGTGCCACATCTGTGCCTGATGGAATTTAGCCTTTATAGGTGCTGGGAAAATGATTTTATTCCTGCATAGTATGCATAGGAATCTGAACCCAGTTTAGTGCTCTGGATTTCTTAACATAGTTGACTAACATGCATGTGTGTGTGAATTATCAGTCAACCAGAAGGATCTTTAACTTTGACCTCAGTGTACATGACAGATGTGTAAGTCTGGGTTGTAAAGGGAATGTGCTCATAGGTTAGAGGATGTGACTCATTTCAGATCCTCCTGCCAAGCTGTGATAGCAGAATCGGGAATTGACTTACTGGTATTTCTCAACACACTGACACAATTTTGTGCTAAGTGCTGTGCTAAGCTTTGTACTGTACATAGTATGAAATATCTGTTAGCATCTTAAAGCAATGCAGTTCATCACTTGATGTTGCATACTGGAACACAAAATTCAAACCATAACAAGTGTCTTTAGACAAATGATTTAAATGAAATCAGACAAGTAGCACAAATGTCTACAGCCCTGGCACAGTTTCACTTTTGTTTGTTGACATCACTAATGTGGTGGTTTTTCTACAGAAAATGGAATAATGGAAACCACTTGTGGAAGCCAGCCTTTTTACCAGTAAATCCATATCTTCATTAAGCAGCCAAGTTTGCATCACAGTCAGATAAACAAAGCAAACTCTTTGGAAATCCACGGCTCAGTGTAGGTAATGTGTCTATATAAGTGGTTCATGTTTTACTATGAAGATGACACAGTTGATTCATTTTCATTATATATTATGCAGACTGTAGAGACCCACCAGCTTTGTGAAGCTTCATCATCACAAGGCCCATACAGCATGTAACTAATGTGCACATACAGCACAGTTCCTGTTTATATGTAGACTGATGACAAATGAAAGACAAAGATGAAGGAAATACAAGTATGTCTATGTCTGTCAACCAATGTGCTCTCTCTCAGAAACGTCTTCTTGTCATTTCTTACAGTGTAAAGCCAAGCCAGACTCTGATCCTCTGATACGTGTGGTGTTCTGGTTTTTTTTTTTTTTTCATGTAGCAGCTTCTAAATCTGAGTTTAGTCCATGAATCCACCTGAATACTCTCAGGTTCAGAGGCATTGGAGTTTTGACAGATACAAGCGCCTGATTGGCGGGCCGCAGCATGACATCAGGCTGTTTTTCCAAAAATTGGGTCCAACATTTTGGTTGACACCGCTGCATCCCACACCACCACAGCTGGAATGGAAGACCCCCACTCAAATTAATGGAAAAACCTGTGTTTTTACCGCAGTGGAATACTAACCCTAACCTGGTATCTGCTTATTAATGCTGAATCTGCTGGCAAGGTCAAGGACAAATTTTGGTAACGAGTGGGCATTGGTTACATGCAGCTAAATGGTCTGTGTGGAGAGAAATGGATGTGGAACTCTCTGAAACTATAGACATTGGTGAAGTACGTATCATGAAGTTTGTAATCCAGCTGCAGAGGAAGTCTTGGCCGGATATTCATTATCAGTTTTCTAGATATCTGGTGCCTTCAACAGAAACCCAGACACATTGGCCATTGTCCAAGAGTCTAAAGCCTTGTGGGACAATAGCTGCTGGCTTTCCAAGACTTATCTGACTGATCTGACTAGATCCATTCATTTCAGCAGCGCACACAATGGTAAAATACAGATGTAACACCTCTCTGTATAACAGATCTATATATTACACTTCAGATGAGCAGCACAGATGTCTACAGCCCTGGCATAGGTTCACTTTTATTTGGGGGCTTGTTTGTTGACATTACTAATGTAGTGGGTTTTCTACAGAAGATGGAATCATGAAAACCACTTCTACCAAACTGACACTTGCGGGAAGAATTTCAGATCTTCATTAAGCAGTCAGGGTTAATTGAATAAACGCGAAGCAGACTCTTTGATAAACCATGGGTCAGCTTTTCTTTGAAAAACTTTTTTTAACGAGAGCCAGATTTGGCAATGTGAAGATGCCTGGGGACAATAACATTTTAAAAATGAAACAAACAAACAATAAAAGTTACTGACAAATACACATTTTCAATGGCAATCTCACCAAATCTAAGCCAATCAGGTGTGAACAAATCTAAAAACCAACTCTGTCTTTCTTTCATATCTTAAGTTAGATAACACAGAATAAATGATATGAAAATCATTAAACTTGCATCATTATGTAAGGCCAGATAGTTGCAGAGCAGTTTTGCATTAATACTATGATGGGTGGACATAACCAACTTACACTATTGTTGAAAGCTTAAATCTTAAATGTTTCTATATAACTTCAAACATACAGTACTAAATTAGCAGTGCTAATTATTCAAATGTTGCTGAATTCTAATTGTGCATGGAAATATTTGACGTCACCAGAAAAACATCTCTCATAGGATGAGTGTCTCATCATCATCATCTATAAGCAAACTGATATCGATTCATTGCCAGTGCCATCAGTGTATGAATGTGTGTGAATGGGTAAATGAGATATGTAGTGTAAAGCGCTTTGAGTGGTCGGAAGATCTATAAGTACAGTCCATTTACCATTTGCCATATATATTGGATGTAACCCAAAGTGGGCACTATGCCACGTATGTTCAGAGCACCAGGCAGACGTTGAGATCAAAAGCATTCCAACAGTAACTGAACAGCAAATGTTTTATCCAGCAGATTTCCCTCTGAGTCTCTACAGTGAGTCAAATAGTGAACTCAAAACAAGCTTCTGTCCAAACCCTGATGTTCCAGCGTCAGTGTTGTCGGTAAACGGATGCTGACGGTGTTGACGTCTTCCAGAGACATCTGCATGACTGCACACGTGGAGAAATATATATTTATTTGTATTTCTGGATGAAGCAAATGCCAATCATGTTGTAGGTCACATAGTATTAAATATGCAGTCTATTTGACTCATGGGTTATTTGGTGTGTCACTGGACAACTGGCGGTCCAGTCTGTCTTTCCTTGACTGACAACCACAGGGGCCTTCCTGTTTACTAGGCCTGGACTGTGAATCACACAAAAGCTTGAAGTCACACACATGAACACGCACACACGTCTTTTCCAACCAAAACAACCCCAAAAGCCAACCCCACTGCTTTGTTTTGACAAGACAGCCCGGCCCAACAGAGTCCCACTGGAGATGTGAAGAGGAAAGGGGGAGTGAGACAGACAGGATAAAAAAACAACAACAAGAAGAGCGGACGCCTTCTGTCACTCTGTTGCTCACTTTCCAGAAAATAAACCAGCTTCTTCTTCTGTTTCAATCCAGCCATTTCCAAATGTTTTTTCTCCTTAGTCCAGAGGTCTCAGCCCCTGTTCATATGTTACATTGTGTGCGTTTGATTGGTTCCAGACACTAACTTTTCTTATAACCAATAGCCAGCATCCATCCACCCATTTGCTTCCATTTGTTGGAGTGCAGGTTGCAGTAGCAGATTGCTTAAATTTAACTAGTTTGTATGATGTCCAGCCACTTTTTATACCTGCTCTGAACTACACATGGGAGGTGGAGCGCTGTATGACTTCAATTCATTGTGTTGCACTCACTTGGGAAATTGACAGTAGTTGTGTGAAGAATTAAGAGGGCTACACGAAGTGAAAATGATGGAAACTTTTTGATATGCCCGAACACCCCTGTGACTCTGAATGTCTGAGCTTCTTACCCTGACTTTCAGGGTGACGCCTGCCAACCCTGCAGAGCTCGTTTCAGTCGATCATATCTGTAGTATTTCAGTGAAACCTTGAGGATGAGGATAGAAAACAGAAGACCGGTAAATTGAGAGCACCTCCTTGAAGCTCTGCTCTGTCTTTACTGCACAATCCAGTACAACAACCACCTTCAAAATCTGCCTGTTGATCCCATGCTCCACCTCGTTCAAGAAACTTAAACCTCCTTCACTTGGGGCAGTGCACTCCCTCCCAGCTCTATTTTCTGGCCGAGCTCTGTGGCCTCAGACTTGAAGGTGCTGACCCAACTACATGCTTAATAAGTGTTGGACTCTGTTAGGGTTGTGCCTTTTCTGTTTTTCTGTGTTGTCCACGGACAGAATCTCTTGTGGCCCTGGGGTTTCTGTGGATCCTTTCATGGCTTCATCAGTGTGACCTCCAGCATTCACATGGACTCTTTGCAGCTTAGTGTGAGGCAGCTGGGATGAGTGTCAGCCATTATCTGTAAGCAAACTGATATAGATTCATTGGAGCTCAGAGGTAGAGCACGTCGTCCATTATCAGAAGATCAGCAGTTCGATCCCTTGTCCGATCCCCCTCCAGCCAGCAGCCAGCCACCAAAGTGTCCTTGGGCAAGATACCAAACCTTAAATTGCTCCTGAAGGCTGTGCCATCGGTGTGTGAATGGGTATGGATGGTTAGCTCCTCAAACTGATGAGCAGTTGGCACCTTGCATGGCAGCCAGTGCCATCATTATGTGAATGTGTGTGAATGAGATATGTAGTGTAAAGTGCTTTGAGTGGTCAGAAGACTAGAAAGGAGATCTATAAGTACAGTCCATTTACCATTTGCCATATATATTGGATGTAACCCAAAGTGGGCACTATGCCACATATGTTCAGAGCACCAGGCAGACGCTGAGATCAAAAGCATTCCAACAGTAACTGAACAGCAAATGTTTTATCCAGCAGATTTCCCTCTGAGTCTCTACATTGAGTCAAATGGTGAACTCAAAACAAGCTTCTGTCCAAACCCTGATGTTCCAGCGTCAGTGGAGGAATTTGTTGTCAGTAAACGGATGCTGATGGTGTTGACCTCTTCCATGTGTCTTTTTTTGATTTATTTTTTTAAAGGAAGGTGTGGGAGGTGTTTGCATGCTTGGACACAGCTGGGTTATATCAGCTGCTGAAACAAGATCCACCACAACATCTGGGTCAAGCATGCCTGTGTGTATGTACATGTGTTATGCCTCTGTTCACGCAAACAGAGTAACAGCACTGTTTTCTATGAAGCACCCTTCACAGGCTTAGGTAGTCCGGATGTTTCGTCTGGACAGAGAAATGAGTAAACCTTGTTGTTTACAGCGTGCTCTGGTGCCTCACTGGGTAGAGTGCATACCACATATTAAGACTCTTCTTACCTCAGTGGCCCAGGTGTAAATTCGGCCTTAAGCCATTTGGTCCTGGTCCTATATGGTCCTGTCAGTAATGTGAAATGATAAAAAGCCAAACAAACCAAAGGAACGCCAACAACAACCGGCTAGTTTGCGGGACAGGCCTAGCACCAGGCCAATAAATATACAATACTGACTGTATGCTAACTGATGTAGCAGGCTTACTTAACAGCACAGGAGAAGTATGATGCTGTGATGTCAATTTAACATGCTGATTGTTTGTGACACAGTCACTCAGTAACAGTGACAATCATCACAGTAGCTTTTAATACTTTGGTTACTGAGCAGTTTTTGAAATGAGCAAGTTATTTGGTAAGATCAGAAGAATAGAGCCAAAGGAATTCCATCCTGTTTTATCTACAGGATATCTTTTCTTTACAGGAACAATAAGTTTGTAAGATATTTACTGTATTAAATTATAAAATGCTGTGTCATCAGAGATTAAAGAAACTCAAACTGCTAAACTGAAATACAAGCTTCTTGACAACAACACTACAGTCAATGTTTCTGGGCTTTAATCTTTCTGGACCAGACAGACTGATCCGATCTCGTTTCGCCATTGGGGATGTCCGATGACTTCAATCTGGCAACCTGCATGAGCTTTGAGTCTGGGATGGAGGGTGTCAGGGCATAAAAGTCTCCAGTACTAAGAATGTAGACGTCACTTAAATATGATCATTTTTTCCTCTTCTCAGCTCTGGTTGTTCACCTGGCTGCAATAATGGAGCAGTCTACTGAAGGTGTGTTCAGTTAGCCTGACTTCAGTGCTGGGTGCGGTTCACACACAGTTATGACACATTAATGTGATAAGGATTGCTGATCATTAAACCAACTCAGTTTGACAGCTGAATGTGACACAGTGACACGCTGGTGGGTGAGTCATTACAAACTCATGCTAATGTCCACTATTGTGAAATTTGCATTTTGATGGAATTATGCAATCAAGAAAAGTATGGAGTGTTGAATTGGAGTATGTCAAAAATATAACGTTGATGTAGAATATATGATTTGCACATTCAGCAGTTACAGCACCAGATCATTTGTAGTTGTGTCTCTGGCCACATATTTGAAGCTGATAAATGCTCCACTAAGTTGAACAGGTAGTGTACAGTGAAAACGGCTGCTGTGGTTGAATATCACGTTGGCCCACAACAGTAAAGTTATGGGCTGGACTACTTAACAATGATCTGAAACTGACTGTACAACTCTGCAAAGCCGAGGGTCGCTGCAGATCCAGGTGTAGGTTCTTCACTCAGTTATTGGTCTCATGTCGAGGTCTATTTAGTAGCTGTCCTGGAGGTTTTGATCATATCACATGATCTTCATCTAGTATCCAGTATGTTTTTTTTCTTTCAGAGGACTTTGAGACTTTTTGTCCAGGTCGTTGCAAAAGTTGAGGTTTAAAGCTCATTTGTGTGGCCTGGGAGTTTTTTTTTCTTCCTCTTTTCCATCGAGTGGACAAAACTGAGCTGCCTTCTTTTGTATGTAAACCTCTAATGCTCTCTTTCCTTTACAGACAGCTCAGCAGAGACAGACAGAGAAAGCTCTACAGACAATATGTCCACCACTACCATCAGTGCATCTCGCAAGCAGGAGAGGAAAGGCAGTTTCTTCAAGGTACGTGCCACTCACATAAGACAGGATGGGAGGTCTGACCCATTGTAGTTTACATAGGGCAAAGAGAAGTGGGCGGGTGGATGGATGGGTGGGGGCTGCAGAGCCTCCAGTTACAGGCTAAATCCTGGAGAAGATTAAAGAGGAGGAGGAGCGAGGTGGAGCCGGCCTGAGTATAGCTCTGTGGTTTTCCTGTCAGGCTTTTCATCTCTGTTCTTTGTTTCATATCACAATATTTACGCTACTGTGACACATTTCACGATGCATCACCACGAGACAAGCCAGGATCTGATTTATGATGGCTGATAATGATGTACCTTCACTTTGCCATCCTGAATCAGAGCAGCATGTGAAAAAATACTTTTCTAAGTTGGGAAGAGAGAGAGAGTGTGTGTGTGTGAATGTGTATTTGACAGTCAGCAGCTGGACTCGTGTTTAAAGCTGGACATTGATCTGATGACTACTGTGAGTACAGCTGAGTTGTAAGTTCGTGCATGTGTGCACATGGAGATCTGTGTATCCTCCTGCAGTGTGATGGAAATAAACTGCAATAAACTGAAATTCCACAAAATAACAACAGTGATGACAATAATAGTCTGCAACAACAGCATCATCATTCTAGTTCAAATGATCATAATGTTATTTAACAATAATCATAATCAGGAAGACCTGTCAGTTCCTGTTTCTCACACTTTGAGAAGCTGATGTCATCTGTGGGCTGCACTGTGGTCAGCCCCCATTGATGCGCCTTGTCTGATCGTGTTCTTGTCTAGACATGCGTGCCACAGTTATGTCAGGTATCGGCGATGAAACACAAAATCCACAGAGACACAGCAGAATAAAATGTTTACCAGTGAAGCCATATCTCTATCTCTTCTAACTGTCATGTTATGTTGTTTGCTTAACACTCTTGGCTGCATGATGATATTGATGTCATGCATTTATGACTTTTATGATTCATGATATTTAAAAAAAAAATCTCTGTCCTCCATCCTCTCTCCTGGTATTTAACGTCAGTCAGGTTTATTTTGTTGTTTTGTCACAAGGATAAAGAACAAGACAAGAGATACATTTCACTTTTGTAGTTCCACTTAGTTTCACAAAACACAAAATACTTTCAGTTCAGTTCATTCCAGAGGTTAAAACTCAATGAGTGATAAATGGAAGGGGGTGACTTGTAGCTTAAACTGGGAATGAATCTGTGAGTTGATAGGTGTTTCTATACTAGTGATGAAATCCAGCCTGAGAGCCATGAGCCATGAGCACTTATCTATAGTTTGCTGATAGAAACGGATCCCTGTCAGCCTTCAGTGTAAAGCTGTGTTATGGTTTCTCTGCAGCCTTTGATAATTACAGATCTGCCTTAAACACACACACACGCCTTAAAGTGTAACCACACCTCACAGCAAAGAAGCAAGGGACTCCTGACAAAACATTATTTCTGTATGATATGGGGTGAAATGATACGTGATACGATATGATATGACAGTCTTTCCTCCTTCACGTCTGCTCTTGACTTAATTTTGATCTGGGAGCAAGAAAAAGTCAAATTTAGGTCGGGAGTGAAGAGAACTATATATAGAAGACAGAACAGTCAAGATCAACCATGATAACTTCACTCAGCTAACACTGAGTTGATTTTAAGTGTAGTCACCTGTTTTCACTAATATAAAGAAATGTAACACAGAGAGGTGACTAGCATCGAGTCCAGTCATCTCACTGCAGTAAAATATATGTCTGTAAACATGGAATGTTTATTTTGCCACCTTTGGCATCTCGCCAGTGCCAAGCACACATACTTTCCTAATGACACCTAAAAGATGTTTTTGTTGGTTAAAGGTGGTTTTCTTGCATGTAGTGGGACATTTGACCCTGTGGATTTTTGCAGTGCTCCGGTATGCCATTTTGTGTCAGCAGTCGGCAGTGTCCTTGCCAGTATGGCCCCAGGTTTTCAGACTGAGTTTCCTTGTGAAGGTTACCATGAATTTGAACAGTTCTTTGGATACTGTACTGACAAGATCTGCTTTGGTAAATATTTTTGTTACCGTGGCACGTATTTAGAATTTCCAGTTTCCTTTCAAATATTTTGGCCACAGATTAATGCACCTGAATATGGTCACGCAAATAAAGCCCTTTGAATTTAAATCCCATTCTTCTTGAGAAGGAGGTTATATGGATTCAGGGGAAATGTTTTTCCAGTGTTTTTCCAGTGTGATCTTTTCATTTAAATTAAACTTTTGCTAAATCGGGTGAGTCAGAATTTATAATTCTTTCGAAACAGCTGAGCTAATTGTTTCCTTGTCCTGCTCATGTGATGTTACTCAACTGAAACATTACCCAACTAGACAGATAACTGGGAAATGAAACTGAAAAGAGCCAGCAACTGAATTCCAGGGAAAATAATTGCATTCCTATGAAACAAAAGCTTTCAGAGATTGGTACTAAATGTATGAGATGAAGGCCGTGTTCGTGTTCTTTCTTGTTAAAGATGTCAGTCCTGCTTGATTTTTTGACTCCCATTGTCAGATACCTGAATTAGAAAGACAGCAGAAGATTTACATTTACATTTAGCTGACTTTTATCCAAAGCAACTTACAGGGACCAGTATGGGGGCCAGTATCTTGCCCAAGAACACTTCGACATGCAGAATGAAGGAGTCATGGATCGAACCATCGATGATCTGATTAGTGGACGACCTGCTCTATGTCCTGAGCCACAGCCGTGTGAAGATGAACTGTCATATCTGGTTACAGTGAAGCCACACAAACTCAGGTTGCTTTCATAAAGTAAGCACACAGCATGAGTAGTTATCCACAAAGCAGGGTGCAGTGAAGTTGGAGGTGTTTGGATTTCTCCAGCAATGTTTACGGCAGATGTGTCAAAATGTGGCCATGTCTTTGTTTTAGGGGCGTTTTTGCTGCTTTGGCATCAGTGTCGAATACATTATATTTCCTGTAGCTCGGGGCCACCCACAGGGGTGCAACCAGTGATGCAACAGCAGAGCCATGTTCTGTTTTCATTTCATTTTGTTGCAGTACATAAAGACAGCTCTGACACAGAGTCAGGAGAGAGCAATGAGCCTGACATCAATGAGATTTATTACCTGGGATTACATGGATTACCGACGTTTCCTGTGAATCTTTCATGCATGTGAGGACAACTTAAATTCAGAGTGACAATGAAAACTACCTAAAGAGAGGTAATCACTATAAAGACAGCTTGTTTTAGAATAGGACAGCAAAAGATGAGAGTCTCTGTTATGTGTCTGCTAATACAAATGTTAAGGCTCATCTTTGTGTGCACGTTGTCGTGAAAACAATGAGTACATGTTTGACTTTGAGTTCTTCAGGGTCAGACTTGTAGTCTTGGGTAGTTTTTAGAAGAAGCTTGCTCAGAGTGTCTGGGGAAGTAAATGGTAGTAAATGCACTGATTCAGCATGACTTTAATAGAAGTAAAACAGAGCTGAAGAGGAGGCAGACAGCAGATTTTCACAGCATGCAGCAGATGTGTGGTTTGAAATGGAGATGTCTGCTGGAAAATGGTGCTTGGATTTGCCAGAGTGACCGAGAAACGCTGATATGTTTTGATTTTCGACATTTTGGCAGCAGAACACATCTTAGGAAATCCCCACACTATTCTGTTTTCTTTACTGCTGGCATAAAAAAAAATCTTTTTGTTCTGGCCAAAATGGGCAGCAATAACGGGGAGTTGCAGACAAACAACGTGAAACCAGTAACTCGAAATATGTGACAAAACAAGAATGGAACAACAATGGGATATAAAGTTGAATAAAGAGAACTCAACAGCTCCTAAAAAATCAGGAAGATTATTAAGGTAACGACCTGTGGCTCTTTCCTGCATGTCATTCCCCATCTCTCTCTCTCTCTCTCTCTCTCTCTCTCTCTCTCTCTCTCTCTCTCTCTCTCTCTCTCTCTCTCTCTCTCTCTCTCTCTCTCTCTCTCTCTCTCTCTCTCTCTCTCTCTCTCTCTGTACTGATCAAATATAATAACTTAATAACACATTCCATTCATATAGCTCACACTTTTATCCAAGCATATTGACACAGCTCAAGAATCCCTGGAATCATTTAAGTATCTACTTTATCAAACTACTTCATGCTACATTCAAACAATCAGAATTCTTTTTGTTTTTTAATGGGAAGCTTGCGTGTAGTGTAATGTAGAGTTTCTGTTGTCCTGATGTTAATGGGGGCTTGTTACACCATTGTGGAGCCAGAACAGCAAACAGTCACGGTTTTGTTGAATGGTAGCTGGACCACCTTCATAGTGAGGGAGTAGGAAGCCGATTAGCAGCAGCAGAGCGTAGTGTTCTGGATGTAGAACAAGCCTGAGCCATTTGAAGCGTGGTAGGCAGTCGTGTCACAGGGATCAAGGGTGGAGAAGATGGAAAAGATTCTTTTAGGATTCAATAAGGAAGACTGAAAAAATCTGCGGGATGAGGAGGTGGAAAGTGACACGAGAAGAAACTGATGAGCGAAGATCTCATCAATTTCAGTCTTCAGAACTTTCTGCCTGCACAAAGAAGAGGACAAAGTAAAGAGAGGAGTATATCTGAGGCAGGATTGGAAGGAGTCTGATACAATAGATGAGGCAAAAGAGGAGGGTGATGGAGGGGCAGTTTGATGGGGGAGAGTATGATATGAAGAAGTGGTCAGAGACAGAGAAGTTAGTGGTAGAACAGTTCCTAGTGAACATAAATTCACAGTGAGTTGGTTACCAGAGGGTGTTACCAGAGTCAGAGAGGAAATGTCAGATGTTAAGCCACGTTCAGACAGGGACAGGCAGCTGGTGGTGGTGAGGGGTGAGGGTAGCACAGGTAGGTTATCAGAGTGTAGTCAGAGACATTTCAGGCTGTCTGTGAAGGTTTGGCCAATCTGAGTGTTTGATTGGTGGCCGGAGCGTGACGTGGAGCTCCGTTTTCCCAAAAGTTGAATCTGACTCAACTTCTTTTGCCGCACGCCGGCGACGTTTTTTGCAGCAATACCTGCATTGCCGGCTGCCGGTGCGGAAATGCACAATCCTCCACTGAAATTAATTGAAAAATGCCACTGGTGTCCGGGTGCCTGTAGGAAGACGTGAAGTGTAGAAGTATGAAGAGAGAAAATCTTTATTGTTCTGGGTGTGTATGATGGAGGAGGCTGACATGATTAGTGAGCTTTAGAGATGCAGAGGTGGTGCAGGGGTGGTGAACTGGTCGGGCTGCACATGCAAAGTGCTTGTGTCTTGCACTGTTTGACTATGAAAACATTTTATTACAGTTTTTTTATTAATATAGGACAACAACAAAAGTAGAACAGGACGAAATAACGTCTCATTATACTTTATGCTTACACTCACTTTACTTCTATCCACCTACAAGTCTGTTACTGGTGAAGAATGTTGTTGTACACACTTCTTTTGCGTGGAAGCGTCTCCATAGATACACCTATCCTCTGTTTGAACTGATATCTGGCCTGTTTCTTTTCCTTCAAATGATGGTGTGTGTCTCTTTGTAGCTGATCGACTCCTTTGCCTGGGAAATCGGCACACTGAAGAAGGAAATGGGAAATAAAACTGAACCTGCAGAAGGAGACCACAACACAGACACACTGCTCGGGTGAGTTCATAATTCATACATTCATTCAGTTTCATGCATGTAAAACAGTCTTCTAGTTTTGACTGTGTGTGTGTGTGTGTGTGTGTGTGTGTGTGTGTGTGTGTGTGTGTGTGTGTGTGTGCGAGAGAGATTTAATGCTGTGCAGTCCCCACAGCAACCAGCAGAGAGCACTATTAAAACAAATTCAATGTTGTGTTCTGTGAAATGTGATTACCAGATACCAGCACACTCTCATCAAGCTCTGTCTGTGGAACTTTGTGGAAGGCTGTGTGTGTGACTGTGTGTGTGTGTGTTTGTTTGTGTGGGAACTTTTTCCTGTTAGTCTTGCTGTAGTACTCAGGTCCAGTCTTGGATTTGATGTTTTGACCATCAGTCTGAGTCCAGAAATACATTGTTTTCTTCTTCTCTTCAGAACAGTATCAAAACCAGTTCACAGGTGTTTGTTGTTAATTGTCTGACTGGCAGTCAGGACAAGCTGGGAACCTTCATTTATTTCTGTTTCAGCTGTTCACACATTACACAGTGTCTGTGAGTTTAAAGCAGCTCGTTAATGAATTCTGTTTGATGATTGGAAATGTTTGAATTGTTACTGCTTAAATTCAGCCCTCTCCAGGAGGGGGTCACATGCTGTCCTGGGGAAAAGAAGAGATGTGTGGGCGTGATCTGAATTCAGTTTGAAATCGTGCACAGAGTACTTGGATTGCTTCCTGTGCGTTTGTGGAAATTCATTCCTCTTCTGAGAGCGTCTCAGTACATACCTGTGAAGTGCAGAGGAAGTGTGAAAGAGGCTGACCAGCATGAAACTCAAATCCAGTTACTTCATCTGTTTAGCAATTTATACCGAATGAGTCATCAGTCTCTCTCCTGTCAGCACTTCAAATATTATTATATAGTTTTTGTGTGGTGTGTGTGTGTGTGTTGTGTGTGTTGTGTGTGTGTGTGTGTGTGTGTAGTCACTATATGTCACACCACTGTGAACTTCTACTCGACTACAGTTTATGAGGAGATGATTAGACCTCTACATTTATTTGACAGCTAATAGTTCCTTACAAATGAAAACATAAACATGAAGAATATTGTGATTTGTTGAAAATGAAACATCATTTAAAGTCATGAGATAAGATTCGTTTTACTCATAATACTTCAAAAAATGTTTGACTTCTTTATAATGCAGGACTTAAATATTTTATAGTGTGGTATCACCACTGTGACTAAAGTGAGCCATCTCAATACTTCATATAAGTGAAAGAGGCAGAAAGTATCGGAGTGTTTTTGCTGCCACAGACAGCTGGTGTTTGTCGTCTTGCTCAGACTTGGACTAATTACAAATTTTCCAAAGAATGTGGTGTCTGTTTTTTTTATTATTATTTTTTTTTTATTGTTTTATTCCTTCAGCATCTTCTTGAGTCAGTGGAGTCACAGAGTCGTGGTTATTTGTCCCTCAAGTTGAATCATTTTCAACACGTCTTTGCCTTCATTCACGGTGCAGAAGATTTCTTGGTCATGTGTTCGCTTACCTCGGTTAGTTAAAGGGTTAAGGAGAAAAATGCTGTGGCAGCAGGATGAGCGGATGAAAAGCTCGATAACTACTGTAGCAGTGCTATAAGGTGGCATTGGAGTGATTCTAAATCTGATTTGAGGGTGACGGCTGATTGGATTGTTAACCCGTCTGTTTCATTCTGGGTCTAATGGAAGTGAAAGAGGAGATAAAACAGTGTGTGCCTTCAAAGGCAGTCACTGCTCATCAGCCTGATTGTTTCAGGTGAATATATTTGATATTTAGAACTGAAATCAGGACAGCTGAGAGTTTAGTATATAGGCTGGAGAAATTCAGATAAACGTGGTTTGTTCATTCGTCCTGCAAAAAATAAACAGTTAATGCAGTCTGACATCCTACAACCGTCTGTACATTTGTCGTCATCATTCAGTAGCAGTATGAGATATATAATATATATAATATTTGTTTGTTGTCTTGTTTTCAGGCTGGGGGAAGAGGTGGGAGGTCTCTTTCTGCAGGCGTCACCTTGTGCTGGAATGGGAGCAGGGCCAGCCGGAGCGAGAGATTCAGGCTACGACTCCCTCCACCGGCGGCTCAGCGTTCTGGACAGACTGGTGCATACACATGCCGTGTGGCTACAGCTGGGCCTCAGCCACCACAACGCCACCCGTATACTGCAGAGCCAACCCACTGGGGTGAGGGAGCAGCAGCCACTGTGGCTTCTTGTATCCCAAACTGTTGACTTAAAGCTTTCTATTGTGTGTAAAAAATACACTTAGCACACACACCAAGAAGGAGCCCATGATCCATGATCAACACTGTACAGTTGAGCAAAAATATCATCATCGCTTTCTTGACTCACACAAAGGACTCTGACTGTTGTTCTCAGTGTACTTTCAATAACCTTTAAAGAAAACAAGAAGAAGAGCTTATGGCTGGTAACTAACAAAGAACTGTTACATATATACAAGTATCAAGTCTTCTGTAGACTTTAAATACAATATAGATTACTTTCTACACATTGACTGGCTACTTATGTACGGCGTGCACATATACATGTCTCTGTAAGTGGATAAATATAGAAAGTACACAATACATATTTACAATACATATATAAATATATTCTGATTGGATGTTTCCCTCTCTGGCCTGCAGACATTTGTGGTGAGGAAGTCGACCAGCCTGCAGAAGAAAGTCATTTCTCTGCGTATGGACAAAGACTCTGCAGTTCCCGTCAAAGACTTCCCTGTGAAGGAGAGCCAGTACAGTAAGCATCGCTGTTTGTTTTTTTATGTCAGTGCATAAATCTTCTAGTCAAGTCCTTGTTGAAACAATTGAACAGGTTATCACAAGAAATATGCTGATGAAATTGGCTGGAATTCCTGTGCTGCTGCAACCTAATTACAGATTTTGGACAGAGAATCATACATGCCTAAATCATTATGACCCACATCTAGTGTAAGCACAGAATAGTGTGCAGCTTTTGTTTTTTCACTGCAATGAATAGAAATTTAGGCCAAAAAACACTCAAACTCACTTAAAGTCTTTATTAGCTTCAAATATGGCTGCATTGCACATTTGTGTTGTTTGAAAATGAGGAAATGTTTGATGTAAATCATCACATTCCAGATTGATGATGGATTATACATACTGTTTATATGTAGAGCTTGGATTCACCAAGAAAATATATGATCAGTCATTTCATCAAAGTTAAGAAGGTGTCCCTCATGACCATTCATTTTAACATAAAGTTGAAAGTAACTTTTACTCCAGTCAGTCCTTTTAAGAATGTGAATAGCATCATGACCATAAAGTGACATACTTTTGGATGGAAACTTCTGCGCGGCTCATGTAGTTTTAATGAAAAGTGAAGCAGCAGCAGGACATAGTGGGCTTTCAGCGTCAGCAGTAACTCTGTAAAGCTCTGATGCGTTTGAGAGTGATCAGTAAACTGTAAAACAAAGCTAATATCTGAAAGGACCAACAAGAGCAGAGCAAGAAGTGAAACTCAGCTCCAAACCACAGTGATTCAGTTACATGGTACAAAGTACTGAGAGAGTACTGAAGATGTGTTAGAATACAAGAATTCATGACTTGTGCCCCACTGTGATTGATACCAACCCAGGCCTATAGGAACAAACACTGCATAAAAAGGCTCAAACTATAAAGAACTATCTACTCTATATAGCGTTCTCACTGAGGCTTTGTTCCAAGGTTATCTTCTCTGTGCCAGATATAACTCTGGAACGTCACTGTTTGCTTCACTGTTCTTTTGTGTCTCTGTTCTATTTTTAGTTCCCTAACAAAAAAGGGATTTTCCTGAAGCTTTAACGCAGCACATCTCACCTCTTTTGTACCTGCGTGTGATTACACTTGTCTCTGTCTGCAGCACACTGGAATTTCCAAATGCTTACTTAGTGAGAGTATGTGCTGCATGTGAGTCACCGCCCAGTGCAGCCTTGAGCACCTTTCCTGTTGGTGCAGACTGAAGACTCACTCATGTCTCTCTTATTATGAAGAGAACAATAAATACAGACGTCCATTCAGAGAGATTTCTGTAAAAAGTAACCTCTCATCATTGTAGTAATTTAATTATCTTAATTCTGCAGAAATTTAAGAATTTACCTTTCATGTTAAGAATAATCTGTTCAAGAAGAACTCCAGAGTTCTCCAAAGTTGAAAGTTGCAACTCAGTTCAGTAGGTGCTATCAGCTAATCAAATACATGCAAGCACACATTCCTGTTCACCATGGACATAACTGTGGTGCCGGTAAGGATGGAAGTAATGAATTACAACTACTCGTTACTATAATTGGCTCATTTTTTTGGATACTTATTGGTACGTACTTTTGAGAGTATTTTTTATAGCCTGTAATTTAACTCCTAAGTATGCATTACATTATATTCTGTACTGAGCAGACCTATAATTTAAATCATGTCCAAACATTTCATCTGCATTTCTGAGCGTGTGCCAGGCACACACAGTGTTTCCCACTTCCTTTCAGCATCCATGTTAACAAACTGTCCTGTTCAGATGTGGCACGGTGCGCCGCTCACTCTGTTCTATTTTTTGTGCACACTATGAAGAAGACACAGTGAAAATGAATGAAATGAAAACCTTGAACAAAAGCAGACACAGGTCTGAAGAGGTGAGCACGCTGACAGACTGACGGTTTGGAGACACAGAAACCAAATGTGGGCAGACGAGGCTCGATGAACTTCATGTGTTCTACACAAGTTCAAAAGGTTTTTAGCAGCTTTATGTGTATCTTTATGAAAACAAGTGGCCTCAGTCTGATCCATTCATACTAGAATTTATCATCTTCTGATCTTTCAACTGATGGCCTGCTATTGACATTGCATTAAACACTAGCAACTCACTAATATAATAATAATAATATATATGTCTACTAACAGTACTGATTTTTAGCCCTCTTTCCATGAGGGGTCCCTATCCAGAATTGTTAAGTCCTTCCTTTATCAAGTGTTTTAGAGTAGACGGTCCCTTCAAACTCATGGATCTGTTACTCGAATCAGTGTTCTTGTATCATACTTTAAAATCTCACTGGTTCCCAAGGCAGCACGGTTTTGCAATGTAGGACTGTTTTGGTTCAGGACACATTGTTGTTACACCAGTTACACCAGTGTGTTGTTACACCAGCAGTCCATCCTGTTTTAACTCTAGTTAATCTACAACTCTGTGAGACAGTGCTTCCTTCACCTTATTTTAGCACAATAGCATGTTAATATCTGCTAAGTAGCACCGAACACCATCAGCCATGGCTGATTGGATAGTCGAACAGTTGAATTGAACACTAATTGGCTGACATATCTACCAAATTTTGACATTTCAACAAGATATTTAACTGACCAGTGGTGGACAGACTGAGAGGTAGATATTGGCATCTATAAAACTAAATAATCTGGTCATTGTGTGTTTGTGTTCGGTCAACGATTCTTTTTTTCTGGATCACAACAGGAGACAGTTCAACTGTGTATGTTGCAATAAATGACTGACTGGAATTCATTTCTCTTTTATGTGACTCACACTGCTCAGAAACTGGAATATTAATATGTGACAGAACCTGTCAGAGCTTGTGTTCTGACAGAGAAGCTGCTGAGTTGTGCTAAACTGTTGTGTTTGCCAGATATTGGCCAATGTGCCATGTGACAAAGTCCAAAGTAAGTATGGTTTAGTGGTCTTTAGCTCTGTACCAAAATGCTGCTAAGATTCCTTGTGTTCTTTTATGGGATAGATTCAATTTTTGGGGGGGATCTTTGGGGCAACTGAACAACAGTTGCCAGTTGCCTAAAGCAACATTATCATTCATTTGGATTCATGTTTGTGTCCACCAAATGAATGAATCTCTGTTTCTTTAGCTGCTAAATGTTCCACAATATTTGCCAGCAAGTTTTATATTGGAGCTTTTTCACTGAAAACATTTGAATTCTTCAGCTGGAAATGAGGCGAGAGCTGCGAGACAGAACCAGAACACCAACGTTTTGAACATTAAACCAAAACAAGAGCTGAAAGACACCAATTGCATATTACACATGGCCTTTTTGTTATTCTAAAAATATTGATTAGTGGAGCTTTAAATCTCCAACTTTAGCTCATGAGCTAGGTAGTTTAATTTAGGCAGCTAAATATCAGTGGCTAATAAGTGTGTGTTGATATTAACATTAGCTGCTTTGCTGACAAAGCTAAAATCCACCTGTTTGGGTTACTTGAGCCGACACTGTGTGTACTAATGTGTGGTAGTACCTATAACAAAATCAATAATCAATGAGAAGATATTTTCTTGTGTGAGCGTGAGACTCAGTGGAGCTCTGAGACAAGATGAGGACAGTTGTATGTTGTGGGCCTGCTGCCATCTTAACATACGTTTGTACTTAACCCACTTCCCTCATTCCCTCTGGTCTAAACACCTTTGTTCTCTCACCGTCTCTGCATCCATCTCCATATTGAAGCACTTGTTTTACAAGTCAGTTGGATTCAATGAAGACGCATGAAGACATAACTGCAGAAGACTCCGACTCTGTCTTTATTTTTTTTCTTCTTACTTTGAACACGTGTGTGTTGGCAATGTGTATTGGCGGTATCTCATTTTCTTTCTCTTATGTACACACACACACAGTTATTAGTACACACATGCCCATATCCACACCCAGATTGGTCACGAAATTTGCTGTCATTGAGCCAATTTTTTGTTCAGTGTTACCTGTATGCTTACGTTTTTCTGCTCCACACCATGACCTGTTATTCCAACACAGTGATTGTGTTCACGAATTCACGTGAATCTAGGGATTATGAAGATGAAGTATTCCTTTGCATGTATTTGTTTAAAGCTTGGTGCTAGCTATTGTGCCTCTTTCTCAGTTATGACCTGATTGCCAGTGAAGTAAGTTACAACAAGACAGATGCTTCTAGTGTTAACATGATTTCTGTTATGATATTTGAGGATTCAGAGTTTCTTGCACTTTGTCTTGATCGCGCTGTTGTGTGCTCCTGCAGCTTTCTCCTTGGAGGGATCAGGCCTGAGCTTTGCAGACCTTTTCCGCCTGGTGGCTTTCTGCTGCATCAGCAGGTGAGTTTGTCACTGATTACAGAAAGACATGCAAGCCACACTGATGTGACGCACCTAAATGTTTAATACACATATATATATTTCACCCAGACATGATCTGAAACCAGGAGGAGGAAAAGGAGGGGAGGAGGGGATTTTGTGAGCCGTAATTCACATCAAAATGAATTCTCCTTTTCTCCACTGAATCATAAATTAGAACACACAGAAGGTATTTTTAGTTTCCATGTGACTTACACTTCTCAAAGATGTCATTATCTCTGATGTCCTTCATGGTTCAACGTCCATAAATCTGTTGAAAGATCACAGAAAGATTTTTTTCTTCAGTATCAGTGCAGTATCAGTGATCCAGCCACAGTAGTTGGGTAGGATTTAAAGAGGGGCTGCTAATAACTAATTCAGCATGCTTTCAATGGTGACATCACTAAGGCTCAGAATGTCCCCTCAGCATGGTTCATGTATCCTCACACTGACACTCATCTCTCTCTCTTCCGTTCGTTTATGGCCCAACCCTCTGCCGTTTGGGTCAGTGCGAGTTGGGCTTCAACATACACTTTTGTGAGATTCTATAGGTTGGATGTCTCAGGTCCATCCCGGGCTCACACAGTGCTGGAATCTAGTGCTTCAGAAACTGGTTGATCATCCCAGTCTGGGTCAGGAGCCAGATGACTTCTGTAGACTATGCATTCTGGGAGTGGTCTATATCTCTCACAGTGAAACACAGAGCGAAGTTAGAAAAAGAACATTGGGTTACTTAACGTAATCCCTGGTTCTTTGATAAGTGAGTGAGGTGTTTCACCAACAATTCCCTCCTTGCATGTATGAGGGAAGAAACCGATAAGAATGGCCCGGATAGAGCAGTTGACAGGCAGTTGGTATATAGAGGGGGCGGGGCCTTCTCCACATGTTGACCTGTCTGTCAGACAGGCTGTGTTATTGGAGCTTCCGTGATGGTCACACTAGAAGTGATTCCCATAGTGAAACACCTCACTCTGTTATCACAGAACCAGGGATTACGTTAAGTTAACTGACATGTCTTCTTTCAGATTAGTGAAAACAAAACAACCTAAATACATTTAGATGTTATTTAGTTGTATTTTGCTCGCATTGTCTGTTTGTGTCTGTGGATTTCACAAGATCATTGTTCAACAACAGTGGAAGGATCGAATATCATATCTCCATGAATATCAGACAGTGACAAACAGTTGAAGGACACACAACCACATTGTCACTCACAACATCCTCTGCCAGGGACAACACATGAAAAATAGTACTGTGCTATACACGTGTGGCACACAGTCTCAGGCCATGTTCTGTAGTCATCATTTCAGTCACATTTAAAGGTTTTCACTGATTTGAGAAGTGTGTAGGTTTGCATGATGGAAGCCTTTGAAACATGTTTTAAAAGACACACAGGGAGGAGAGCAGCAGGCACAGATTACCCTCCGGCTGTGTGGTTGAATATACAGTTCAGCCAACACCACACACCCAGGCTAAGCCATGCTCCTCTCTTCCAACACAGTGACTCACACTTTTAGGAATAGACTTTCAGTCCCGCCTTCTCTTACTCACTTTTCTTTTTCTTTCTGCCTTTCAATCAAACTTTTGTCCCTTTTTTTAGGGATGTGTTGCCCTTCACTCTGAAGCTCCCAGAGGCCATCGCTTCAGCCAGAACATCTGCTGATCTTGAGGAGGTCGCTAAACTTGGAGCAGGTTTGTTTTCTTGTTTGAATGTCTATGTAGGAGACGAGCATGCAGTCAGGGCGATCTGTGGCAGGCTGAACGTCAGATACTATCAGTGTGAGAGTGTGTGAAAGCCACGGAGTTAGATAACACATACAAGATAGTCTTTACAGATGTGGCATGTGTAAGTTAGCTAGTATGAAATCATGTGCGTGTAATGTTGACTAGGCAGAAGGTGTATAAATGTACATCATTAGGTTTTTCCATGATGATATAAAGTCATGTTGTAGGTCTGGGAGACTGAAGAGGAGTCTCCAGAAAGGATCTATGAAAAAATAAGCGCACAGTAGGATGTGTGCAGAGGTATGGTATATATATTACTGTCTGATGACACAATGACATGTTGTGTACTGTTTACCATAAATCTTCCTTATTGCATCAACAGTGACACATCTGCAGTCAGTTGGAACCTTTTTTTTGTTATTTGTGCACTGGAGCCTCTTACAGATTCAGAAAAGTATTTTTCTCTGTCCCACATCTCCACATCTGTTGTGTGTAAAAAAAAAAAAAAAAAAAAATTGCCTCTTTTTCCTGAGGCATGACACTCGTAAAGCCCATTTCGAACTCCCCCTCCCCTGCTCTAAGGATTAAATGGCATACCAGTGCTAAATGACTCACCCCCAGGGACAAAAGCCTCTTCCAGGTCCAGATCAGTGCAGCACGGCTGGGCATGGACCAGAGCTGGGTGCCTCTGGAGCTTTTTCTTCTCCCTTATCAGCCTCTGCCTTCTTACAGTCTTCAACACTAAACTTTGCACATTTTTATTTATATATTCTGACTACACTACATAGTTTTTTTTTCTTAACTTAAAAATAGTGCTTTAAAGAAGTGTGTAGGTGTTTTTCTTAGACCCCACTTCCTCTTTTATAACCCACTCAGAGTGACCTTTGTGTTCATTCAGGTTCTGCTGCTGTGACTCAGCTCTGAGCTAGTGCTCATGTGCACTGAACTGAGACTGCCAGACTTCCAGTGTCCCTGTGCCCAAAAGCCTCTTAAAAGAGTTCAGGATGACACACAATGGTCAGATGGCACGCTCCCTTTAATGTGGTCTCAAATGATCTACAGACATACATTTTCTCTCTTGTATTCCTCAGTCTCTCGCTCTCACTCTCTCTCTTTTTCATTCATAAAAGAGTTCCTGTTTAGTGAGGTGACACAATGGTGGATTTTGTGTGTATGAAGGTAATCGAGCAACAATGAATAGATCTGCTCAAAGGCTGTACTGACGTACATGTGAACATTTATAGCTGTCGAAGATGAGAAAAGAGTAGTGTTGACTCTGACGTTTTCACAGTGTCAGATTACTTGTCATGCAGTATGTCTGTGCACCTGTACAGTTTGAGGAAGGCTCAAGGTACTTCTCTTTATTATAAAGTTATAAAGTAAGGGTTGAACTCCATTAAACTTGGCCAGTTTAATGGAGCCATGTAGAAGATGTAGAAGAAGAACTGTGCTACTACTAAATAAATGACAAACGAAGGATCATATTTATTTAGCACAAGAAAAACCAAGGGAGCATCGATCTCTGTATGGAAGAAGCAAAAACATGAGAATAGATGATCTTTTTATCATCATGTCGCTAATCTTAACTTTTATTAGCATTTGGAGCAGCTTGCTTAAGTCAACACACTAATGCAATGCAGAACAAGTGACGACGGTATTAGCTCTGATTGGTGGTGACAGTATGGATTTGTTCTTATTGTTGGGAAAAACAATGCATTGCAATGGAAGAACATGAAAGTGAGCCATCGACTGAAAGGACTTCATCTCCATGGTAGGCATCACATGGCTGCACTACTGTAGTCATTGTCACAGTCTTAATATTGGGTATTTAAAATTATTTTTTTGTCTGTGCTTTGGTGCTGTATTCTACAAGAGATGCATCAATCCAAACCAAAGGACTGGTACCAGATACTGATTATCTAGTGGATCAGCTCTCAACTGGATGCCACTGATCCACATTAAATATATATTTTTTGTCAATGCCATAATGTTGGTAGACTCCCAACTGAATTTTTAGCAACCTGGTTTATATTATCTTGCATGGAAACTCTGTCATTGCCTTTCAGACAGTGTTGTGTAAAAACAGGAATAAGTGGAATAAGTATCAGAAGAGAAAAAGACAGATATCTTCATATTTGTGACTAACTACAAACTATTCAAATCAAATCAAATTTTATTTGTATAGCCCAAAGTCACAAAACACATTTAGCCTCAGAGGGCTTTACAATCTGTACAGGGAGTGACACCCTCTGTCCTTAGACCCTCGGTTCCAGTGACACAAAAACCCTTTAACAGGGAAAAAAATGTGGAAGAAACCTCAGGAAGAGCCACAGAGGAGGGATCCCTCTTCCAGGACAGACAGACGTGCAATAGATGTCACATGTACAGAACAATCAACACAAACATATTGTACAATTCACCACACAGACAAACTGTTAGTCTGTGGGACTTTGGGGAAGTTGCCTACTTTCCCCCAGTTGTAAATCCAGCTCAGTTGATTAATTGCTGCAACTGACCAATCAAAATACATTTATGTAGTGATGTCAGTCACTGGTCTACTTTGAACAAGCTGTTTGTACATTCATGCTAGTTTGGCATTTCTTATCTAAAGTTATATCAACAATATAGTCAATAATGATAATAAATCAAAGAAAATGATGTGTCAGATTACAGCAGAGGATTTATTCTGCAGTCTATCAGAACTGAACTGTGACTTCAGATGTCTAGATCTAACATCATGAAATGAGTTTATTCTGAGTTAAGATTATTTATTAGCCCAATAACCTGAAATTCTTCTATATTTGTTTTGTTGTTGTTGTTCAGTGAATACATAAGATAAATGAAATGCATTCTGCATTCATCACTGCTAACAAGTCATGGTTGTGGCAGGATATTTCTGTCACTGTTTCCGCGAAATTGGTGTTACTCATCAGCCAAACTGCATACAAGCATTCTTAAATTTTACAGCTTGTGCTTTTCAAACAATGTTCAGCACGCTGATCTTTAGGGTTTGCTCAGAGGTTGAAAACGTTAGAGAAAGAGGTGTGAAAAAAATATTACATCTGTCTCTGCATCTACAGTACAAGAACATGTAAGCAACAGATCGATAAGACCTACTTTACTCTGCTGCCTTATCTTTTAGAAGTCACAGACTCCTTTTCTTTTCTACATCTACTTTAAACAATTTTCAAAGCTAATCCACAGCCACAGGTGGACAGCATAATGAACATTAAAGTTGGTAATAACCTGTTTTATAGTTGTTTCATGTGTACTGATGTGCTCAGTAAAACTGACAGACTCGGCTACATATCACTTCAGATTATTTACCCTTCAGCTTTAGAGCAGCCACAACTTCTCAGCTCTTTGAGATAACACTGTTATCACTCAGCCCGAGTGTTGGAGCATATAAAAGGGATGCAGCAGCATGGCAGTCTGAAAAACCCAAAGTGACTTCATGTCATCCATACAGCATGTGTGCGTGTGATCTATTTTTGGCTCCAGTTCAGCTGTCATCTCTCTATACATGTTACCGCTGATTTACCCTTGACTTTCCCAGTTCTTACATCAACCACGCCAAACCACATTCCTCTGTGCTCTCTGACCCAGGTGTGTGTGTGTGTGTGTGTGTGTGTGTGTGTGTGTGTGTGTGTGTGTGTGTGTGTGTGTGTGTGTGCGTGTGTGTGTACACTGCACTTTGCTGTGCTCTGCATGTACTTGTGTGAGCATGCTGGCATGTAGAACTGAGTAATCATTTAATTCCACAGAATTAGAAGTGTCAATTGTGAAATGTCTGTAACAAACCGTAGTAAGTCATACAAAGAGTGCGTAAAGCAGGTTTTTAATAGCAGACGGAGTAAACAAGAGTAGAGTAGGTGTGAAATAGGAAAAATCTTAGTCTTGGTGCATTAGAGAGAAAAACAGAGACAGACCACGCAATTTCTGCTGAAAGAGAGGGAGGGAGGCGGGAATACTGTGCTAAGAGCCCACCCACACACACATCAACTTGAGTGAGTCATAACAGAGACTGAGCGTGAGTGAGCCACAGAAGTCAGTCGAGTTTCAGCTTGTGCACACACAGCAGTGTGTCTTCTGCAACACCATCAGAAGTTTACAGAGTCGGATCAACAGCTCGTCTGTGTGTCACTGAGCTTTGGGATCACAGTGAGTATTGTTGCCCTCTCTTTTCTGCTCTGTGTCTGGTACTAGTATTCCTCATGTGGTATTGTTGACCCTGGTGCACGTCTGTCTTGCTGTGCTCTGTCTGGTACGGCTCGGGCTCTAAAGGCTCAACAAAGTGTTGTGTTACAGTAGTTTGGTGCTCTTTCTCATTGGCTGGGGTAAAAGCTCCCCAACAGGCTGAAGCTCTGAAGCACTGAAGTGATTTTGGACAAAGCAGCATTTAGCGGTTTTATAAGCCTGGTAATTGTAGGACTTGTATTGAGTCATTGGGAGTGGATGAGTGAGTGTAGTTGGCAGTGCTTTTTGCTGCTGTTTACTGTTTTTATATATATATATATGTGAAGGAAAAAATATCTTTATAGCATTTGTTATTGCTTTGACACAGTCTGTATGTACAGACAGGACCTATTTTAGACTACCTCTATTCATCGAAACACCTCTGTAATGATCACAGATGAATGAGCGTGTTCATTGGAAGCATTTTCAGACATCTTGTTTGGTGTCATGTGCTTGTTACAAACTGGATTTATCGTACCCTTGATGTAATGAGCTCATTAGCACAGTTTTGGCAACAGTCAGCAACTTATCGCCAAAACTTTATAGCTGGAATTTATGTTCTTGCGTGCCCTGACATGGTCTGTAATTAGACTAATGAGACTATAATTATTTAGTTCATGCAGCGTACCAGCATACTAAATGTACCTGCACCTCTTGTTGTCTCTGAGTCTGATAAATTACTTCAAGTGATGTCACCTGAGTCACTTTAAGGGGTTAGTTTTAGGAGGTTAAAGGTTGAATTTCGATCTGGGTTGTCCCATGCACAGGTTAGGGGTTAGGGCTGGTTGGGAAACCTCAGGGTACCGTAACTAGCCCACTCTTCATCTCTGCATGAGACTGGAGGGTCTAGGATACAGTAGATGTAATGAGCACCCTGGAATGTCTGACTAAACAGTTGGTGGTTGTATTGTGGTTATATTGTGGGTAATGTACGCCTTCAGTTTTTAAGGAATTAAGAACTCCTTTTAAAGATTGTCCATTGTGAGTGACAATCAGTGACTACTCTTTTAATTCTTTTGTCTGAAAGCTGGTGAAGAGGCAGCTCCTGAATCTGTAGCTCAGGTCTGGCCATGCTAATGTTGGCTTCAGTCCACATACTATTATATTTTGTGTTTTGACTTAATCTAAGTAGAATATTCCTCTCTCTGTCTCACACAGGCTTCTGGGATGCTCAGTTGTGCCACAAGACGAAGGGCTCAGTCTCAGGAATAGGTGCTCCGGACAGACCACCTCCACCTTCTCAGAGCACAGTCTCCTTGGCAACCACCCCAGGATACCCTCAGCTTCGAACTCGCACACCATCTGAGCTTGATTGTTGCCAATCTAATGGAGCTCTTTGCTTCATCAACCCCCTTTTCATAAAGGTTCACCAACTAGACGGCGACACCGCTTCAGATCCCTCAGGCCCAACAAAGCAAGACCTGAGGCAGGAACCTGTTAGCAGCAACCTAGATACCGACGACAAGGACACGCAGCGCTCTAACGACTGCAGCTCAGATCACAGTAACAGCAGCCAGTCACGTCAAAACAACCCGCAGAGCCTTGGCAGAAACACCAGGCTACAGGACGATAACAGTGAAACCAGCAACAGCAGCAGTCAGAAGCTGAGCACTGCAGACAGTGTGTCACGGTCCCCCCCTCCTCGCCCACCACCACCTTGCTTTACGTCACGGCGCTCAGCCCGTCCTCTCCGACAGCGCAGTATGCCAGAGAAGATCTCTTGGATCAATGTCCCCAAGGAGAAGGTGGAGGAGAGGGAGAGGGAGAGGGGGAGCAGCCTCCTTTCTCGCCTTGGCTCCTCACTAAGCATCAGTCCCTCATCCTCACCTCCCAAGAGACTCAGCATCAGCTCCCCCATATCCATCCCTCGGCCCTCCCTGCCAATCTCTCTATCATCTCTCTCCTCCTCCCCACGTCGGGCCAAGGCCTCGCCATCATCCAGTCAGGAGGATGCCCAGTGCCACTTGGCGCTAGAGGAGCAGACAATTGAGAAGGCCCTTAAAAGGGCCAAACTGCGTAATAATAGCAGAACCTCTGACAAGGACTCAAGCAGTCCTCCAGACCCTTCACTAATGACAACAAGCAAGCAGTCAGTTGTGGCAGGAGGAGAAGTAGAAGCAGTTGAGCAATGTGGTAGCAGTGGCCAGCGGCTGAGTGACATGAGCATTTCCACAGATTCCTCAGACTCTCTGGATTTCTCCCAGTCCTCAGCCTTCTTCCTTCCTCCTCTGCATGACCCCAGCCCTCCCACTGTGGCTGACTTCAACACCCACCTCCCCCTCTCCCTCCCGCCTCCCCACCTGCCTTACTGCAGTATGGAAGAGGACGACGATGACGAAGATGATGAGGATGAGGAGGAGCCCGACTACGGCGTCAGTCTCGAGAGTGACCAGGATCAAGACCAGGACTTGACCATGGTGCCACCGGGACACCGCACAAAGCGACGCCCCAGCGCCAGTGCTCTGGTGCTGCAGAAGGCCCTGCGAGGACAGTTGCGCAAGATGAGCGGCGTTTTCAACTCGCTGCTGACACCGGAGAAGAGGGCGATCCGCAGGGTGGTGGAGCTGTCCAGGGATAAAGGCTCGTATTTTGGCTGCCTGGTGCAGGACTACCTCAGCTACATGGGCGAAGGGGCAGGCACCCAGGCTTGGCAGGGCTACGCCTCCGGACTGGAGCTGCTGCAGACTCTCCGCCAGTTCATCACTCAGATGAAGAGCTACCTGCGACAGAGCTCCGAGCTGGAGCCTCCAATTGAGAGCCTCATTCCAGAAGACCAGATCGGTGAGTACCAAAAGAAATAGTTCCACTGCGTTTAGCTCTTGCTCTTGTTGCGTCATCCTTGTTATTTCACTGGTTTTACCAGCTTGTGCACTGCAGACCGTTACCTCGCTGTAGAAACAATGTCAGCTCAATGCTTTAATCATAGTCTTTGTGGATGTGTGTCGTGTGCCTAAAAACTTGGTCAACTACATAACAGCTGACGTGCTGCGACTGCTCAATTGCTTCATCTCTACCTTTTAAGCAGCATGACCTCGTCGTCAACTCAACAGAGAGGCTGGTGGGAGTGATTAATGTGTGTTTTTTGCAAGTCATTACTGATTATTTTTAGGACCAACACTGTGTCACAGAAAGAGTTTAATGCAGACGCGGCAGTTTCACTTCAACATTTTATTAGTGAGGACTGCTACATGCGCACACCTATGTTCATGTGTGCAATAACCACGGCCACCAGGGTCATTTTAGATAACTGTTGGTTGTCATGTGTCCTGATAAGTCAGAATCCACTTGAAAAACAAAAACGGACAGGTGGAGTCAAATCAGACTTACCTTTTGAAACTGCAATCTGTAATCCAACACTATTATTTGCATTTCCTTTATTATATCCAGCCTTTATTGCACCTTACAATACCTTGACAGCAACATGAAAGGGGGAAAGTAGACACAACCACAGAGATAGATAAGAGCGCACACACACTCTCACACACACGCACTCACACCTGCCGGAAGAGCAGTTTGAATCATTTACGCCAAGATTCAGTGGCTGCGCTAGACTCTGGACAGAGTAACATGTAAACAGAGAGCACAAAGAGGGTTTTATGTCAGGAGGAAGAACCAACCTGTTCCTACTGGCCCCGTTCAAACAGTTCACCAGAGGGCTGTAATTATGTCAGTGAAGAATCGTTCTGCACTGATCACGAATGTAGACATCTCTGTCAGTTCTGTAGCCACATGTAGCCAGTGTTGATGAGATTTTGACTGAACTCATTTGGACATCTTATTAGTGGCAGTATCAGCACATCTTTTATTAAAGGAGCATTTCACCAGTTTTGCACACAATCAGTGAAGTTCAGTGAAACAAAACATGTCGTCTGAAGATGTCATGGTGATGTCATCAGTGTTTTCGTAGGCTGTGCTTCAGACCTCATTTGTAATAGAAAGGCTGCATTACAAAAACTATCCTGTTGCATAATGGGAAATGTGTTTTTTTTTTTTTTTTACAGTCCGGATATATCAGCCTCAGATGCCTCCATTTTGTGTCTCACAAGTCCAACATCTACTGAATTGCATCATTTGTAACATTAACAGCTTTAACAAGTTCAGCAAGGCAAACAGGAAGTGATTCTTGTTGGGGATTTAGGGAAAATATATTAAAACTGAGTCCGAGTAGATATTACTTTTTATTTTTCTTCATGTCTGGATCAAAGAGTAAGATTGAAGCTTTGAGGTTTAGGTTTGATTGACATCTGGTGCCGGTGTAAGATTCATAGATTGGTCTGCGTGTGTTTCATGCCTTGTTTTCTGAATGGTCTGTTTTTCTCTCATGCGACGCTCTGGGAGCTGCTGCGGTTTGACTTCTTGGAAGAGTTGCACAACATTTTGTTGTGGCAGCTTCACAGTGTTTTCTGTTCAACTCAACTAAAAAAAAAAAAAGACCGGCCGGCCCAGATGCATTTGGGGGACTGCCTGCCAAGTCGTGCAGTTACTCCAAGTCCAGTTCTTTTAAACCAATTCTCCAATCAGAGTGAGAGGATCTGAGGCAAGCCCCCTCCACTCTCTTTCTCACCCTTGTCTGTTTACTCTGTTTGCACGTTTGTCTTGGTTTTGAGTTTCTTTTGCTCTCTCTCTCCCTTGCTTTAAGGTAAGAACGACTGTTGGTGCTTTCATGCAGTACTTCATGTAAATGAGGGCTGGCTGGTCCATTAAATGGAATAATGGAAAAAAATCCAGCAAACGTAGAGCTGACCTAAAACAACACGTGACACAGGACAGAGGAGGACAGACACTGAGTTTCTAATCTGGAAGACGCTGCTGCTGCTGATGTTGTTGTTGTTGTTCCTCATTCAGCGCTCATTCAGCAACCCAGCTATGTGTGTGTTTGGGTTCAGGATGTTGAGGCGGGGCGAGGGGAGTGTTGGTGGTGGTGGGGCAGAATAGAGTTCCTTGTATTCCAGCCGTCCCACACTCTCTCCCAGCAGAACCAGCTCGTCATGAAGCTCTGTGTGTGTGTACCCTTCTCCTGTCTGTTCTTGCACAAACAAACTGTGAGAATATGAGTGGGGAAATGATCATATACACTATCATATATCTCTGAGTATGATGTTGCAGATCAAAGAGCAGGACTTTTTTATGGTTTCTGCATTTAATAGATTTTAGAGGGTTGTTTCATCAGCATGATGAAGTGTCTCATTTGTCAGCTTCACTGGATTAAAAAAAGAGTTTTACATTTTAGGAAATATCCTTATTGCTTTTCTTGCAGAGAGTTTGATGACATAATCAATAACACTCTCATATCAGGCTGCTGAAGATGAAGCTAGAGCCAGAAGAAACTAATCAGATATATCGTGTTAATTAGAGAGTTTGGAGGTGCTGCTCCCTTTACTTCCTTGCCTTATCACATGGATATTAATGACCTACAGTGATAGGAGAGGTTTTTTTACCAAGTCTTCCAGCAGATGCTGAAATTCATCAAACAGGGTTTTTAAAGACTGAATTGTTTGCACGACCCAAAGACAGACAGGCAGATTATTTATAATGTCCATATCATGGAAGCAGGAAGGGAGTAATCTGTATCAGCAGAGCTCTTAGGTTCAGTGACAGGACAGATGGACACACCTCTCCTCCTGATTATACCAGGCTATCACAGTCCCACTGCCTCCATGTCTACAGGCCATCCTGTGTGTGTTTACATGTGTGTGAAAGGTAAAAGCACCACGCAGCTCGGACCTCAATCACACAGCAGTGACGGCAATGAGAAGGTGTGTGAGGCTTGTGGAGATTACCTCTTAAGTGTCGACATTTCCATGTACAATCAGGATGAAGGTTTGGTTGAAGGTCAGGAGAGGACAGACAGGATGTTTGGTGAGAGGATGTTTATATAAAGAAGGAAGAGGCCCTGTGGCCTGTTTAGGCTGTCCTCGGCTGATAAGCAGACTGACTCTTGTGTTCTCCAGCGTCTGTCTGTGATACACAAATAACTGACTCTGATTCTAAAGGTGAAGCTTTAAACTTAGTGCATGAATTTACTTTGAAGCCAGGACAGGACACAAAGGTGCAGAGGGGTCAGCATTCAGTCTGAGCCGTTCCTCTGTAGGATGGAAGCGTGACCACGGTGAAACAAACCTGTAAGGCGCACAGCTTGACTTTGAGAAGTCTAATTTGTGTGTCTGTAGACCCTTCTCCCCTTTAAAGCTCCATGAACAGAGCCCTGAACTTAATGCCAGGAGTGAGGAATGCTGGCACAACGTTCTCTGTTTTTAATCACTTTAACAGACCTGTGGGGAGTCCACTGATTCTTCAGCTTTTCAGAGTTTTAGTTTTTTGTACCACTCCGTCCCCTCACTGTGTGCTAATGATTATTTTTATTATGGATTCATATGCTGATTATTTCCTTGATTCATTGTTTTGCCTAGAAAATCAGATAAGACAGACTCTTCACTCAAATTCACACATGAATTACTAAGAATACTATACGTCCATACTGAACTGACATGTAAGGAATTCATGAAAAATGGCCGTTATAGAGTCCAAACTGCCATGTGCAGATGTCGTGTTTTGTCTGATGAACAGTGCTGAACTCAAATATGTTCAGTTTCCAGTGACAGGAAACATTGACGTGAATGTTGTAGCCCGGCTAAAACTGTGGAAACTGAAGTGGAAAAGCCAATGACAGAAATGAATCAGAAATGATTTCATAATCAAATAATCATTTATTCATCTTTCAAGCAAATAAATTCACTGCTTCAGTATTCTAAGGTGAATGTTTGCTGCTTCTCTCACTTCTCCATTACAGTAAAATCAATGTTTTTGGGGTTTGGGCTGTTGCCTTGACAAAACAAAACATCGTGACACTGTGATGGACATTCTTCAGCTGAAGAGCAGAACACAATGCATTGTACTACTCACACTGTATGTGACAAATAAATATGAGTCTGGATAATATTGTGAAGAAGGATCAAGGTCACCTTTATTATCTGAGGGGCAGTTTGTGGTGCAGGGGCAACTGTATGTGCAACTCACATGGAGCTGTGAAGGTGGCTGATGGCAGTGTTTTTGTGTCTGTTAGTCTTGCATCTTGGCACAGTGTATCTGCAGCCTGACGCTAACACTGGCTGCACTGACTAGGCCTTCTTCAGGGTTCTACCTACGTACAGACTGTGGGGGTCGTTGAGAGTGTAGCGTGTGGTTTTGGAGCACACCTTCACTACACTCTGCTATTGTTTTTAAGTAAAGACTTAGGTGCTTTCAGACAGTAATGATTGCCAGGTTGACTGAAACATTAGTTTTTTCCTCGTACCTGTCGCAGGTTGTTTCAGGAATCTTATTTCTGAAAATCTCTGTGAAAGTGGAGGAAGTGTTTCAGTAACACTTTCGGGATGTCAGCAGCCTCATGTTCTGGTACATTATAACATCCCGGATTACTGAAGGCCAACAACATTCACTCAGTCCTCTCATGTAGCGTACCAGTTAAAAGGACCAGAACAAAAAAACAACACTAGCTCAGCTCAGCGTGCCAGCATTCTTATTCCTGGCAGCCCTCAAACCAGTCCATGTAGTTATGGAATGAGGAAGTGAAAGTTGTCCTGCTGGGTTCAGTTCCAGCTGAGGGTACGGGCAGGTATTAGTGATCAGTGGGAGTGGATAAATTTTCCAGTAAGACCAGCGAGGGAGGTGGAGTCACGTGAACGGCAGATGCTGAATGTCGTCCGACTGTGGTGGAAAGTTGAAATCTGTCTGCGAATGTGCTCAGCTGAAAAAAATTAAACAAAACAAGCAAAAAAAAAAAAACCTGCTGACTTCACCCTTTCTGGAGGAAAATCAACAACGCACATACACACACACACGTGGTCCTTATTCAGCAGTGCTGTGGTTTGGCCTCCCTCTCTGCACCCATCCTGCCTGTATTATGATATCATGGTTGGTGTTAGTCAGACTGCATGAGCTGAGCTTGTAAAAGCTGACGTTGACACTGTCAGCAGCAACAACACACTCGACCATCTTGGACAGATGGCGAATGGCGAGACAGCGAGCTTTGTCTTCACACACCACTTGTACCTGACCGTCTCTGACTAGCTCATGATGAGGACTCAGATGTTAACGATAATGCCCTGAAATGACTCCAGAAGAAGGATCCATGAACCTTTACAGGCTGAGTCATCCTGCAGATATCAAACAAACTCCGGAGGAGCAGAGCTCTTCCTTCGTGGATGAAAATGTCAGCAGTGTTTCTTCATTCCTCGGGCAGGCAAAAGTTCTTGTTGTGCAGCCATGCACTGCTGTGACCTCCAGCTGCTTCTGCAGCCTTGCAAAGTTGGCGAGCCGCAGCGTTGAACTTTTCAGCTTCTTTATTTATAGGTCCTGTCTGTGTGTTCAGCCTCTACACCAAAGTTCAATCCACTTTTCACGCACATCAGATCAAGAAGCGTCAAGAAAAAACAAACAGGATGCCGATCTCGGCTTCTCACATTCCTCTCACATTGTCATGAAGTTTGTGTGTTCAGCAGAACAGCCAGATGAGAGGGCATTGTAAAGTTACCAGGCCCTGTTTGATACACAGAGAAATTCATGTTTGGAATTGTTGATGTATGAATATACAGTATACAAACTAAATGCTGGAACACAACAGAGTCTTAAAGACCTGGAAAAATGTACCTACAACATGAATTACTCATATCTTAATAAGCAACACTAAAGTTCCATCTCACAAAGAACTATGATATGAAATGTTGTTTATGAAGAAATCATTTTTCTGAAAGATAAATAACTGAAAAGCCCAAGAGGTCATTTAGCTTCACTTCCTGTTGTTCTGAACACATTTCCAGGAAGAGCCAATCTTCCAAACATCTGGATAAATAAATATTCCCTCCACTCCGATTAAACATCTTTTTTAGTTTGCAACAGACAGAATAACCTTTGACTTTAAGTTTGAACTGACTGTTGAATTAGACAAACTGTGAACATGTGAAGAAGCTCACCCGTGTCCTCCCCTCTTCAGACCGGGTCCTGGAAAAGGCCATGCACAAGTGTGTCCTGAAGCCCCTCAAACCGATGGTGAGCGTGGCCCTGCAGGAGTTCCAGGTGCGCAGCGGGGAGTGGCAGGAGCTGAAGGAGAACCTATCATTGGCCAAGGCCCGGCCTCCGCAGGAAATGGGAGTGGCCGACACGCTGCCCCCAGACCCCATGGCCATAGAGAAGATCAAGCACAAGTTCCTCACCATGAGCAAACTGTACTCCCCTGAGAAGAAGGTCACCATGCTGCTGAGAGTCTGCAAACTCATCTACACCATCATGGAGGACAATTCAGGTGAATATTTCAACGCATGACCACACAATGATAAATAGGTATGAAATGATGATGTTTAAACTCACCACCCTGCTCTGTTTGTGCCTCAGGTCGTCTGTATGGTGCTGATGACTTCCTGCCCATGCTGACCTACGTGCTGGCCCAGTGCGACATGCCACAGCTGGACAATGAGATACTTTACATGATGGAGCTGCTGGACCCGTCACTGCTTCACGGAGAAGGTCTGTTGTAGGCGTCACCCTAAACACTCAAGATGGCAAACATCTGAAGAACAACTCAACGTTGTTAACCCTCCACCTCTTTGTGTTCACGTCCAGGTGGTTACTATCTGACCAGCGCCTATGGAGCTATGTCCCTGATCAGAAACATCCAGGAGGAGCAGGCAGCCAGAGTGCTGAGCTCTGAAACCAGGGACACACTCCACCAGTGGCACCGCCGGCGTACCACCCAACGCTCTGCCCCATCCTTTGATGACTTCCAGGTAAAAACTCACACTCACACTCGACACCTTAACTTAAATTGTCTTTCACATCATCATCGTTTTTTTAACTTGTTCTTAAGATTACAAAAGTCTGAAGCACTGGACCATATCCTGCTAATACATAACAAACAGACACTCAGACGCCCCTAAAAAGGAGTTACTGATGATGTACATTGGAAGTAGAGTATTTCAGTTCGGTTACCTGCTCCAACCATCATCTGGGCGGACAGAAACTTAACCCAAATAGCTGAGAACGTTCTCAGACTTGGTTCTCAAAAGGTTCAGTTGTTCTCTTTGTACAAAGGAACTATTTCAACTGTCCTCCACTGAAATGTTCATTTCATTGATGAACGCTATGATGAAAAATATTCAACCATCTCTCTTTTGTCCAGTCCTGTCACGAGACAGGGCTGGAATTCTCTCTGTTTCTCTCTGAAGTTCCACTTCAGGCTTAATGTCTATGTCTATGTTGTGTGTGCCACAGTCTCATTGTAATCTTCTTCTGACTGTCCCTCAGAATTACCTGCGGGTGGCACTGCAGGAGTTGGACAGCGGCTGCACAGCCAAGACTCTGCAGGTCCGACCTTATGCCACCGTGGAGGAGGTGTGTCAGCTGTGTGCCCACAAGTTTAAAGTGTCAGACCCTGAGAACTACAGCTTGTTCCTGGTGGTGGAGGGCAGCAGCCAGCAGCTGGCACCGGACACCCACCCCCAAAAGATCAAGGCTGAGCTCCACAGCCGCTCGCAGGCCACTCCCTTCCACTTTGTGTTCCGCCGTGTAGGCAAGACTTCGTCGTCACCAGCTCTCCCGAATCCTACACTCAACCTCAACGACCTCACTGTGACCTCCGACAGCCAGGCCAACCTGAATGACCTCAGCATGGACCCATCAGCCCCCTCTGCCCAGCCCAGTCTTAGCTTAGGTCTGAGTCCTACTCTGAGCCTCAGCCTGCCGCCCAGCCACCTCAATGGAAACTCCATATCGATATGACTGTAGCAGGGGGCTCACTGACAGTCTGAACAGGGTCTTTGTCTCCCAGTGTGACAGTGTCGCCCGTCATCTCCAACAAACAAGGTTCCGTGAGACTGAAAAGGGTCAGCATGTTGACAGAGTTCAACTGAGCAAGACGCTGTGTCGTGCCAGTCCTTACAAAGCCGGACTTCTCCTTTTGGACGACACATTTCCTCTCGCTGGAAAGTTTTGTCTGACAGACGTGGGTGAAAGAGGAAAAGAGGAAAGCAGGGAAGGAAGTGAGAGAGATGGAGCTTTTTTGTTTTTAACTTCCTTGGCATCAGAGCAACTTGCTGAACACAAGTCTAAACACACTTCAGGTAGAGATGTTGGAGATACTGTAAAGACCACATGAATTAAAATGTGTTCCCGCTCCTGCATTACTGCTGCAGGGCTGATTCAGGGTAAGCTGTTCTTGTTGATACCTTTAGAGTACATAGAGGGAAATCAGATCCCAGACATATGGGAGACTAATCTTTGATCAATCACTTTAAACATACAGCAGATACTTTATTTAGGTGATAGATGTACGTTTGATTTACTTGTTACAGTTGCTGGTAAACTGTGTTTTTATGCTGTTTGTGTGTGTGTGTTAATCCTTCAGATTGTTGGGATGTTTTCAATGTTTTCATGGGTGTTGCTGACACCTAGTGGTGAATGGTGCACACAGCAATGATTCCCCAAGCGGTCAACATTTATGGAACTGGGACAAATTCATTAGAAACAAATGCAAGAGGAAGTCAGCTGTAAGGCTACAAGTTCAAGAAAATGTCTAAAGAGCCCCATTGTGCAACTTTTTCTGTACTGACTCCCTGATGCTGTGGCTGCTGGCGTGTGGTTTGGCGTTTATTTGAATGTTTTCAGAGTTCTGTTGGAAGCAGAACATGATTGGCCTCTGAGGGGCAGTACACCTTACTCTACACTTTAAAAGAAGAAGAAGAAGAACTGTACTGAACCACAACTAACTAGTAAAGCGAATTAACCGAACCATCAAAAAAGCACCAGACATTTTGTCTTTTTTTAGTCTGCATAGTCTTGACACCTACATTACCCACAATGCAACTCGATCACTCAAATTTCCATCATAGATTGGGATGTGTTTTGCTAGTAGTGGCGAATGTAGCCTCAAGCAGAGAGGAGGAACAGGCTACAAGGTGTGGTGACATCACTTCTTTCTACCTTCACAACTCGAGAGTTTTTGTAGTCTTCAGCATCAACCAACACTGACTCATGTGACATCACTTGAGTCAATTTGTCAGCCTTCACACAAAGGCAGTAGTACTTCCCAAGACCCGTAAACACACGTTGATGTGCCAAGACTTTGTCTTTTTCTTTGTAGACTTGCTGATATATCAGAGGCTCCTTTTCTGTGTTGACTTGAAACTGGAAGAGAATCTAAAGATGGCGAATCTCTGTCAGATCTTTGCTGTGGCTCCGTCACTGTTTGAGGAGCCTCTGGCTTTTCCCTTCTGTGTTCGACATGCAGCATTTCCTGTGCATCAAAGCTGCGTATCTGCAGGTAGATCCCAACAATATCATTGGAGCCTATAATATCCATAATGCCTCATTTTGATATGATAATCTTAAGGATTAACATTTTAAACTTTGTAAAATTTCCTGTTCTTGCATGTAGTTTGTTTAATGTTAGAAACAGGCAGGTCTGCCAGTGTTAAAAAAATGTAACATTCATTTAAGTATTTACTGATTATCCTGGTGATATGAAAGATACTGTATCATAGCTGATAGATATTGTTTTTTTAAGGGCATCCTTTCCATTCAGATTGATAATATGTGACTGAGGAGCAACTATGGCTGGCTGCCGTCTTCTAATTCTAGAAGTCTCTGTAATGCTGACAAATGTTAAAGGTTTTTATCCTGGTGGGATACGTGGGCTTCAAAGCTGGACTGAGGTTACACAGTGAAACGTAGAGAAAGACAAAGATATGTGCGGGTACAGCGGACAGGAGGGGGAATGTTACTGAGATGGGCGCACTCTGCAATCCAGTCTACATCAGTATTGAGTTTGGTACTGTCATTCAAATACTTGAAATTTTATTGTGAATTTTTAAGGTTCCAGTAGTCAGAAAGTCAAATAGATATGCTGTTTATTTAGCGTATTGAAGTATGACACTCCATTCTTTCCTGTTTTACATTGATGAGATGTGTGAGGCGAGGTGAGCACAGAGGGGACTGAAAAGTGATGCAGCTGAAGGAAACCCGAGAGCTCTCAGAGGCAGTTGAGTAGCATTAATGTCATGTATCATCTGTATGTAACCTGTACATAGCTCACCATGTATATCTAGTTTGAGTTGTCTCATACTGCCATGTTATTGGTGATCTAACTTCACTTCTTTGATAAAGCAAAGTGAATATTTATGTCTCTGTGCGGGGATTTTTCACAGACGGCTTTTCCATATCTATAATATTCTATATGGTGTCAAAAAACATCTGTCATTGAATGATGTCATAAATATTCTTTTGCACTTAATAAATGTTTGAAATGGATTTACATGCCTGACTTCATGCTTTTTTTCTAATGTTGTACTTCACCACTAGAGAGTGCTGCAATACTTGTTTCATCTGATCACACCTTGGCATGAAACACTGGAGTTATGACACATTTCTCTCCATGAGATCAATAAAGTTTAAGAGTCTTCCAGGCAAAACTACATACATGAACATGTAAGAGATAGCTAATGTGATGAATACGAAGTGTGGCAAAGGGAGCATCTAAAATGAAACAAAAACAAAATATGCTAAATGTCATTTATACACACAAGATGTGCATTAAAACTCTCAATAGGGGCAACTTGTTTGACAAGGACTGTGCACATTGTTAAACGCTGCTGTAAACATACCAGAATTATCCATCTGTAATCCCTGGACAGATGCTACAAAGGCATCCTGAAAAAGAACATAACCTGGAGACGTTTTTGGTATTTGTACAGAGCACTGTTAGCAGGCGGGAATTAATAAAGCAAAAACTAAGCATGTGTCTTTTAATGCAACAAACTAGTGCAGTAGGTTAGTAGTAGCAGTTTGTCAAGTCAGAATTAGAGACAAACGACATCAAAAGACCCCATCCCAACCAGGCTGCTCAAGGATGTTTTACCTTTAGTTAGCCCTTCTTTACTGGATATGATTAACCTGTCTTTATTATCAGGATATGTACCACAGTCCTTTAAAGTAGCTGTAATTAAACCTCTTCTTAAAAAGCCCACTCTAGATCCAGAGGTTTTGGCTAACTATAGACCGATATCAAACCTTCCCTTTCTTTCTAAGTTACTCGAGAAGGCTGTAGCTAATCAGCTGTGTGAATTTCTTCACAAGAACAGTTTATTTGAGGATTTTCAGTCAGGATTTAGAGTCCATCATAGCACAGAGACCGCACTAGTCAAAGTCACAAACGATCTCCTAATGGCATCAGACAAAGGACTCATCTCTGTACTCGTTCTGTTAGATCTTAGTGCTGCATTTGACACCATAGACCATCAAATTCTTTTACAGAGACTGGAACATCAGATTGGCATCAAAGGAACCGCCCTAAGCTGGTTTAGGTCGTATTTCTTAGATCGATCTCAGTTTGTTCACGTCAATGGTGAATCCTCCATACATACCAAAGTCTGTCATGGAGTCCCACAAGGTTCTGTACTAGGACCACTTCTATTCAGTCTATATATGCTTCCTCTAGGGAACATTATTAGGAATCACTCCATTAATTTTCATTGTTATGCGGACGACACCCAATTATATTTATCGATCAAGCCTGATGAAACCAATCATTTAGCCAAACTGCAAGCGTGCCTTAGGGATATAAAAAGTTGGATGACCTATAACTTTCTGATGTTGAACTCAGATAAAACTGAAGTTCTTGTAATTGGACCCAAACACCTCAGAAACTCTCTTTCCGGAGACTTGGCCACCTTAGACGGGACCACCCTGGCCTCCAGCTCCTCCGTAAAGAACCTTGGAGTTATTTTTGATCAGGATCTCTCCTTTAATGCCCACATAAAACAAATTTCAAAGACTGCATTCTTCCACTTACGTAACATTACCAAAATCAGACGCATCCTGTCCCAAGCGGATGCAGAAAAACTAGTCCATGCATTTGTTACTTCTAGGCTGGACTACTGTAACTCTCTATTATCAGGCTGCCCCAATAAGTCTCTTAGGCCGTTGCAGCTAATTCAGAATGCTGCTGCACGTGTTCTGACAGGAACCAAGATCAGAGATCACATCTCACCCATTTTGGCTTCCTTACATTGGCTACCTGTTAAATCTAGAATAGAATTTAAAATTCTTCTCCTTACATACAAAGCTCTTCATGGCCAGGCACCATCATATTTAAAAGAGCTCATAGTTCCCTACTACCCCTCTAGGCCACTGCGCTCTCAGAATGCTGGGTTCCTTGTGGTTCCCATAGTTTCCAAAAGTAGACTGGGAGCCAGAGCTTTCAGCTATCAAGCTCCTCTTCTGTGGAACAAACTACCTTTCTGGGTTCGGGAGGCAGATACGGTCACCACATTCAAGACTAGACTTAAGACTTTCCTTTTTGATAGCGCTTATAGTTAGGGCTGGCTCAGGCCTTCCCTTAGTTATGCTGCCATAGGACTAGACTACCGGGGGACCCCCCCCCCTTACTAACTAAACTTCTTCCCCGGAGTTTCTGTGCTTTCTCGTCCAGCAGGTTCTCATGGATCGTGACTGCTGCTGTGGTCTGCTGCTGACGTCCACGCCTTACTGTAAACCCTCTCTCTCTCTCTCTCTCTCTCTTTCTCTTATCATGCATATCAATGTAAAGCAGTTCGATAACCCTTAGAGTCTGCATAAACGGGGCCTGAGGTCTTATTGTTCTGTCAATCATTATCTCTCTTACACCTTTTCTTTGGATATTACTAACTACACTTCTTCCCCGGAGTTTTTGTGCTTTCTCATCCAGCAGGTTCTCATGGATCGTGGCTGCCGCCGTGGTCTGCTGCTGACGTCCACCATATTTAGCATTACATGCCATATATAGTCATTATTGCTACCATCTCCACTACAGCTTAGTTGGTTAATGACGTATTGCTGCTGTGCATCTGTGTTCCACTGCTACTGCAATCACTTTACCATCTATTGTAATTCATTGTAATTGTACAATATGTTTGTGTTGATTGTTCTGTACATGTGACATCCATTGCACGTCTGTCCGTCCTGGCAGAGGGATCCCTCCTCTGTCGCTCTTCCTGAGGTTTCTTCCACATTTTTCCCTGTTAAAAGGGTTTTTTGTGGGCAAGTTTTTCCTCACTCGAACCGAGGGTCTAAGGACAGAGGGTGTCACTCCCTGTACAGATTGTAAAGCCCTCTGAGGCAAAATGTGTTTTGTGACTTTGGGCTATACAAATAAAATTTGATTTGATTTGATTTGATTAAAGGAGCTACCCGATCAAATACTTTTATTTCTTTTTAACTAGCTGTTATCTGTTTGTTCACCTGACGCTCAATGCCTCTCACTGACCAATCAGCAGGTGGATGCTGATCTTTAAATGGCAATGCTCAACATGTCAGTCATCTGCCATCTCTGCAGGCTTTAAAGTCACCTCAACTCAGGGCTGTGTCCAAGAAAGCTGCTGCATTCAACAACACAGGCCCTGGCCCCTTACAGACACTATATACTACTTATGCTATTATTATTATAAACATATTTCATGGTAGAGAGTTGTTTAGTGGTGAAAATACAGCATTTAAATCAAAGACCCTTGTTAGGCACCAATGCTAGACTGAAATGTGCACAGGCCAAAGTTTTCATCTGTCTCAACATCTGCTTGAATGACAATTTTGTGTTTACATTCATGGTTCCAAAAGGATGATTTCTAATCACTTTGTTGATTATCATCTTTTTTCATCAGCAGTCATGGTGCCCAGATGATGTATCTGCAAACTTCTCCTGCAAGCAGGTTGGAGGGCCATCACATTAATAACCATTCATTTCTATTTCTTATACAAGTATATTTTGCTTTTGTTAATACTGTAAATTAACTGCAGGACATTTACTTGTATTCTTTACATACTGATTTTAGTACTTTTTACTCTAGTTACATTATTGATGCTATACTGACACTATAGATGCTGTTAGGTAATGTTAGTTGAGCTTGTTAACTGGGATGCCCAGGCTGTAAGCTCAGAGCAACAGGGGGTGTTTGTACCAATGAGAAGGGGAGATTTTTAAGCCTGAGGCACGGGCAATTGCTAATAGTGAGTGGAGGTGGTGTCATGCCAGAACAGGAGCTGAACAAGCGGGCAATGTAACCAGACTCAGCAGCCATAATGACAGAAGCCAAGGATCTGAAAAGGACGTTGATGAAGGAACCTGAGGAAGGCACCAGATGAGAGTAAATGTGGGACTGACTTTTAGTGGTTGTTGAGAGCTTAGTGAAATAAAAGTCTGAAAGACAGACGCCAAGCTGGGCTGACTGCTGTTGGACTAGTCAGTAATATTAACTGGCTGCTCTGTCTGCTGTTGACCTGGTTGATGTCTGGCATTGACTTGCTAGTTTTTGATCATAAGTAATATAATCATAATAAATACACCAATTTCTATAAAATATTGCTTGAAATATCAGAGTACTCACTGCCATCAAAATCTAACACTTAAATGATGGCTATCAAAAGGTAGGGGCCATCCTTTATGTGTATGTTTCTGCATGCGTGAGTGAAGGGTCAAACAAAAACTTATTGTACGACAAAACTTGTGTTACCTTAAGCAAAGACAACTTTATTAATGCTCAGGTAGCAAAATGATCTCTAAAATTACATTTGAAACATCGAAACACAAAGTAAACTGTTGAAAAGTTTCCTGTGTAGGAAGAGGTAAAGCTTGGATACGTAAAGAAACGTATCGTCTGCAAATACTCTCACTCTGTCTCTTATATCCTATACTAGCAACAAGCATGCAGTCATCTAGGATATCCAGTTCAAACTAAATCCAGTGCTGTCTAAAAACTCATTGGACTCTCATCCCAAAGTACATTAAGATTTACCTTAAATAATTTATTATATTGAAATATTTCCATGCGAGTAAACAAAGGACAATAGCTTCAGAGGTCTCAAACACATCAAAACAAAGGGGAGTACAAGGGAGACCTAGGATCTATGAAAATATATTCAACAGATATACAGATTGAGACAAAAAATATATAAATACATTTACACCTATCTATATACATATGTACAAGAGTAATATCACCCATGTGAATATCACAAATTATTTAGAAATCTCTTCTACAAGACGTCTCTTTTCAAAACGTGAGCGTCTTTGTGGTGGTTTGGTTAGTTTTAAAGACGGGGTACTCCATGTTTAGGTGTTAGGTACATGCAGTGAATAGCAGCACAGAATGTATTGAACCAAATAATCTATAGAATCAGTTGTTAAATGGTAAAGTGCATGATACAGATATTTTCTGATATATATGATAAACTGAAAAAATGCCCTGGGTTATAAAGATACTGATAATACTTAGTGATTCCTCTTCAGCAGCCAGTAGATTGTATGACTTAAAAGTAAATATCTGTATCTTACTCACCCTACCAAAAATGAGCTTGTGGCTAGTCATAGATACTAGTTTGAGCCAGGAATGCTACGATACAAAGACTTAAATATCACTTCTTCATTTTATTAAAATCACAAACTGTTGATGTTTTGAAACTAAACTTTGTGTACCAACAGTCATTTCAGCATTTTGGGTTTTGACAGAGGTTTAAAATAATTAAGTAACACTTTATTTCATTGGTCCCATGGCTTCTCAACAACTTCCAACTTCAGTTCAGAAATTATAATTAAAACAGAGATGTTGCTCAGTTAGTACACTTCCAATTAATTATTGCTAGCTTCATCTAAAGTCAGTCAGTCAGTCAATCAAAGTCACTCCACAGCAAGTCAGATGAATTGGCAAATATGTGAAACTGTCTACCGTCAAGCACACAGTTAATATATGTGCTGAAAAGAAAAAGAAAATCTTGAATTGAGAAATGAGAAATAAATGAGAAATTTTATTTAAAGTGATAATAAAATGGTGATTTCACTCTGGCCACATTATGACAGTAAGGCTAAATGATGATATACTAAGTAAGAAATAACAAATGACATTACAACCTGATAATTGTGAATTAAGAGTCACAATTGGGATTTATTGTCAGAATTTGGACTTACTACTTCATAATGTGGACCCCTTATAATTTTGACTTAACAAGTCGAACTTCTGATTGATCATCTCACTACTAACTTTACTGACAGTGTATATTTTTCTCCTAAGATTAAATTTATTTTCTCTTCTTTTTGGTGTAAATGGACATATGTACTTTGAATCCTCTCTAAGAATATTTCCTATATTTTCCCTAAATAATTAGCATCACATTGTTCTTCTTTCTGGGAAATCTTTTTAGTACATTTGACCTATAAAATATATCATTAAAAGCTGTGTCTCATTTCTACCCTGATATGACATGATTATGATAAAGAAAATTAGAGGATTCAATTTAAACAATTGTGCTCAGTCGTAATTTGCAAACAGGCCAAGATGATGTTGAGTGTTGTCGGGCTCTGTATGTAATTAACAGTCCTGTTTTGATTGTTTCTAGTCACTGATAAAGAATGACGAGCCATTACAGTGTCACGTGTGGACAGACAGCATTTACAAAAAGAATACATTTTTTTAAACTATTCAACTATTATAAATTTGTCTTTGATCATTAAAGCGGCATATTTACATATTTGTGAGCTCATAGTTATTGCATTACATAAGATTCCAAAACACATTTAAACCCTGTTTTCCGGTCATAGCACAGAGTACTCTGCCTGTGTCTCTGAAATAAATAAATATGTATGATATATGAACCAAAAAAAAACAACAACAACAACAAAAAAAACATTCATTCATCTCTCACAATCGAAAGATAAAATTTTCCAGATTTGATATTATTGATCAATAAATTAAAATTCACCTGAAACAAATCAGACATGTCTTCCCTCAATGAGGAAAAAAAAGGAAAAGAAAGAAAGGCGCGGGGCACTTGACATTTCAAATGAACCTATCTGGAAGGAGAAGCTGACATTTTGATGGATACTCTGTGAGAATCAACAGGCTCTGACAGATGAGTGTTCACTTCTGCAGTGGTGGAAGTCTTACAGGGATAGAGTGACTTCGCTGGGGGGCTCGCCTCGGCAGTGAAATTTAAAAAATCCCCCCGGCGGGGGGTTCACAAACCACATTGCACATGCTCTAAAAACTAGCAGGAATATTTATGTACCACAAACCTACCATATATGGACAAATCTAGACATTAGGCATTACAAAATACAAAGGACTCCTGGATAAAAATAAAGTTGATACCCCAACCTTTAAGTATTACAGCTGGGATCTGAAAGTCCCGATGCTTTATATTGCATCTTTACTCTACTCCTATGATACTACCACTTAAATACCTCACTTCCTCTTTGGGACCACAGGGAGGGGGGGTGAAGCAAGACCATCATCCATCCACCACAGAGGAAATCCCTTGTCCAATTTGCTTGGCTGTCGTTTGAAATAATGCCGCCACTGTTTTGAGTCTATTTGGTCGGTGTCTTCAAGAAGAGAAAAAGCAGCAGTCCATCTCACCACAAGAACCCCGCCCACCCCCCCCAAAGAAACGCACATTTGCTCCTTTAAAACTGTAATATGATAAACTCATACAAACCTGCTTCATCTTACAAGGATTGCTCTCCTTATAATCAGCACGCATTAGGAGGAGGAACAGTTCGAGTCTCCCTGTGAAGCTAGTTTAAGCTCTTCGGTGCAAGTTTGAACTCTGATTTTTTTTAAAACATCCACACGCATCACGCAACTAAATCAGCCGCTGAAGGAAATTGTGCTTGTTTGTACATGAGTGGTCGTCTGTAGAGATCTTAGGTGTGGATTCTCATCAACCCTGGGGTCCATAAATATAACCTGCCCAGGTGTTTGTGACCACCAGTGGAGAAATGTGCGTATAATATGAATAAATAATAAATATGACATCTGAGGAGTATTTACAGAGGTGTGCTATTTACAGAAGGACTCTGTAAAGCTAACATGAAGTTCTTCTCCAGTACAAAACACAGAAGCTACAGCTGTGACTCTATTTAAGTACATTTATAAAAAGGTAACTGGATAATGCCCTGGTTCTGTGTGCGTGTGTGTGTGTGTGGTGGTGGGGGGGTTGTGTAGCTCTAATCTGAAAATGTAGCTGTATATGTTCTGAACAATCAACATAATTGGAAATCACTCTACAGACCACGTAATGGAAATAGAAATAGATAATGGAGGTTGAAAAATGTGCTCATCTGCACGACTGGTCCTGTTCTTTGCCTGAAGACTTCAACTCGCAGCTCTGACTCTTGTTTTAACAGTTTGACAAATCTTCATTATCTACAGCTCAGCGCTAAACTACACCCTCCCACCCATTAACGTCATTGCTTTTATCGTTATTACTCTTGATTAGTAGATCTAAAAGACCCGCCTTTCCTCTTGGGAAAGGATAGCAGCTAGTAAACATTACAACTTCCATGTCTAAGTACGGGGAGTGTCGAACAGTAGTCGGACAAACAGTTCTTTTTTTTTTTTTTTCTTGTGTTGTCGTGGTTGTCGTCCTCAGTGCTGTCCTGTGTGAGGGCTTTGTGACTAGTCAGTCAATTCCATCTCTGCTCCTTAAATCAATCCCACACTCTGGCTATGAGCAAACAACCAGAGCGGCTCCATATTGCACTGAGCAGGAAGATGGGCATCACAAAAAAGACAAAACAGAGTGTGATCTCTTCTCACTGAATGATATTTGCAAATAATTCTTCCTCTTGCTGCCCTAAAATTTAAATTTATACTCTGTGGTTCTCATTCTATGGTCGGACACCACTGTCTATTTAATACTTCACTTGGAATTCCTTGCAAACACCACTTCTGTTGGGAGTGTGTGTGTGCACATATGTATATCAGTGGGTGTGTAGATGTGTGTGTGTGTACATGTGTGTCTCAGTCGTCCCGGCAGGTTGGCAGGTTGACAAAGGTGAAGATGTTGTACTCAATGAGGCAGGAGAAGCACAGGAAGACAGAGTAGAGCAGGAGACACATGAAACCGAGACGCTTGTCCAACGTCCACTTGTTTAGGTGAACTCCGAGGACCTAGACAGACAGACGGACAGACATTCAGTCAGACAGTCAGTCAGACGGATAGACAGGGAGGGAAGCTGGTGGGAGGGGAACAAATCAATAGACTGATTGAGAACAAACAGATGGAAAGGACTCAGAGATCTGTCAGAGGCAGAGACTGTCCTGGTTTTGGGGCGAGGACATGCTGTTGTATACTCACAGTCATAAACACAGAGGCCAGCAGGAGCCCCACGGAGAAGATCAGCCCTTTGCTGTTTAGTTTGATCTGCAACGAGACAAAGTGTGAGACTTCACCATGCAGAAAAAGAACTATCCTTTCATCACAAAGCGCCTGGACACACCGGGATTTAAAAATTTCACAAAAATCAATTCATTCCAATGGAATCACTGTGATCAGAGGATCTGCTCCAGGAAGCAGAATTAATGTGTGCAAATGCTCCATGTAGAGCACAGCCGTCTTGACAGAGCTGACCTTTGAGGGCACAGAAAGGCAGAGCGTCCAGGACAGAGGAGGCTATCGTAGATGACGCTGTACCCAAGGGTAAACCTGCCGTGACGTCACCCGTCAGCTTATCGACTGTGTTTTAAAGCCTTGAGTTTGGCTTTAAAGCCGTCACCATGTTGGACCATATTTGGCGTGCGGAGCTTGGAGATTCCTACGCCTCTATGCTGATTGGACCTGATTAGTGACGACACAGCTGAAGCACAACCTACTTTATTGTCTATTACTATTACTATGTCTATTACTGTAAATGGCACCATCATTTACAACATACTAACACAGGAAACTAACAGAGACCATAGCACACAAGGAAACAGTTTATTGAGGTAATAAATCAATTAAGAGGTTTATTTCCCCATAAAAACACAATCTGACTTCTTTCTCTTTACTTCAACCTGTGGAGTCGCCTCCTGCTGGGAGTTAGAGATAATGCAGGTTTTAGGTCATTATCATATTTAATTTATTTAGACTTTTATTTGTCTAGCTGTGTTACTTTTGTTCCTGACCTTCGACCTTATGTAAAAGAAATGCCTGGATGCTGACTCTGTGCAGTTAACACAAGCACATGCACACCTCGGCTAACGCCTCTGCTTTTATCTGCACCGCTTTGCTTCACCCATTTCTCTGTACAACAGTGAGACACTAGTTTAATTTATTTGTGTCGATAATTTGACATGGTGTGGTATATAACGCAGCTGCTTTCATTATCAAACCAGTAACTCGGCAACTAATTCCACACTCATTCTCTCTTGCTCCCACCAGACACACACACACACACATATTTAATATCACAGTCTTACTGCGTCTGTTCATGCTTATTTCTCTGACACTTAATTGCTTTTTGTTGTTCTAGTTTCTATCTTGTGGTTAGTGTTTTCATTCAGCTTGTGTTATCTCAGGCAGCCGTGTATCAGCTTACACTGATGACTTATTTTGGGGATATTTGAGATGATTTTTTAAAAATGCTTTATGTGCTAAATGTTTTATTATCTCAAGTGCACAGATTAGCACACAGCATTGTTTTCTGTCTTTATCATATTTTCCCACTTCAACCATCAGCTCTGTTTTATCACTGCACAAACTCTCAAAAACAGGATGATGTGTATCTTATTTGTTCTGCTGCTAACTAAATGCAAACACCTGTTTAGTCCTGTACACCTTTACATGACTTCACATAAAAAGATGGTTGTGTGATAGTGATTCCAGTTTCCAGCTGACCTGCATGTTAAACCATGAAAAGACAACATCAAACAAAGGCCAGCTCCAGTTCAGTGTCCTGCTCCGTGCTGTGGACTGTGAGCTGCACTCTGCAGATATGTTGGCTTTCAAAGGGTAAAACAAACCTAAAATAGTTTCAATTCAATTTAGGGAATCTACCCATTTTTATAAATGTCATCGCAAATGTCAAAATTTCATTAACTTCCATTGTAATAGGAGCAGAAATCTTAGAGACAAATATTTCAGTCTCGTCTCGTGGTGACGTTGCAGAATGCAACCGGCTTAATGACCCTCACCTCACCTTTCTGTTTCAAACACAGAGGAGAAATTACAGCGGCTGTAAAACTTGTGATTAATGTGAAGGGTCCTATGTAAAGCCTGTGTTTGGTTTGTCCATTCTGGGCTACTGTAGAAACATTTAACATGGCAGACTCCTTGGAAGAGAACCTGCTCCAGCCAACCGGCTGGTTGAAAACAGTTATGTTGAATATTATGAATATTATATTCCATTTCTGTCAGCAGACCCACACTGGACCTTTAACAGAACTAATACACACACAGTGTGTAAGTGTATTTTAGTGAGTCAGCATAATGAGGAAGCCTCTGCAAACAGTTAAACAAAAGAAACTTTTCTGTCATCCACATTGTGTTTTTCTTATTGATGTATGTTTTGGGTTTTGACACTACAAATCCCATCCTGCTTTGGGCAATGCAAACAGGAAGTGTTGAAACGTCATGCAAAGACAATGAGGTTACTGCTAAAACTTAAGAGTCTGTATTTGATGATTCATTTGTGACTGATTTATGACTGAGAAGTGTGTGTGCGTCTTACATCAGAGCCGTAGTTGATAGCCAGAGTCTTCAGAGCCCAGGGGAGGCCGAGCCCCACCAGGATGTCAAACACGTTACTACCGATGGAGTTGGACACCGCCATGTCTCCCATTCCTGACCAGACACACAGATAAGTGTATTGTTAATTGATATTGTATAAAGCGGCAGAAGCGGAGGGGGCAGAAAGAGGGAGGTACAGAGAGACAGCATGAAAGGGAAAGTGAGTGGGCAACGACAGGAAGGGACACGGGGGGTGTGAGATGAGAGGGGGGAGGCTGTGACAGGTTGGACAGAGGTAGGCTGATACAGGCGAGATCAGTGAAGTCATCTGTACAACTGACGTCCCACAGAAACAACCAAGCGCCAGCAGCTACAGAGCGGGACGACTAAACTGCAGTGGCGAGTGTTCCTCTCCACACACACACACACACACACACACACACACACACACACACACACACAGATAGACAGACAGAGCCCTTTAAATATTTGATGACAGGAGTAAGAATAAACTCAGATGAAAGGATGGAGGACGGGACCCCGTTGGGCTGTCTTCCCTCACCAACACCCCTCCCTCTCCCTTCTTTTACAGCCTCACCAGGGACAGAGGAGGGACAGTGGACGAAAATGACAGGTCCACACACACACAGACACACCACACCTCCACCCCCATCTCTGTCATCTCCTCCTCTCTTTGACAGTAGCCTCACTTTTGATTCTGTTGTTTGGCTTCCAGGTGTGTGTGTTTGTCTTAAATGACAGCTTGCTAACTTGTCATTTTGCGTGCGTGTGTGTGATTACCCTGTCGTGCCACGATTAGGCTGGCCATGCAGTCCGGGACGCTGGTGCCGGCTGCCAGGAAGGTGATGCCCATGATGACATCTGGGATACCGAGTGTGAAACCAATCACTGTTACCTGGCCGACAGACAAAGACAGAGAGAGACATTATTACTGCTTGTATTTTGGCAGATGTGTGTGTCCTTGCACGCACTCAGACGCCGGCACCAGATAAACAAAACAGGGACCCACTCACACACAAAAACAGCTCTGTAGTCAGGAACGCCACAGGGCACCATCAGTCAGGCAGAAACACGTCTCCAAATGAATGCTAATGCTGCTCTGTGTCGGCTGAATCTGTAAATAAGCCCCTTTCTGCTGACATGTTCACCATATCAACTTTATCAGGTGCTAATTGTACTGCCCTTGCAGCACTTACTTTTTGTTCAAAGCTCGACAGCAAGTTAACGCTGAGAAGCCCTCCGATAAACACACAGGACTGACTTTTCTTTATTTTACTCAAGCCTTGTTTCCTCTTTTGGAATTTTTGTTTTGTAAAACTGAAACATTTACTACATAAACTGCACAAACACAACACACGTAACTTTGGAAATTCACTATTCTTATTTCAATATAAAACAGTGCCAGCCATGTGAAAAGACTTTGAACGATATATTAGTGAAATGTGGAGTTAGAGGGGTTAAAGGGTGGCTCGATGACACACTGAGGCCACCCTGAGCAGAGAGAATTCATCTCGCTCAGAGTGTTTCAGAGTTAGTCATGTCATTTTCTGAACTTATCTGACACATTTCAAAATGGCTGCTTGACTGCTCCCACGAGTGGGCGTGGCTTCAGCTCATTCAGAGGACGCGCCCCCACAGTGCTGGAGCGGAGAATTCATTTTTACCTGATGTTGACACCTAATTTCACAAACTTGACAATATTTTTAATCATTCAAACTTGGCTTGGTGGTTAATAACACTTTTTCTTTGGTCTGAAAAACTCAGACCAAAGATATTCTGACTTTAGACTGACTAAAAATAACAATGTCGCAACTTGCTCGAATGTGCTATACTGAATGCGTATTCTTGTTAAATATTGTTGAATTCTTGCTGAAAACTCTCTCTCTCTCTCTCTCTCTCTCTCTCTCTCTCTCTCTCTCTCTCTCTCTCTCTCTCTCTGTGTGTCTCTCTCTCTCATTAATGCATGTTACTAACTAAACTTCTTGCTGCTGCTGTGCTTCTGTGTCTCTCTCTATCTCTATCACAGGCTCCACTGCTACTGTAATCATTCTACCATTCGTTGTAATTGTAGAATATGTCTCTGTTGATTTGTTCTGTACATGTGACATCCATTGCACGTCTGTCCGTCCTGGCAGAGGGATCCCTCCTCTGTAGCTCTTCCTGAGGTTTCTTCCACATGTTTTCCCTGTTAAAGGGTTTTTTGTGTCACTGGAACCGAGGGTCTAAGGACAGAGGGTGTCACTCCCTGTACAGATTGTACAGCCCTCTGAGGCAAAATGTGTTTTGTGTTTCTGTGTATCTTTATATCTACATGTATGTATGTTTGAGGCTCTGTACAGACTGCGGTAACACATTTCCCTGTAAGGGCAACAAATTATCTATCTACAAACAGTGTACTATCGTGGTGGTAGTTTTAGCTTATCAGCTACCAACCACACTGTTAATGTTCTCTTATTCAGCATTCCTCTGGCCTGCAGATGAAAACATTAAACTGTTATTGATTCTGTTTACAGTGTTGTTCTTGCTTTTCTTGTCAGTGTGCCCTTTCTGGATGTTTTCACTGATGCACCTCTTCCTCCCTGCTCCAGTCTGGTTTTCTCTTTCATTCCATTTCAGCCAATTTTCAGACATTTCATTTTGGTTTATATAGCTAAAGGACACTTTACATAAGTTGACTGCTACTAGAGACATTAATGATGTAACAAACATAATTAACTTAAAAAGAACAGCAGGCGGTGGCAGAACTGAAAAAATGTTTTTTCTTCTACATCTCTGCCAGTTTGCCTTCCCCTCTTTTTTCTCCCCCATCTCTCACCATCCAGACCATGATGTAGGAGAAGCCGGCGATCCACAGGGTGGAGGCAGCAAAGGACAGCAAGAAGCAGTTGTCCCAGCGAGGTGTGGAGCAGTTGGGGACAGTGAAATACAGGAGCAGGCACAGAGGCCAGGCCAGCAGCCACTTCAGCTTGTTAAAAAAACCGGCTGCAAACACACAGGTACACATTTACTGTGATGAAGATATAATGTCAAGACTGAGATATGTGGACTGTGTTAGAGAAAAGACAAACAGATTGTTACATTCTTTTATACCTAAATGTCCTCTAGAATGCTGGCTGTCCAATTGTTATATAAGATTCAATTAAGTTTACCTCTGAGTACTTTCAAAAGTGGAGACACTGTTTGTACAAATGCTTTTTATGAGGTCAAATGTGTCTATGCGCTTGATTGATACACATGTAATTAATGCATGTATTTCATGAGGACATGGAAGCAGGAGAAACTTCAATCCTACAGTGGAATCCAGAAACAGATGAATATGAATCATTTACTGAACTTGATAAACTGTGCTCAAATTTCAACTTATTTTGATGAAGACTTCATTTGTTCCAAATGCACTTGATTTGATAAGAAATACTCTTGCATTATCTTGGAGATAATCCATGGTAAATTCTCACACCAGAGACAACTGGGAAAGAGAAAAGTAAACAGAGCTGTGGCTCTGCTTGAGTTCAACATGCAATTTGTGTTTCTGCTGAAATAAGATGAAAATTAGCAGCAACTTCACTTTACTGAACCATCAGCTCATCGCAATGAAATGTTTGTATTTCACCCTGTTTATTCATTATTTCAAGTGATGAAAAGCCTTTATCTGTGTTTGAAAGGTTTCGTGTGAGGAATTTACAAAACACCAGAGAGTCTGCTGGCTGAAACACAGCGTGTCAAAATAAACTGAAAGATAACTTGTGTGCATGACTCTTAACCACCATCCACAACAATCTAAAATCAACATTTAACAAACTGCAAATGCATTATGGTGTTGATGGTTGTACTACAGGCGTTTTGGTCCACTGGTAGGAAGAGGAGGTCATTGGTGAGATCTTGGAGAAACAAAAGGCTGAAAGACAGATGCCAAGTTGGGCTGACTGCTGTTGGTCTAGTCAGTAATATTAGCTGGCTGCTATGTCTTGTGGTGTTGATCCTGCTTGATGTTTGGCTGTTAGAAAAGTTGTCAACTTGCTAATTTTTGATCATAATAACAAATACACGTGTACAGCTGTCCATATTTACCACAGTGGGATTACATCTGCAACTGGGGCTGATATATCAATCAAAACTGTCCAACACAATTACAGTTTGGGGTTTTGGGTGGAGTTATGTACTGTTGTGTTCTCTTCTCAACAGTCAGTTGTCACAGTGACTGTGTGCAGTCTGCTGAAGTCTTCCTCAAACTAAACACACATTAAAATAAATAATTTCCAGTAACACAGCTGTGTAGGTAGGTAGCAGGTACCTGGGCACTGGAAGGGTACAAAGGGTCCCTCTCCATCCTCTTCTTCTTCCTCTTCGTCGTTTTCATTGTTCTCGTTGTCCTCGTTCTCCGTCTCGTTACTCTCCTCTCGGTCGTCACGGCGAATGCCTCTCTCGGCCCCGGATAGTCCATTTTCTATGCCCCGCCTACTTGCTCCTTTAACTGGAACATCGGAGTCACCATTGGTCAGAGTCCGTGTGTTGATTAGGCGCTGCCTCTGTATAACACACACACACACACACACACACACACACACACACACACACACACACAGTCAGAAAATGAATTAAAACCAGTTAGTAGTTCTAGTTATTAAGTAGTTCTGATTGTGCAGTCTGATTGATCAACTAGACATTTACAGTAGAATGTGCTCAAATCAATAAATCCTCCGTCCATACCAAAGTTTGTCATGGAGTCCCAGAAGGTTCTGTACCAGGACCACTTCTATTCAGTTTTATATGCTTCCTCTAGGGAACATTATTAGGTATCACTCCATTCATTTTCATTGTTATGCTGACGACACCCAATTATATTTATCGATCAAGCCTGATGAAACCAATCATTTAATCAAACTCCAAGCATGCCTTAGGGATATAAAAAGTTGAATGACCTACAATTTTCTGATGTTGAACTTAGATAAAACTGAAGTCCTTGTAATTGGACCCAAACACCTCAGAAACTCTCTTTCCGAAGACTTGGCTACCTTAGACGGGACCACCCTGCCCTCCAGCTCCACCGTAAAGAACCTTGGAGTTATTTTTGATCAGGATTTGTCCTTTAATGCCCACATAAAACAAATTTCAAGGCCTGCATTCTTCCACTTACGTAACATTGCCAAAATCAGACGCATCGTATCTCAAGAAAAAAACTAAAAACTAGTCCATGCATTTGTTACTTCTAGGCTGGACTATTGTAACTCTTTGTTATAAGGCTGCTCCAATAAGTCTCTTTGCAGCTAATTCAGAATGCTGCTGCACGTGTTCTGACAGGAACCAAGATCAGATCTCCCATTTTGGCTTCCTTGCACTGGCTACCTGTTAAATCTAGAATAGAATTTAAAATTCTTCTCCTTACATACAAAGCTCTTCATGGCCAGACACCATCATATCTAAAAGAACTCATAGTACCTTACTACCCCTCTATAACACTGCACTCTCAGAATGCTGGGTTCCTTGTGGTTCCTATAGCCACAGCTTTCCTCCCTCTCTCTCTCTCTCTCTCTCTCTCTCTCTCTCTCTGTTTCTCTCTCTCTCAGTTTTTGTGCTTTCTCGTCCAGCAGGTTCTCATGGATCGTGGCTGCTGCTGACGTCCACCATATATAGCATTACTGTCATCATTGTTACCATATCTCCACTACAGTTTATACTTAATGATTTACTGCTGCTGTGCATCTGTGTCTCTCTCTATCTCTATCACAGGTTCCACTGCTACTGTAATCATTCTACCATTCATTGCAATTCATTGTCATTCTATCATTCATTGTAATTGTACAATATGTTTGTGTTGATTGTTCTGTACATGTGACATCCATTGCACGTCTGTCTGTCCTGGCAGAGGGATCCCTCCTCTGTGGCTCTTCCTGAGGTTTCTTCCACATTTTTTCCCTGTTAAAGGGTTTTTTGTGTCACTGGAACCGAGGGTCTAAGGACAGAGGGTGTCACTCCCTGTACAGATTGTACAGCCCTCTGAGGCTAAATGTGTTTTGTGACTTTGGGCTATAGAAATAAATTTTGATTTGATTTGATTTAATCAGCATGACAGCGCACCTGACTCATCACTAAAAAATCTGCCATCTCCACATTGTCACATCCTGAAAATATTTAACATGTAAATAGGAACACTATGAATATGAACATGAATATGGATATGAGTAAGAACACTGGAAGTCAACTTTAATGATGCAATATATCTCAATTTCAAATTTCAGCAATTGTTGAACTGCTGTTAGACCTGTTGGAAACGAATCACATACTCCAGCTGTTAAAGTTCACAGACTTAGGAGCCAAATTGGTTCATGGAAAAAAAAAAAAAAAATCAGCAGATCTTAAAGACTGCAATAGTGAAGAAGTTTAATGTTTTTATGTGTGGTATTTATTCAGTTTGGAAAACTCTGCAAACAGTAATTGTCTGGAACTAGAAATCGTCTCCGTTACAGGTTACGTTACTAAGGCTCGGACTACTTGCTGGAGTAGTAAAGTTGGTTCCATTACAAGAGTCTACTGCTGTGACTATGTTCCAGGTATTAGTCAGACCCTGTGTATCTCCATGGGAACAGACTGCAATGGTGAGCAAGAAAAATGTCAATTTTGAGAACAAATTGCCCCAAAACATGTTTATATATTTTATTTTTAGTTTCTTTCAAATTGGTTGGTGGTTTGACTGGTAGCAGTGTTGGCAGCTTAATTTAGTGTAATTTACCAACTTTGTCATTTACATTTGTCAGATATTTTTCCCCGTTGTTGGACAGGGGTGGCCAGACGGCATGCAGAGTAACCATTCAGCTCTCAAGGCACAAATGAGACAGATGTGACCAGGTGCTCTACATCATGTTTTGACTAGTCCTCGAGGAATGTACAAAAAAACACGTAATGCTGAGAACGTTCAGTGGTTGAACTGATTTGTAGGCCGGGTCCTCTGTGCTGCACCAGATTACCTTGTTAGAGAGGCTGTCTGAAACACTCTTCCCTTGGAGAAAAACACACTGTGGACTGCTTCAATTGGAAATGGCAGCAATCTTTTTTTCCCCTCTTTTTTCAATCAAAAGTGCAGTTGTAGAGTGCGGTGTGTGAATCCTCACCTCGGTGATGAGCATTCGTGAGGCCATGGTGAGGCGGGTTCTGGGAGAGAAGTGGCTGGTGATCATGATCCTCATGCCGGCCTCGGAGAAGGACAGCTGGTGGGGGTAGGCTGACAGCAGCTCGTCCACCATCAGCACTGACGGCTTCCTGTGGTGATTCGCTGTAGGACACAAATAGGCATGTAATCACACAATATACCACAGGAGAACATGTCCATCTGCTATGTTGTATACCTTGTAATATCTGTGCCAGAACATACAATTCAGTAGCAGACATTAAAATCTGAGATGATTGAGCGACTCAATGCATTTTTTGAAAGCATAGTAGTGATTCCATCATTCTATATCACATCTGATCAAACTCTGCAGTCAAGAGGTGAGGCTTAAAGGATCAGTGTGTAGGATTTAGTTGCATCTAGTGGTGTAGTTGCAGATTGCATGCCCCTACTGTTTACTACAGTAGCTGCCAAACATGCAATATACAAAAGGACCTATTTAGAGCCAGAGAGCACCCCAAATCTGACACACCTCTAAGGGAATAGTTTGACTCCACTTTCATATCTTAGTGTTAAGTACGGAAATAGAGCAGGGATGCGTTTAGCTTAGCTTAACTTCCAGAATCCAATCAAAAACACATAATTAGTAATCAACATGATTTCTTTTTGTCATACAGAAACAGAAATGTAAAAAAAATGGAAACATTTGTCATTTAAGATGGAGTTATGTAATCTATTTAATTTCTAACAACAGTACTTCTGCTGCTGTGTACCTTTCTTCAGTAGAACAGCAGTCGCATCACAGCCATCATCTAGTTCAGCATTACTGGCTGCTCCGTTCCTCAAAGTGGACGAGTTCTTCTTCCGCCTCTCCAGAAAACGAACAACATGCGAGTTCATCCTGAAACAGACGTGAGTTAAAATCCAACTCACTTCTATCATTAGTGTACAGTGTCCATATGTGTACCATGACATGAGTTTTTAATCACAAATTCTTTGCTTTTATTGAGCTGCTCCGGAGCTCAACTGTACTCTGACCAGAATAAAATGCAGAACTGATTTAGTTTTTTGTTTTAGTATCTGCCATTTACTGTATCTTTAATGTCGTTTTCATTTTTCTTAATATTTCCATAAACATTAAATACCACTATTTATACCCAGGCCGCAAAGAATATTTGTTATTCTGATTGACTGCATAGTGTCCAGCCAATCAGCAATCAGCGAGCAACTTTATTTTTGTCAATAATCTAGTTTAATACTTATACATTGTTAAGTCGGTGATGTTTATTCCAAGACTTGCTCACAAAGTGCCAGAACATTTTTCCACAAACAAAAATTAATAATATTTACAATGTGGCCATGGTATAAGTGGAATAAACTACTCTGACCCATGTGGTTATGATAAATAATGCACTCCATGGAGGCAAGTCCATGAATATACTGCCATGAATGTGACAATGCATTTGTTACAGTAGCTTACAACAAAAACGTCCACGTTTTAAACGTGTTTCACAGGTTAATTATGATCAACAGGTCAGCTGGGAAGTGTCCTCAGTTTGTCAATGACCCGTTAATTCCTTAAGAAGATGTGTTAGAACTGTGTGGTACCAGAAATGAATGACTTACTTCATGATCAAAATGTAGACGAAATACATGAGAATCAACGTGAGAGCTTCCCACCTGGAAAACACAGTTTGGATCGAAGTGAATGAATTAGTGTCATTAATTATTAATTAATTTTAAACAATCAGTACCTAAATTGACTTACCAAACCACTTTTTCATCATATATGAACTGTAATATGGAAGAGGAAAATACAGATTTGAATAAATCAATGATAGCTGTTGAAATCACACATATAGTAATGCATGTCTATTTGTATTTACAGTGTTAATGTGTTGTATCAAGCTGTTTCTTACCACTAGAAGAGCAGAGATAGACAGTGTGTAGTAGACGGAGTCTCTGAGCAGAGGCCAGCAGGAGAGACGTATTGTCTGGAGGAGACAGATGGGCAGATGGAGAGACGGATGGAGAGACAGACAGATAAAAGAGTGAGAAGATGGTAAAACTTGCAGACACTGAACCATTTTTTGTCCTGTTGAGTAACACATCCCACAAGGTACACACTACTGTGCACTACAAGATAAGCCAAGCTGTGTGTGAGAGTGTGTGTGTGTGCATGTCTGTTTTGGTGTTACACAACATGTAATCTAAATCGAAAAAAAAATCTTTTAAAGTATGTTTTTCTTTTCCTCGTGGGATTACAGCAGTGAACAGGACAGATATCTTTTCTGACACACACACTCACTGCAAAAATAGATGCAGTTATGACCAGAGAGAGAGATAGACAGAGAGAGAGAGAGAGAGAGAGACAGAGAGAGAGAGAGAGAGAGAGAGACAGATAGACACAGACAGAGAAATGTGTATATATACACATTACCTGCACAGCGAATATCCCGCACACTCCAATAATGCAGAGGATGTTGAAGACGGCTGAGCCCACAATGGTTCCGACCCCGACGTCACCTTTAGTGATGAAAACTCCTGTACAGCAGATACACAAAGGCAAATGATCATCACACATGATGAACTGTTATCATGAACTATATATATATATATATATATATATATATATATATATATATATATACACACACACACACTGTAACAAAAGATTGTGACAAAACAATCATTCTCTGTTCCAGCTTGCAGTGTTTCTATTTGTGTTCACAGTGTGTTCACAGGGATGCCATGTACCTCTGGGTCTGGACTCAGACATCACCAGATGTTTAAAGGGGTAATATCTGAATTTTTTTCAATTGTTTTGCTTTCCTGACTTTCCCCCTCTTTGTGTGAAATACTGGATAATAAATCATCATCAGATGATAGCCGATGGGTTCCCAGATTGCATTTGGGCCAATGTGACCTGCCTTGTTTGCTCTCCACACAGACTGTTTGCAACCAAATCCAACTCAAACGTGATTGGTCTATACTATTCGGACTATAAATGGAAAACAGAACACTTCTGATACCAGAATCTGTAGCCTATTTGCCACTCTTATCTCAAATAACATACAAACATCTCCACAAGAAAATACAAAACAACAACCAACCAACAACAAACAGAAAAAAAAACATTATAATAACAAGAGTATCACAAGAGGAGATAATCAAATATGACTTGACAGACTTCTGAAATGAAATGAGCAGTTACAATCTGGTTTGAGTTCTGTGGTTCCACATGTTGATCTCTTGAACACCCAGCAAGCAAATGTAATGAAGTTAATTATTTCATCTGTATCCCAGCAGCTGCTTCAAATCATCAAGTTGTCCAGAATCATGAATGTGACAACACACAGTGTGACATTGTACACAGTCACTCTCACACAGTTGCTCTCCTGTTTTACATGTTTTCCAGTTTTTATGGGCTCTAATATAAGGCTGAGATATTTTGCTTCAGAAACCGTTTTGATAGCAAGATTGCAAAAACCTGAAAGGCCTCATGTGGATGTGTTTGGTTTGTCCGTTCTGAGCCAGTCTAGAAAAAGCCTCATTCTAAGCTATCGAAAACATACAGTAACAGTTCTTATTTTCAGGTGATCACACACTAATGAAAACATAGTTAGGAATATAATATTACATTTTACATATTCTGTAGAGCCCCATAAATCTGACACGCTGGACCTCTAACTATTAAACATTTAGCTAAAGTTCAATATGGCAAGATAAAGTAAATAATGTATGCAAATATATGTATCCACGTGTGTGTGTGTGTGTGTTTCTCACCAATGACAGAGGTGAACAGTTCAGGAGCCGAGCTGCCTGCTGCCATGAAGGTCGCTCCTGCGACATCTTCACTCAGATGAAGACGCTGGTTGAAAAAAGTTAAGAGAAGGAGAGAAAAAAGTATTCTAAACTGAACTATGTCACAAAGCATTACTTGAAGAGTTGTGTGCTGTGTGATGATGTAAGATCAGCACAAGTGCAGTAATGACCTGCAGTGTTTTCTTACCTCACATATCTTCTCGAGTGAGGGGACAAAGTAGTCGTCGCACACCAGAGCCAAGGCGTAGAACATGTAGACCGCCTGCAGGAAGCAAACACACAAAACAAGAGGATACAACAATTCCTTCTCTCTATGTGAGACAGAAACTTAATAACTAGTTTAGCATTTGGACGATTTACTTAATTTCCAATATTTTGTGTCAAGTATAAAGTTGGTGCCAGGTAGTTAGTTAGTTTAGATCTGTTCAAGTTCATCCCATTTATAGCTATTTTTGATATTCAGGGAAATATTTGAGGTCAAAATCATCCTAACTTAGTTTAGCACAAAAACAACAGTGGAAGTTAGCCTAGCTAACCACACAACTAAAATGAAGCTAGGCTACATAACGTGTTACGGAGAATGATGTAACCTCTGTTTGAGCAGTTTTTAGTTTCTGGATCTGTGGACTGTCCGTGTGTCCTCACATCACCCATAAGCCTCTGCTCAACATCTGCCAGAAACTTCCACATTACAGCACACTGACAGCCGGTGGCTTATATCAGAGACAGGCCTTTATTTCTGGTTTCCACAGTTTCACACAGACTTTTACTTTTTTTCATTCACCTTTCAGGGAGACATTTCATCGTGATTTGATTTGCTGTTCATGCTGTTTGCTCTAAACTCAGGTTTAACGGTCTTCATAAGTCACATGTTCATAGACATGCTCACCATTTCTTTTTAAAGAAACACTCTTCTCACTCACTAATTCATTCCAATTGTAATGTACTTTAATTAGTTACCATTAATTACATTCTCCTGCACAGATGCTTCACATTAAAAGCCTTCTAATGCCCTGATAGACATAACCCATCCCTCTGCTGGCACACTTTAAATTTGAACTGTTGTGTTTCATTGATGGTAACAGTGACTGAAAAATTGGCATTGAAGAGTTGTGATTATGAACAAAAACATTTCTGTTAAACAAGCAGTCCAAGCAGTGAAGGCCTAAATGGCTTAATTTGAGTGCCCCATGCAGGGCGGTAAGTACAGAATTTATTTTATTTATATGCCCATTGTCACAAACAGAGGCAGAGGAACAGCTAAATATGTGATATGATTGACAGGTAGGGGCCAGATGGCTTGTTTGAGCACCCAGGTATCATTTGGGCCACCTCAGGTCTGCTGATGATCCTTGTCTTTGCCACCTCCCAGCTAATCTAAAAATCGGCAGAGGCAATGTGGCCAGCGCTGCATATTTTGAGCTTCAAACCGGCAATTTGAAAACTTATAGGTGACATCACTGAAATGCTGTCCATCCTTTATACTGTCATTGGTTAGCACTAAAGAGACAGCTTTGAGTGCTTCAGTGTCAGTTCAAATGTATAGCATGGAATTAAGTTTAACTGATGATAACTTTTATTTAAATACCATCCAGTTGCTATATTTTAAAGATATAACGGGTTGCACAGGATCTCGAGGATTTCTTGGTAAAACATCGTTTTCACACATTACTGTTACAGCTACAGTGTTATGTGCACCTTTACAAGTGAGCTTTATCTGTAGGAATGGAGGCTTGTCTATTTCAGTCTGCAGCCTAGATTCATGTAGCTTAATGTGTGTGTGCTGTATCTGTGCACAGTATTTATATGAAGCTTTGAAATTACTAGGTAACAGAGCAATGTGCACACTGATTTTCTGCAACATAAAATGCCACATTAGGCCCTGATAGGAAATATCAGTAGCCATTTTTATCAATTTTTGGCAAATTTGGAATCACTTTTCAAACTGTGTCTCTGTGTCCTTTAATCCTTGAAATCGTTCCAGGAACGTGAGAGCTAATTTACAAATGCTTAATAAGTGTGTATATTGCAGTATGGACAGTGGTGCATGTGACACTCACACAGAGTACGTGCAGACCCACTGCTCCGTCAATGCGCTCCTGGTTGGTGAAGTAATCCCTGGGGAACTCATGGATTGCTGTAGAGAGAACACACACAAACACACACACATGTTGAGAACAAATATGAAAAATGAACTGCAGGTGAGAGAAGAGGAGGATAACCTGAGGGATTCATCCAAACAAACATTAAAAAATAAACAAATATAACACATATACATCAAATGGACGACTGGATTTAATATCCAACAAGGAGACAGAGGTAAATAAAAAGTAGAGGCTCTGCAGTGATTAAAAAATATGAACACGAGGAAAAGGAGCACATGCCATGTCCCATGTTACACATGCATCGTTTACTTATCAAGAACTGTTTTTGCCTGTTAGTAATTTCCAATTAAACGTCATACAAAACTCTCTAAATTCCAATTATGGATGAACACCCCGCGGGAAAGCAGAGACAAACCACAGAACACACAGCTCGTGTGTGTTTTCTGTTTAGAAAAGAACATTTGTTTACTGCTGACTGGATTTTCCGTCATATATATTCATTCGGTTCTTATTAATGCAAGAGCTCACCCTTTACATTTTCAAATACTAGTGTCATGTCAAAATGTTAAGTTATGGATGGATGGATGCAGGGATAGATGGATGGATGGATGCAGGGATAGATGGATGGATGGATGGATGGATGGATCAAATCAAGCTCACCACCACTTTGATCCAAAACAGAAAAATTGCCACAACGGACAAAGAAAAAAATCAAACTCTGGCTATGTACAATTAAAGATATTCATCTCATTTCAGTGTCAACGTATTGAAGCTTCAGTGATTCCAAAGCAAACTCTGAGCACACATGCATTCATAATCAACAGACATTAACAAAAGAAAATGAAACTTATGAAGAACTTTATGAAGACATGGTAAGAAGATCCAGCTTTGAAAGTTGTGAAATCATAGAGGTACATGGTGAAATTGGTGAAACTTTTATTCTAACTGTAATAATATGAATCAACCACCTGCCTCCATGGCTATGAAGTGAAGCCAACATAGATGTGCAGCCCCTCAAACATCCACTTGAGGCTGGCTACAAAACAAGTCAGTCTCCATAAGTCCACATGTTAAAATGTCCAACTTCACAGCAGAAACATGTTTACAGCCTGGTACAAAAAACAGTTTTGGTCTCTATAGCTAATTTCCCCGTTCATGACAACTGTACTGAGGGTGAATTTATATACAACTCACCTGTTCAAATCATATTAAGGCTTAAAGTTATGCAGAATTAACAGTGTGGCTGCTTTGACTGACAGGTGGATATCGTGACAGGTGGCTTGTCTGAGTAACCAGGCTTAATTCAGCCTGCCTCAGCTCCACATCACAATGAGCTTTACAACAGCGCTTTAGAAATCTGTGGGTGACATCACAGACTACCTCCGTGTTTTATACAGTTTATGATAATAACACAGATATTAAATGTATTTTTGTGCAGTATTTGCAATAATTAACCACTGCTTGTTATTCTCAGTGTGATAAGCCTGTGGTTAATAAATGTTTAGAACCGTCTCAGACTTGATCTGTCCAGAACAAACAGCCCAACATGCATCCTCAGGCATACAGATACAATGCTTTGGAGTCACTCAGGGTTCAGGGTCCAAAATAAAAGCCTGACCCAAGGGATGAAGTGCGAAGAGTTTGAATTCAGCAATCTACATATGTTCAGTGACATCACCCTGTCCCTCCATCCACAACCCGACTGAGGCGATACCATGAATCCATCACTGCAGCCAATCACAACATGCCAAAATATGCCACATATTCATTCACAGCCATCATGTGCGTTTCCTGTTGCATATGAGTCTGCATATGAGTGGTCAGGCTAAAAATAGCCATAGCCCAGTGTGACTGTTTGTGTGTATGTAGGATTTGCTTGGCTTGGTCTGTGTGTGTATACTACATGTGCGCTGCGAGTATGCGTGTGTACTTTCCCCACTGTATGTTTGTTTGCTGTGTGTGTGCTTGTGTAACGTGAAGGCAACCCAATGTGCAATGACATTCTGTCTCTCAACAGCCAAGAGCTTGTGAGTCAGGCGGCTTTAGCTTCAGCCTGCCCTGTACGGCCCAAACACAACACAGGCCTGTCTGCTCATAGGAAGTGACAGCAACACAGAAAGAGAGCGAGAGAGAGAGGAGAGATGAGAGCGGCGGGGAGGGAAACAAAAGCACACAATACAAGAGACAAAATGAAGAGGCTGACATGACATGGAGCTGCCACTGAAAAACGCTGAAAAAAGGAGAGAACCCAAGTGCAAGGAGAGAAGAGAGGCTAGAGCTTGAATGAATTATATTAGAGATATAAGATTAATCCCACTAATGAGCTACAGTGCTGCACTACCCTTTCAATCCAATATAAACTCCTGAATGTTTTCACTTGAGTTGGCTTCTACCACAAAATCACACTGATGTTACACTAACCTGTAATCAGGTGAATGGTGTCTCTGTCATTTGTATGTCTGTTTGTACTCTGGGTACAATTACCTGTGAGAAGTACATAAGGCTTTACAGCAGGGGTCTTCAACCAGGAGTCTGTGACCCCTAGGGGGTCTGCAGAGGTACTGCATGGGGGTCACCGATTATTGTCATAATAATTGACAGTTTTCACCAAAATAATGGTGACTGTGAGAATGCAGATAATTGAGAAACTACAAACAGTGGAGGCATTTGCTCTTCAGTTGGATGATTCAGCGGACATGTCCAAAGACGCACAGCTCTTGGAATTTAATAACCAACAATAATCATACAACTTTTTTTTATCAAATGCAAATACAATGCATGGAAGAAGTGTAAGAATGCGGAAAGATTCTTTACGGTGGAGCTGGAGGCCAGGGTGAAAGTAATTAAGTCTCTAGAAAGAGAGTTTCTGAAGTGTTTGGGTTCAATTACAAGAACTTCAGGTTTGTCTGAATTTAACATCTGAAAATTGTAGGTCATCCGACTTTTTATATCCTTAAGGCATGCTTGGAGTTTAGTTAACTGATTGGTTTCATAAGGCTTGATCGATAAATATAATTGGGTGTCGACAGCATAGCAATGAAAATGAATGGAGTGATTCCTAATAATGTTCCCTAGAGGAAGCATATATAGACTGAATAGAAGTGGCCCTAGTACAGAACCTTGTGGAACTCCATGACAAACTTTGGTATGTATGGAGGATTCATCATTGACGTGAACAAACTGAGATCAATCTAAGCTTAGGGCAGTTCCTTTAATTCCAAATAGATGTTCCAGTCTCTGTAAAAGAATTTGATGGTCTATGGTGTCAAATGCAGCACTAAGATCTAACAGGACAAGTACAGAGATGAGTCCTTTGTCTGATGCCATTAGGAGGTCATTTGTAACTTTGACTAGTGCGGTCTCTGTGCTATGATGCACTCTAAATCCTGACTGAAAATCCTCAAATAAACTGTTCTTATGGAGAAAGCCACACAGCTGATTAGCTACAGCTTTCTCAAGTATCTTAGAGAGAAAGGAAAGGTTTGATATCGGTCTGTAATTGGCTGAAGCCTCTGGATCTAAAGTGTTTTTTTTTTAAAGAAGAGGTTTAATTACAGCAACTTTAAAGGACTGTGGTACATATCCTGATAATAAAGACAGATTGAGCAGCCTGATTATCAATCATAAACACATGTAGTAACTCAGTATCACTAGTAGCACTAAGTATATAAAGAGGTTAATAAGGTGAAATAAAAGTTGAATAAAGTAAGTCAAGTTATTATAGGCCAGGCTTAGAATGTGAATTACATCTGGGGCTCCCTATTCTGTTTGTCTCTTGTCCAAGGGGTCCCTGGACTAAAAAAGGTTGAAGATCCTGCTTTAGCTGCTGTTAGCTAATGTTAGCTCAGTTTGTTAGCCGGGTGGCCCGGACTGTGAGCTCAGAGGAGTGTTAGCATTTCGGACAGTGGACAAAAGGAGGTTTTCAGGCTGAAGTTGCAGGTGAGTGCTGATGTCAAGAGGAGCTGGTGTCGTGCCAGAATTGCCGAGCCAGAGAAGCAAGGAATATAACCAGACTCGGCAGCCTCTACGGACATAATGATAGAGGTGGTACAGAGGAGTATAGTCTTAAAAAAAACAAAGCATTATGGGTTTGTCCTACAGACATTCCACAGTGTAAGGTTTGTCTGTGAAATAATGATCTTCATTATCTAAAAATTTCAGAGAGCTGTTCTAGATGAAAGAATCAGATGTGAATGAATTTTTGGGGGAATCCAGTGAATGAAACATCTGACAAGAAATATGCACGATCTATGGTTGCTGTACAGCAGACTGGCTCACTGATTTACATCACTGTCTACAGTCATTTGAATCATTTAAAGCTATCAGAACAAATAGTACTGAAAGACGTCCACCAGTTGACAAACATACATAACATTGTGACTGGATACACAGAGACCAACACAGAACACACACGTTGCAGTCTGCAGACTGCTGTATACAGTACATGTGTACATATTAATATGTAGGCATGTTCAATTTACACTATGCAAGCTCACACAAGAACATATATCTATGCATAACATAATCGGTAACATGTGTGGGTCTGGGTTTATTTGTAGTTTGGTTCAGATCCAAACCTTGATCTACACTTTGAGAAGACTAGACCTCAAACATTATTATCAAAATATGCACGATCCTACAAAGGATGATGGTGTGTGAACACCAGCTGTGAAGGCCAACACACATGTTCTTGAATTACAAACACACTTCCTTCTTCTATCAACAGAATCTACATCAGGGGAGACTCGGGATGGGAACTGATAAGCTTTATTGATACCAGCGATATTATCGATTCTGCTGATCGCTCATTGATTCTGCATCAATTCCTATTGTTCATTTTTCGGTGTGGATAAAAATGCATGTGTGTCAAGTATTTTCTTCTCCTTATTAAGATATTTACCCATATATTTATGGGAATGCTGCTCAGCTGGGAAGCATGGGCACTTGTGCATATAATGTCAAATACACAGCGTACCTGGAATTTAAGCTCACCTTATGTATTCAAATGTTCATTCATTCAGCATATTGCTGCTGTCTCCACCCATAATTGAAATGAGCATTTTGCAGACATGTCCCTTTGGACCATTCCTTCTTCACTGCCATGACTCCTTGTTGTCAGAAACACATGCAGGCATCAATAAAAGAAGGTGACAAACTCAGGCAAATAATTCCAGTTGCTTAGACACTTTAGATCTGGTTCTCAGTTCAGATGACGACAGTCTGTAGAATACGCTGTTCTACCTGGTAAAGCAAAACGTCATACTTGCTTCTCAAACATCTCGTAGTATGTAAGTCTCACTTTTTCTTACCTCACTGCGTCTAGACATCTTTAAATGAATAAATAAATTCTGCTACAGCTCAGCCAGCTTACTATAAGAGCAACAGATGAACAGAAGGTTGAACATCGGGTCAGTCAGTTGGTAAGAAGAGCTTATCTTCACTCAGAAAAACAAAAAAGTGCTTCAGTTTCTTTCAGTGGAATGTGTTTCCCACTGAACCTTCACAGCCAGGACAGCCTGTGCCAAGAGTAGTGCAACACACACACACACACACACACACACACACACACACACACACACACACACATTCGCACACACACATTTGCACACGGACATGGACAAAAACAGCACAGAGCCACAGCACACTGAGAACATGCAGGGAAGAAAACAATTAAGTTCAGTCTCTGTATCGTCTCACATCTGACACATTGTATCCATATTCATACACACAGTCACAATGATATAAACCCAAATACTCATACCACACACACACACACACACACTGGCCTTTTTACATACTGATAAGACACCTCTTTAGCCAACTTCACATCACCAAAATAACAACAACATTCTTGGTCTGTTAGCGTGACTGGTTCTTTTGGAGCGTTTATGAGGAGGCTTTGTGTTTTCAATTCACAGATTAGAGGCTCACTGAACTGGCCAATGCAGGCATGGACACAGGCCAACTCTATTTCTTCCAGAGATGTGTGTGTGTGTGTGTGTGTGTGTGTGTGTATGTGTGTGTGTGTGTGTGTGTGTGTGTGTGTGTGTGTGTGTATTTAACAGGCCATCATGACAAAAGCTGTCCTTTCTCTTTCCTTTAACCTCAGCCTGACACTGAAATGCTCTCTGAGGGAAGGATGGGCAACATACAACATACAAATATCTACCACACACACACACACACACACACACACACACACACACACACAGACAGGGGTGTAGTTCTGCTGGACTAGCCAAGTTTATGTTTTCAAGAGGAGTAAATCCATCTTATCTGCTTCTCTCCAAAGCAGAAATGATAAGAGGCATTTTGAAATTAAATCACACATTGTTACAGAGAAACATTTGTTTTATTCCCCAATGGGAAGATATATCTTTGTTTTGGAGTGTATGACATTCCACTTTGATATACTGTACAACATAGAGCAGTAGGACCTGGGGCTGCTGCTGTGGTGTAGAACAGGTTCAGTTAAAATACTTTCAGGGTTTTAAATTGATTTTCCACTTCAGTCAATTCTTTCAGTAACTGCTGAGGAGAGAACTCAGAAACCTCATTCAACAATCGACAGCCTGTTTTATCAGTTAAAGTTACACTTAATAATTACATTCAACAGTCAACAACAGTCATCAGAACATTGTCAAAATGCACAGCACATTGTGAACATGCATCCAATATCAGCATCAGTATTTTATTATACAGCAATATTACATTAGAGGGTATTCTTTAATGGAGTACCCAGAGAGAACCGAGCCGAGGTTTGAACCAGGAGCCTCATTGCTGTGAGGTTTCAGTGTTCACCACTTCACCACCCTGCTGCCTTAAAGATATTTGAATGTAAACAATAATAATTACCAGAAAACTGAATTTAAAGTTTATTTAATTTATTTTAAAGTGTTGGTACCTGAATTGAACCTAAACACAAGCCTTAATCTTGACCTCTGACCATCTTGTGATTTGGTTACATGGCATGTGCACGAAAGCATGTTATACAGGATTTATGTTACTGTCAGCCACTCTGGATAAAAGCCTTGACTAAGTGCTTAAACCGCAAATGTCAAAATGCTTCTTCCTGCCTATGTCAAAAAGAGTCAGTCATATATGAGCATCTCTCATGATTTAGGATTAAACAAAGCCATAGGATGGCTGGTGGTTGGCCCGGACTAACATCAGCACTGCACTGACGTCACCTCTCATACTGCTCTAATCTTGTTAAATATTCTGTGAATAAATGGATGTCAAACACTGAGCGAGACAAAAGTGTTGCATAACCTCTGGATTTAAAAAAGAAAATTACAGTATCGTATGCAGTAGCTGCTGCATTAAAGAAATGTATAATCTGAGTTATACTTGTATTTGGTTGGGTTAAGTGCAGTCTGTTCTCTCTGAATGGCTATACACTATAGGATGAACAGAGCAGAATAAAAAGGGATGGACAGACTGTAGTCAGTGTGTATTAGTCCATCCGAGTTCTCAGCTGAACATCTGGAGAGGTCCAGGGTTTTATTCAGAAGTTGTGTCTTCTATATTTCAAAATGAATGAAGAATCAAATCTTGCTTCCGTTTTGTGTTGAGACACTTGAACATGGCTGCATCCCCTTTCTTCTTTTTCCCATCACTTTCTATACATCGTCTGCTTGTGCGCTCATGTTAAATATAGCAGCATCTCGTCTACGTAGAAGAGATTTTTAAGCATGAAATGTCGCCATAAGTCACAACAAAGCAAAAGCACATTCTAGTCATTTTAGCATCTTTTATATTGGCCCTTTTAATATTATTACAAAACTCTGGATGGTTTAGCACTTCATACTTCATCAACTGTCTCTCCCTTTGTACTCCAAACCACTGCTTTGGGTCCAACACTACAGCATTAACACCATCAACACAGTCTTATAGAGAGGCAGAACATTTACAGTGCCAGAGACGACTCTGTAGTCAGTATTAGTGATGTGAATTTAATGCAGGCTGCTCCAGGTAGCCAGTGGAGCTTGATGAGCAGCGGGGTAACATTGGGTTGGTTGTAGACCAGGTGCACTGCTGCATTCTGGATCATCTGTAGGGGTTTCACTGTGCAGGCTGGGAGGCCCGTCAGGAGAGCGTTACAGTTATCGAGTCAGGAGATGACCACAGCTTGTGTCAGGAGTTGGGTAGCATGTTGAGTCTGGTAAGGTCTGATTTTTCTGATTTTTACACAACTACTGTAGCACTCTTTGGAATTGACGGTGTTAATAAACAGCAAGCATGGGGAAACTTTAACATTTATTATGTTTGTGTTCGCCCAGTCTCAGAACCCACTGGGTCTGACTGTGATTTAACCTCTTGGGATGACAGCCAATGTTTCTGAGCTATGGCTATCAATCTCTATCAGAGATTGGTGTCCCACATCATGGTGTCATGATGTGGGACACCAACCTCTGTCAGTTTTTATGTAATTTAAAAGTTGATAAAATAATTGCAATGTGGGTTAGTGTTACGGTTCGACACAGTCATTTTACACTCAGTGTGTATCTTAGTGAGAATTGTTAAAAAAATAAAAACATAAATACAAATCTGAGCAGCAAGAGTTTATTGCTGAGCTGGATTGCAATTAATACAGACTTCTGTTTTCATCCACTGGACAGTTCCACTTTTCAGACAGGGACAGTTGCTTCACAAGAAATATTTTTAAAAAACACTCAAGTAGTTCATGACACAAGTAGAACGGCTGAGCAGATAAAATCCATAAAACCTATTGGTTACATCCCAAAGCATGTTTGTAATTTGTTGATTTTTTTTCCCCTCATGCTTCTTTCAGGGTCTCCAGTCAGCACATTCATTCAGTCTGATGGTGATGCTGAGAAGAAACTTTGTATCACAGCACACATGGTTTAGGAATTAAATGTTTATTAAGTGTGATGAACCACTGCTGCAATTTTGGTTATTTCTAAGAATGATACAAATGTGAAGCAAACACGCACACACACACACACACACACACACACACACACACACACACACACACACACACATGCATACACATACAAGGTCAGTTTCCAAATCCCTAAGCTGTGTGAGATCAATGCGGATTGACCCGAGCTGAGACGGACGGCTCGTCACTCCAGGGGCAGAGAAACAACAGTTGACGACCACCCCCACCCCTCCATGCTACCCCTAACCTAGGCTGCTGCCACCCCCCCAACACTTACGTAACACCACAAACATTACATAAGAGCTCCGCAGCTCCAATAGAGACAAAGACACAGAGAAAGAGGGAGAATCCTCCAAATCCTACACATCATTAAAGGGATGCGAGGAGCAGCAGAAAAGACGCTGCTCTATGCAGATGACAGATGGCTTTTCCTACATCGATGACAAAACATACTCAGCATCTGTTGTGATGGAGACACACACACACAATCACACACACACATGCAACATGTAGCAGCCCTGCTGTCATGTGAAAACTATGCATCTTTAAAATGCCACCTTGTATTTTGTTCATTTATTTTGGGTATTCATGGGTTTTACGTGTTTTTTTTGTTTTTTAAATACAGGAAGAAAGGTTTATGACTTTTCTTACAAAGTAAGACTAACCTAATGTCAATTTGCCAGCTGTGGGGGAGTTATTTGTCAGTGTGTCATGTGGCTTTCATGCTGGTAAAACACGGTATCAAGTATGTTGTGATAAAGCTAATGCACACAGCCAGCCTCGCTTCTTCCTCCACACTCTGTACATTACCTATGTTAAAGACTCACACAGGTGTTCCCACTTATCCGACTAATTAGACTCCTGTTACGAAGCAACAACATTAGTTGGAACAACCTGACAGATGGAACATGTACATAACACGCACAGTGTGTACAGGGCCACAGAATCCTGAAGAAATAAGGAACAAAACATCAGTGTCAGTATAACTTCATCCTCCACCTCATCAATCCTCAGAGCTCAGATCAGATATTGAGCTAGCATGACATTTAGCAATAGCTTGGCTGTAGCGATATGTCCAGCTAGACATGTGGGATCAAAGACAAGACTACTAGACAACAGATCTTTTTCATAGCAGCCATTTTGACATCAAATAGTAGAAACACAGGCATTACCAATGATACTAATTAAGGTTCCATTCCATTCAGGTCAAACAGAATCAGGGTGCTGCTGCGGTGAATGTTGGCTAATTTGCCCGTTCATGACAACTGAGTCTGAATTTTATTAACTCGCGTTCAAATAAAACTTAAAAATTACACGTAATTAATGCTTTGATTGACAGGATGGCTTGTTTGAGGCTCTTTAGATCCGCCCATGATCAACACCAATTGTTAGATAAGAAGGGAGAAGGAAGAAGTGGGACAGTCAAACATGGCGGCATCTAGCTTCAGAGCGGTGCTCTGGAAACCGTTAGATGACATCATGCATGCTCTGTCCTTCCTTTATACTGTCACTGCAATGATTAAGGCAGATGATACACCCAAGTCCTAACTATGCTAACATAGTACCTAAACCACAGAGACTTAACCACCAACCAAAACTAGAAACTAGTGTCCGTCCAAAATAACACAAGTTACAACTGCCATCATGTGGGGCAGCAGTGAGGTCCATGAAAATCACACTACACTGTGTCAAGAAACTATTTGGGTTTAAGAGTCTCACATACATAATCCATGTTTCCTTTACTTCCTACTTACACAGTATACTTGACAGTAATTGTGAACCTTGCTTCCTCTCCCTTTCTCTCTCTCACACACACACACACACACACAGTATGCCAGCCTTGTGGTAGATGTCCTAATCCTAAAGATGGCATTTTAATGCATGGGGAGGTTTAGGGAGCGCAGCACTCAGGCTCAGACCCGGACAAAGTGCCATTCTCACAGTGTCATTGAGGTTCAGCGTCTCATGTGTTTATTCTCTGAACTGAGCGGCTTAAGACGGACACAGTGAGCACGCCATGTTCATGTTCACATTATGAGGGAGAAATATGATGTAAGTTTAAAATGCTCGACCCTGTGGCCTTACGCCTGCTAGTGTTTAACAGTTTAGTGCATAAGAAAGCATGCAACACACACACACACACACACACACACACACACTCACACTCACACACACACACACACATACATATACCAACGGCAGCATGTGGTTGCATTTATTTTCTGCCACAAGTGCTTACAAGTAAGTGGGTGGTATTACCTAACACGTCGGACATTCGTCAGTGGGAGAAAAAAGAGTGCAGAAATGAGAGAAAACGAGGGGGAAGCACGAAGAGAGGTCGACTCTATTTACAACATTTTCCTGTAAATCGTTCAGTAACATCAGTGTTGAATAAATACAAATAAACATGTCTTTCTAATGGCTCTTTAAATAACTCTGAAAGGAAATAGTAAAAAGGAAAATCAAAAGCAAAGCAGGGAAAGAAACAGGAAGAGAGAAGCAGATCAGGAAACAACTGTCCAGGTTGAGCTGTCCTCTGCTCTGTTCCTCTATAAACTGTTCCTCTTAGTGTCTGCAGCCACAGGCTACAATTAGCACCAGAGGTAGCTCAGTGAGTGGAGGGGGGCACTGGGTTCACACTAGCCCACCCTTGAGCTACAGTAGCAGGGCAACCAACCTGACTACTGCCCTCAACATTTCCAAACTGTCGCCTCAGAAAGCTTTAATTTGAAAGTATAACCAGACATTACACTCAAAACGTGACACTGACACAGTGCACTGGCTTGATATTGGGTTTGCTAAAACCCACTGTATGCTACCAGCCCAGCACTAAACTACAGACAGAGAACGTTAACAGCTAGCTGGTGAACATAATGGAGCATTTAGCAGCTAAAGAGCCTGATAATACTGGGGGAGAACAAAATGGAGCTTGAAGGGAAGTGAAATGTGCAGCACAACAATTCTAGAAAATGGTAATATATCAGACTTATGTTTATAGCCAAATCTATTAATGCATCTTCAAAGAATGAACATTTATTAGTTGCCGCTGATATCATTTGGTGCTGGTGATGTTTGTTATTTCAACCAGCAGACCTGATGCTGCTTTGACCCGCTCGTTGATGATGAATGATTTGTACACTTATTTTTGCTGGTAAAGCTTCAGTTATGCTTCATTTCAACAGAAATGAGCAAAACTCCACACATTAGTGCTCCTTCTTCTCGCGAAACCCATCAGTGAAAGCCAGCAGATAACCAAATCAGATGAAGACATGACATGGTTTCAGAGTGGCCCCCCAATGGGACACATTTGCGATCAATCCCACTCCTCTCCACAATGACAGGTTCATCACTGTGACAGGCTTTTAACAACTCTGGACGGGAATAGGTTTTCTCTCTCTCTCTCTCTCTGTACGCTGTGCGTCAGAAAAGCTCCAGTGTTCCCATCTCTATGGAGCACCCCCCTCGCTTCACGCCTTCCTCCCCTCCTGGGAGATGTCATATTCATGGAAATGTGTCTATTTCTGACTGGCAGAGCTGAGTGGAGTAATAGCATAGGAAGAATAAAAAAAAAAAAAAAAAAAAAAAAAAAAAAGGGGGACAGGGGAGGTTTAAATCACACCACATGGGGGTCAACTCTGGCTCAACAATTAATCAGAAAGAGAAAGAGAAACAAATGTAGAAAGACGGATGAGAAAGTGAATGTATCTGTATGTAGGTTATGTGTCTGGGGGAGATGAATGACAGCATGAGCTGCTTTTTGTTGCAGATGGAGACACACACACACTGAAAACTTGTTGTGTGTGTTTGTCTGTGTGTGTGTGTATGTGTGTTACTTCCCAGCTAAAGGTTACATGGTAATACTGGCATTTAATCAGTGAAGCAGCAAACGTGGGCAGCAAGAAATCAGATTATGACCCACGCTGACCTGGGACTCATTATACAGGATAGAAAAATCAATATAATGTTTCTTCAGTGTCTCACCTGTGGATGATGTGATGAGTGTGTATGGCATATGTCCAATATATTTGATTATGTGTGTTATTATCACTGTTGCTTTCACACCTTATCTTTTCAGTCCCACAGCAGTGGAATTCATAGGGCATGTCCACATTTGTAAAAAAGGACCTTTGCTGCCCACATATCATATCATGATTTAATGCAGGTCAGAAGAACTCTAGTTAAGTTAAATCAGGCTGGATTTGGTTTGAAGGTCATCACTACATGTTAAACTACAGTACATAGTGTTATATCACAGAGTGTATGTAATTCTGGATAAAAGGCTACATGATAACAGACATGAAGTTCTGCTAGCTGCTCTGTGAGGCTGTACTTTAATGCTGACATTAGCAAGCTAACATGCTCACAATGACAATCTTAAGTAGATGTTTACTCTTTACTATTGTCACTGTCACTTTACTTAGCATGTCAGCATGCTAACATTTGCTATTAGACCTTTTCACAGTAGTCATTTTGACATGAAATAGTAGGGTCAACCACACGGCCACTGGCTACAGAACATTTCAACCTCCATGAGTCCCATGTTCAACTTCACAGCAGAAATAAACATGTTTACAGCCTGGTACAAAAAACATAGCTAATTTCCCCGTTCATGACAAATTATATTAAAACTTAAAGCTATGCAGAATACACAGTGTAGCCACTTTGATTGACAGGAGGGGTTTATAGATAGCATTTTAGGTGGAAGAGGCAGCATGGTGGCAACCAGTGGTGCATATTTTAAACTTCAGAACGTTAGTGCTTTGGAAACCTATAGGCAATGTCACGCATACGGTGCCCATTCTTTATACTGTCATTGCGGTCAATGCAGGTGTTTCCAGTGGTACTAATTAAGATTCTGTTCCATTTATTGCATCAGAGCCTAGTGAGTCAACATGCACCCTGACTATGTTTGAACCCGAAGGTAAGTGAACCTTAATTGGTATCATTAGTAACACCAGTGTTTACATACTATTTCATGTCAAAATGTCTGCTGTGAAAAAGGTCTTAACATGAAAGACAATGTATGCCATGAGTTTTGCAGGGATTTGTTCATGAACCTTTTATCAGTATTATATTTTAATTTGATTTCAGATTAAATCATGGCATGAAAAGTCAGATCACCAAAGGCATCAGGACACATTGTCTGGGAATCATGAGTACTGAGGTTAGTTGCCCTGCTACTGTAGCTCAAGGGTGGGCTAGTATGAATTTGCACCCCCCCTCCCCCATCACCCCAACCCCCCTTCACAGTGAGTCACCTCTGGTGCTAATTGTGGCCTGTGGCTGCAGACACTCAGAGATCAGTTTATAGAGAAACAGAGGGAGCTCAAACTGGACCATTCAATCATTGTGCACAGTCTGTTCTTATCTTCTGTCTTTCCACTTTTCGTTTTATAAATCTTTTTCTCACTCGCTTTCCCTCTTTCCTCCAGTTTCCTCATCCCTTACAGACTGACAGTCCTGTCGCCGTCAACATCTCTAGATCCACTAAAGAGAGACAGCTAACACTAACGAGACCACCATGTGTTATGTGGGACAACATGTCAGTGAGTGGGCGGGATCTGCTGATGACTCAGTGAATGAATGAAAAGTAGCATCTAAAGGGAATTAGTGCTAGCATTAGCAAGCTAGGCTAAACTACAAACTTGATGACATGCTGGGTTCTTGAAACATTTTAAATGTACCTATTGGTAGGAATGTAATAAAGAATTCATTAGTATTTTTCCTTAGTGTATGGTCACATTAATATAAAAGTCAGTCTTAAAATGACCTGAAAATTTAGAGAGAGAGCAGGTCCTCTTCCATGGAGTCTGTCATGTTGAACCGCCGTTTCTGTACAGTATCCCAGACCAGACAAACTAAACACTGATCTAGATATGGCATTTTGCTTTTATTCACATTTTTATGTGAATTTTAAAGTGTTTTTCTAACATGCATGGAAGGGTGAGACGTGGGAGAGTATTCCTTTGGCTGCAATTTGCAGCTTCACTGCTAGGTGTCATAAAATCCTACATACTGGCCCTTTAAAGGGCAGACAGTTAAAATTTCAAAGTACATTGCATAAGGTACATGGACTTGAAAATAGGAAAAAACAACCATGTATTGAAGTTTGTAGTAAAAACATGATGGTTCAACTTGGCAGACTTCATGGAAGAGGACCCATCGTGTTGTAGATTCAAAAGGCTCATTCTAAAGTTAAAAAAAACATAATGCTTCTGATTTAATGAAATTAACTTATGATAGCTGGTTATTAATTTTATACTCCATTGCTGCCAGAGTCCAGAGAGACTGGACCTTTGAAGAAAGCCACCTTAAGGATAAGCATTTTCAGACTTTCACCCTTTAAAGACACCACATACTGTGGTCCTTACACAATGCAGTAGTGATAGTGAGACTCTTTAAACCAGCACTGTGCAATGACAGGTACTCTAAATGAGTACCATTGTCTTACATATTGTATTGTCCACAATACATTGTTGTTCCCCATGTCAAGAGGCCTCAAGTCACTCCTGCAGTACATTTCTACCTGAGGACCAACAACAGGAAACAATAGGAGGTAATGTGAGACAATAGCTGGACTGAAGTGTTCTCATTTACACTGTGCTGCGCGGCTGTAATGGGCTGCTGTGACAGCATGTGACTACGAACCTGCTGCTTAATTACAAACACATTTGCGGTGATGAAATGCTTGTAATGGAAAATGGTTGTGAGGCAGTCTGGAGACAAAGAAGTACAGAAGACAGAGAAAATGAATGTGATTCTTTTCAGGGTTTTTTTTTTCATTTTGCTGCTGAATTTATGTGTTGAAGTGTTTACTGTAAAAAAATACATTGTGTGCTGGAGGGGAAAAAGCATGCTTCCTCTGATCTGTACATTCACAAGCTTATTAGAGAGAGAACATGTCGGAGAATGGCAGCCTTTGGAAGGCAAGAAACAGAGAGAGAATGTTCCTATCCATAGGTTGTGTAGTACGCACAGACTTCTGTTGAATGACTCATAATTCTGAGCTCTGCCACCACAAGCTGCTATAGTATGACAAACCATTTCCCGCTTTGGTTCATCTAAAGTGCTGAGAAATGTTCCTGAGCTGCTGCTCTAATTTTAATCACTGAGAAATGATCTGATCATAAAACATCTGATCATCTTTGAGTTGATTCCGATGTGTTGTCATTATCTTGATTCAGTGGATGTAAAAAATGCTAATTATTAGTGCCAAACTTATCAGACAATCTGTCCTTTAGGTCAGTCCTCACCACTCTCTCTTCACTTTATCAGGGCTGTGATATGCTCCTGAGAATAATGGCACATCCTGCCACTGCTGCTCCAGATTAAAAGCAAAGCATGGGGTGGCTTTTATTGTGACGCAGCTGCAGGAAACATAATGTGTTTGTGGCTGCAGCCGCTCTGTGTGCACAGATAGCTAGCAGGAAAGCAGCGCAGCATGAAATCAAATGGCAGTTGTAACTACAGTTATTGACTGACTTCTTTAGGAAAACATTGAGTTTGTTTGGCTGCACTGTACACACACTTATTAATCGTGTCTTGTTTATTTTAGCATGTATGAGACACACAGTTACAGACTGCGTGTTCATGGCAGATATAAATAAGGTTGTAATTTGAAGAGCAGAGGTGATGCACAATGTGGAGAGTTGAGTTAAAACTTGTTCTGTAAAAACATTTTTGTATATCTGATGTATTTGTATTCACCACTGATGCCCCCAATTCAGAGTTTTTAAGCACAGTCTTTTTTACACCGACAGTAGAGGAATAACCCAGACAGAAGTGAAGACAACTGGACATGAACATTTGACTACTTTTGTCATAAAAGCAGGTCAGAAGGGGAGAAAAAGTTTATATCATATCATGACATGAAAAATGACACACTGAAGACACGTTTCAAATATTACGTCACTGGTTATGACTTGACTATGACATTGGACTCACATCACATGACACACGCACGCACACATGCACATGTCAGCACTGTTTTAACAATTCCCAATGTTAATGCACTGCTACCATGAAGCTCCATTTCAATAGCGCACTTCAGCTCAGAGCCCAGCCACCTCTGCTGCTGCTAACGACACAGCAGGCAGGACACAACTGTGTGTGTGTGTGTGTGTGTGTGTGTGTGTGTGTGTGTGTGTGTGTGTGTGTGTGTGTGTGTGTGTGCATGAGAGAGTGACATGCTGTACACAACGTGTCGATGTGCAGATGTGGGTGATGCAGAACAGAGGCACGATGATGATACAACAATTGTGACGACAACAGAGATGACAAAGTGACTTTGAGAGTGATTACTGCATTTACAGCGGTGTGTGTGTGTTCACTCCAAACATAACCACAGACTCAGAACAGGAAGGGAACTAGAGAGTGAAGCTGTGAGAGTGTTGGTAATGAACAGGCTGTTTTTAATGTGAGGCGTCTGTGAACTCTGACCCATGAAACACTCCTGCACCTTCACACATGATCAGAGATCCACAGTATGTATGTGACTGTCCAACCTCAGTCTTCTGCACTGGAAAATAAGCAGACTTGGAGCAGCAGGGGGTGAAATGCCTTGCTCAGAGGCACTGAGCAGAGTATTAAATGTGTAGTTTATTCTGGAAGAACTCATGTTTATTGTAATTATCTATGAATACAAGCAGCATTGGTCTGGGTCTTTTCATGAGATTTTGCTGATAAAAAAAGACAGCAGCTGCTCCTGATGTTAGCGATCACACTGAGATGCATTGCTAGAAACACATCACAAACAAAACCCTTGTTTTCCTTTGGTACCTGGTACCTGGTGTGGTTTTTAGCACCAGGTGTCTCGCAGCCAATCAAATCAAGCGAGCTTTGATGGTGTACCACTTCCTTCCTGCTTTTATAGCATAACATATAGTAGATGTGATAGAAAGGGTGGGCGGAACGCAGGCCAGAAGTTCATATTAGCTTTCAGAACACACAACACAAAACATGGAAGACACAAACATCCACTTTAAGGACTTTTGTCCTCCTCATCCAGCAAGAGCTAATCATATGTGATTGTCAGGTTGTGCTCGCAGCAATGCTCCACAGGCGCACCAGCTGTTTTGCCTGACACGCTTTGCTCTCTGCCTGATCGGCCCCTTATTCTTTAAGCCAGCTGCCAAATACCAAAGACCCATTCAGATCCATTCATCCAGAACATGATTCCATCTTTCATGTGTTCAAGTAAAAGATCTCACAAATTTGTTAAAATCTGGGTTAGTGAGCACTTCTCCTGTTCCAAGTTAATCCATCCATCTGACCGCTGTGGCACATGAAGCCCTCAGTTGGCATTCATACAGGATCACTGAGGGTGTGTCTGTTGGTGCTGAATGTGAAACCATCAGGAAATAACTGTTCATTCCTCTGATTAACTGAGACTTCGATTATCAAGACTCCTTTACATCACTGTAAAAACTGACTCACAGAATGAATTGTGAGTCAGACTCAGATCTAGAAGCTACTACATGAAAAAAATGGAACTGTTCATTTTATAGTGGCCAGTTATTCTGAAAACATTTATATATGTGAGACAGGTTTGACTTCCATTTTGGATCTGGTTCCAAGTTGGTTGAATACCTTGAATTGTTTAGCTCTAACACATCACTTCTTGTATCTTCCATCTTCTTTCATGAGCAAAGATGTTGCTGTCTTTCCATGTACTGTACACTATAAGAAATAAATGCAAACAGCGGCCAACTATTTATTTGTGTTTTTATTTACATGATGCAACATTAGCATCTAACACTCACCCTTCTTTTAGCTTGTTTTGTTCACCAGTTAGTCGCTAATTTTGTGGCTGTTTGCTGCTAGACAGACAGCGTACAGAGCTTTTAGCTGGAAACAGCTGTCTGCTGCTGGAAATGAGGTTGATGACAGCACAGAGACTGAACTGGAGCAGTAAAATGAAAAACAACAATGAGCTTAAAGACGCTGGAATGCTCCACAGAGCTGAGTGAAGTGCAGAGTTGGATAATAATCCTCTGTGGGTTTGTGAAGCATCACATTAAACATGTCATTTCATCCATTGTTAATATAAAGTATTGATCGGTGCAGCTTTTCTAACCCTATTTAGTTCAAATCCAGCAGCGTGGGCCGACCCTGTTCAGCTATGAACAGTTCACATGGGAGGCAGGCTTATTCCTGATAAGAAGATGATTTATTGTTGACTGCTTTAGAAAAGCTGTACTCCTGATCTACACTTTTCTTCCTGATAGTTCCTGTTTGGAGCCACGATTAAAGAGTTTTTAATAGTTCATTTTCTCCACTCACTATCTTACATCACATTTTATCTTAATCAACATAATCATAGATGCATGTGTGCACTGCATGAACATACGTGGTAGTGTATCAGGATAATATTAAAACAAGCTATTTCAGAAAATGCTAAACTAATTATTTTAAATAACATTGCTGTAATATCCTAGTTTAACTTCACTGTCAAACTGCTGGAGGTACTTTGATATGTTTTTTAATTATTTCATTCAATATAACATTTCAAACATTTCTCAGAATTCCACCACAGGGCGGTTGTGTACCACCAGTGGAAGTAGACTTTTTCGGGAAATCAGGAAGTGAAGTTTTTGTAACTTTGACCTCACCCAGCTTAATAGAGAATGGTCGTCAGAATTTAACAGTTAAACATTTACTTGGCTGGAAACTAATTTACTAGAAGCAGCATAGCACAAATCACTACATTCAGACCTCAGAGGACAGAACAGCTCAGTGGGTGAAGGCAGACTACAACCTGTTAACTCAAGCACAATGATGGATACATAATGTTACCATCTGTCCATGACCCAACTTCAAACTGGAAGTTGTGTGTCATGTTTGTCATGTTCTAATGTTATTTTGTTGTTTAGCGGGCTGAACTTGGGTTCTACTCTCCCAGGTTGCGTTGATGTTGAATTAACGTTGTAATATTGAGGGACAGTCAAGAGCAAACAGTGTGAATGTTGAACCTCATTCAGCTATATATTCAGAATATACCCATGACCAATCCACCAATGGAATGGTGAAGAGTAGGCAGAATTTTCTTTGGTTATGGTCTAAGAGGTGAAACCAGGATAATGTAACTGTAGCATTTGCTAAAAAATAAATAACAAAAATAGTAAATTAAGAAAATACTGTTAAGTTTTCTCATAATTATTACTTTGGTATCTCATAATTGCAATGTAGCATCTCATAATTAAGAGAAAAAGATCCCGTAATTATCAGTCTGTATAATTACGACACATGGAGGCCATAATTAGAAGATATTTCTTTGGTGAAAACAACATGCCTCCGTATATTTCAAATTATTCTGATGGCACATATGTTGTTTGCAGATCAACGTCTGTGTGTATTTATAATTCTGAAGTCAGAAATGTTTAGATTGTCACAGTGCACAGCGACTGAGCTGAGATTGAGCTGAAGATTCACAGATTCAGCCGGCTTGTTGTCCAGTGGTGTGCCTCGCTCTCCCTCGATGCTTTGCTCATGAGTTAATACCATGAAATCAACAGCGCAATCCTTCTGACCAACAGGGAGATTACACATGGCCTCTCTTTAGCATGTGCCCTCCTGACATGGAATACACTATCCTCTTTATACCATTATCGTCTGTAGAACTGCATAAAGCAGCACACAGCCCCACACATGCACCATCACTGGGCGACGTGTATTGTTCATCCACATGTTGTGTTCATGCACACATTAGCCCGTGCTCCCATCATATCTACAGTATGACATCTGTGTCTACATAAACAGATGGACCTGATATTAATCCCATCTCTCTCTCTCTCACGCACACACACACACACACCACCATGTTAATGTTCCTTTTATTCTCTGGCCTAACATGATCTTACTTTACATCCACTCTGCTGCAAATCATGACATCACTGTACGAGCGAGAGCGGGCCTCTGCTGTGTATTGTCTCACTGTCGTATCATCAGCATCTCTTTTTTTCCCTTCCACCATTTTTCGGTTCACTTTCTCTTCACTGATATATATTTTAAGCCGTCCTCGCTTCATGAGAACGCTGCGGTAAATAGCTGTTTTGCTGCAGGGAACATTTGATGTACAGGAACATGAAAATCAGTCTGAATCCATGCAATCTGCATATTTTTCAATGGAAATCAGTTAAAACAAGCCTGGCATCTGCCGGTTGTGAGGGTTAGGGTAAGGATGTAAGGAGGTATTGCAAAAATTACAAGATTGTCATCAGTAGTAAATATGTACAAGTGTGTGTGAGAGAGAGAGCGAGAGTGAGTGAGAGAGAGAGAGAGAGAGTCATGATATAACCCTCAATTTCTGTCCTCTAACTGGTGATATCTCTGCTGCAACAGCAACATGATAGAAATGTGCTTGCAGCTTACTGATTTAGAGCATGAAAAACATTTAAGTGTAGACACCGAAAATAAACCAAGATAGAGGAGAGAGAAGAGGAGGACATAAGAGAGAGGAGAGGAGAGGAGGGGAGAGGAGAGGAGAGAGTGGTTTTAGAAGTTGCTTTGACAAATCACAGTTGATCAGAGGGAGGCGCTCACTAGGATTTCATAATGTTCACGGGGCAGAGGAAACAAGCAGGCGATGATATTGTTTGCTGATGTAAACTGACAGGGCATCATAGCTAACAGGCTTTATTCTGAATCCAATGAATCCTCAGCTATGACATACGGCATGCAGCTGTGACTTATAACCAAGATAAATGTTAACATGTAGCAGGTCCTATACAGATGCTAGGTGAAGTGAGAAGAGGAAACTTGGGGTTAATGCAGATAATATCTGTATAGTCCCAAAAACTGTAATTTCCTATGGCGGCGGAAGAGTCAGAACAGTCAACATGGCATCGGCCAGAGCTGCATATTTTGAGTTTCAAAACTGCTCTTTAGAAACGTGCAGGTGACCCCTACGCTGCCCCTACCCTACCCCGACCCCTACCCCTCCATTTTTTATAGCTGTAGCTAGTAAGCGAAATGCTAACACATCAGCAGTTTCTTTCAAATGCTTTTCATACTAAAATGACTGTTTACATTTCTGGTGCATGGCAAAAATATTCTTTAAACTAAGTGTAAATAAAGCAATGTAAATCTGTTAACAGAAAGCATGTAGATCGTTTAACAGATGTATTAATCAGACACGTAGGCTTAGCTTCCTGTCCCAAATACGAGAACCTAAATGTTACAACTAAGCTTATAACCAAGCTTCAAATCGCCACACGACCATGTAAACTGGTTAGTCACTGAATTCCCAGGTAGGCTCGAGCCGATTTTAAAAATGAAAAGTGAAGTGTTGAGGTTGTATTATGTAACACTGAAATGCAGTACAACTTAAAGTGCAACTTAAATAGGGTAGAGTGGAGCAGATCCAAACCAAGGCTATGCTAATGACTGTTCTAGCTGCCAAGCTACGTTGCAAACATAGCAAACTGATATGATGAACAGGAGTGAGCTGATGGTTGTTGGGGACAAGTTATATTAGAGTTAGGGAAATGAAGGCAACTTATGATGAAGATGCTGCTTACTCCGTACCACCGTCGATGCAGCTGCAAGCTGCTTCCTGTCGTGATGACAAAGGCCGGTTCAGTTGGTTTGCACAAAATCAAACCGGTTTAAGCTTGTATACCAGACCAGACAGACAAAACTGGACTGACAGAATTTGGAATTGACAGGACCTCTGGGAAGGTTATGGTTATAACAATGACCACCACGTTTCCCTGACGTAAGGTAACTAAACCTTTTCCTGTCAGTAGGATGGAGCTGATCTATGCTTCACAGAGATCTGGCTAGAGGAGGCAATGACGTCTCCATGACAAAGCCTCTCTGTCTGTTCTGTATTCCAGTGTCCATGTGCTTGTCTCTTTCATCCTGAACCCTCTGACTCGGCTCTGTCAGCTCTGGCTCTTTAGTTTCCACCAGGAGAGTTTTGAAATGTAAACATCCCCCGTGGAGCTGAGGAATGCAGAGCGGCACGCCGAGGCACCAGAGACCGCCAAGCACTGCTGCAAAGCCTCTGGTGTATATGCCAACAGCTGGCACTGCGAACTGTAACTGGCAGTAAGCTATCGAACAAGAGAGAGAGATAGAGAGAGAGAGAGAGAGAGAGAGTGGTGGTGGTGGTGTCCAGGTATGAAGCTGACATGCACAGGGAGAGATGTGCAAAGCTGCAGTATTGAAATATGCATTGGACATGGTGTGTGTCCTCTTCTAGATGCTTCTTCTTTTTTGCAACATACACACGCGCGCACACACACACACCAATCTATGAACACACACATACACACAAAGTCCACTGGTAGGTCACACAGTTCACTGGTTGCCATGGCAGCAGGGGGAGGGGGGGGGGGGGGGGGGGGGGTTCTATTCCCACAAGTGAAAAATTTGCTGATTTGCCTGAGCTGCAGAACGGTCCTAAAAGAGTGTACCTCCATTACACGCACACACACATGCACGCACACACACACAGAGGTAGAGCCACTGGTTGCCGTGACTTTAGGCCTGTTATAGTGTGCCTGCCATGTTCCCACTCTCTCCTGAGATTTTGTTTGTGCTGGCTGTAGATCTATGGGGGCTGCAAGAGCATCTGGTATGTCTGTAATACATTCCTGTTGTTAAAGGGGAATTCCACTCTGTTTCAGAATCTGCTATAAATTATAATTACAGTGGTGTGTCCCCGTTTTGACTTATTCTGGCTAATTGGACCTCCTCGTAGTTTAGCTGATGCTCTGCAGAGAATTTTCCATGCCCCATATTGTAAATTCTCAAATCAAAGATGGTATGCAAGTAATGTTGAGTTTTTTTCATTCACTGATTATTTCAGACCTCTTCAGTTTGCATTTTTTTTCCCACTATGCTCAGCTATTAACTTAATGTCCCAACCAGCGAGAGATCCAGGAGCAGATCTGAAAACAGGGAGATATCTTACAAAAATATGATAAAATATAAATGAATAGAAGGCCTAATGAGCCACCTGTGAGGGTGTGAGTCACTGTGAAATGTTCTTGTAGACCTGGTGGAAAACGCTGCTTCCTGAGTGTATCTTCATCAGCCAGACTGAACATGACGTTAGAGCTTCCTACATTTAGCAACTTGTGGGCGGATCATCATCTTGTCAATCCAAATGAAAATTGCCTCCATGAATGCCGTGAATTGAGTTAACAGGTGATACATATGAGTGCAAAGAGCTGTACCTCAGTATATAATAAATTAAAAGAGTAATAAGTTCCGGGTATAAAAACAGTTACATGCAGACTGTAGACTGATGACTACTGAACTTTGAACTGAAGTTTGTTAGACAACATTAGAGGCTACAGGCTCACAGGTTTCTGAAGCTGAAAATGGAAGGAACTGAAGTTGGCCATGCCGTGTTTGCTGTCCTGCCTCTTCCACCTCCCGGCTAATCTAAATATCGGCAAAGACGTGGATTGTCGGTGGACCTGAAGCGGGCCAAATGATGCCTGGGTGCTGAAACAAGCCAGCTGTAACGGCAACTACCTGTCAATCAAATCAGCTACACTGTTAATTCTGCATAACTTTAAGACTGTATTTTTTTGTACCGGGCTGTTTATTTCTGCTGTGAAGTTGGACATTTACTGGTGCTGATCGAGGTTGAAATGTTCTGCAGCCAGCCTCAAGTGGCCACTCGAGGAATTACAGTTTTTTGGCACTTCCACATTGGCTTCACTTCCCAGACACAGAGACAATATGAAACAAACAAGTTAGCTTATTTATTAACTTACTGTTGTTTTGATCGGGGTCTGATCAGGAGAGCATATCTTTTTATATTTATTTAGTATTTTTTCTTTTAAAAATAACAGATAGAACCAATAGGAATACTGTGAAAGTGCCATATCAATCAGAAGTATCAGTACGAGTACTTTTAAAGTCTTAATGATACCTGTATGGATTGTTTAAAAGACAAGCTTATTCAGCATTCTGTTGTGGGTTCATGTGTAAAAGCCTTCCATCTCTCACTCTGCTTGTATACTGTTTACAGTGATTGAAATTCACGGTCAGTTTGAAACAATGAGACATTGATTTTTAGTTTTTTTTTTTCTTTTCAGACAATGACCATCGATTTTGCTGGCTGGCTTTAAACATTTCTGTTAAATTACATAAAATAGACGTATACATAAGTAGAAGAAATATACAAAAGCTTCTATTTGTTCTATATTGCATTTAATGGTAACATATTAGGCTAACTTAGTGTGTAATGATGCAAAACAACAAACAAACAAACACACACAAAAAAAAAAACAAGATGAAGCTAATAGGTCCTAACAGATGATGGCACATGTAGCCATGCATGCTATTTTTAGCAGACAGTCTCCGTAGCCAATATGTGGAACATTTGAGACTCAGTTTCTGTACCCCGATGTTCACTTCTTTGGGTCCCCCTATAAAATTCACGGTCTCACGGTGTCTTCACCTCTCCCCTTTTTGCTGTTGTACTAAGAGGTAAGCAACACTGTAGTCACACAAATTTCCATGTCTTAGCCTCTGCTAAACTACAATTTTAAGTTTGCTGGCTTAAACTTATTGTGTAGCACGTTAACATGTAGTACGTGTCATTTAATTTGTGTAGGGGCTCAAGTTCATAACAAATGACTGGAGGATTTTGTTGTTATTTACAGCTCTTTGTTAGAATAAACGGAGATCGCCTCCAAAGATATCCTGGTCTGGGCCTTTTCATCAAAACACAACGCGGACAAAGCTAGAAACTCGCCGGTTACATCTAGTCAAACAGTAGGGTTATAATTAAAAATGAGGGAGTTATGGTGAAGTATTGACTGCATTCTAATACTAGTTTAAACAATAACAACAAGTCCTTTGGGGGCTGGAATTTTTCTTTAACTGCAGTATTTAAGTGACAATTACAATTTGTGTGTGACTGCACATTATCAGCATCACGTGCAAGCTGTATGTTTTCTTTCTCTGTGAAAGACCCGCAGAGTGAAAAAATGGACAAAGGGTCAAAGGTCATCCTCCATGGGATTGCTTCTATGGTCTCTAATAACAGATAAAAGTCACAGGGGACGTTCAGATGCTCAGTAATTTCCTCAGAGGATTATACACTGACAAGAAAAACCTCAAACACTCAATCGTTTTTGCATGTGCACGTGTGGAGTTCAGGATAGACCCAGGGGGTGAATTCAGCTGAGGAGTATAAAGAATGTCCCACAGGGCTCCGTACTCGGACATTTATCTTTTTCACCCGGTCAAAACACAGCTACAGTCAATTAACATAGATTTTCCTTGAAGGAGGAGAAAAACATTACAGACAGACTCACTGGGATGTGTTGGTGTGTAGGTGCCTTCAGTGTGTGGAGGTGGTGTGTGTACAGAGGGTGATTTATTGGCTTGTTAATGCAAGATCACCAACTGTATCCCCAGTTGGGTTTGACATCATTGTGATCAGTAACATTTCCATTTCTCTAACCTTGAAGCATCATTTGAATGTAGCATCCAATCAGCCTCCAGACATTCATCACTGCTGTCATTCATCAGTCAAACTGGCTGCTCACACCGACCACTCGCCATTGAACATGTTAATCAGTCGTGACATGTCGATAAATGTCACAGAGTATAAAATCAACTCACAGGCTAATTTTCATTCATGGCACTGCAGGCTGCTCATATATAGTGCTGCTTAAAATCAATATCAGATCTTAATATACTGTATCACAAAGCCAGTACAGTGCATATTGGATCCCATGACATTTAATGCAATGACTTTTGGAGTAATGACAACATCATATGATAAAATGAAAATGCTTAAGACGTGAGCTCTAGTAATGACTCTGCCGCATACCTGTACACAGTTATATAACCATAACTGTATCACGATTTCTGATTATCTGTCTTCAGGTTTGTTGATTTGTTGCTGAACTTATTCGCCTCTCATTTCTGTTCTGTCCGAGTTTCCTCAACAGTTGACGGTCGATGAACACAGTTTGGTTTCTGGCTGCATTCACTTCTCTGCTGGATTCAGCTTCTCCATCTGATCAGTACATCATGTATTTATGCTCTGTCAGACTTTTATTTCACAGTTCTAAAATCACATTCAACACATATGACATGACCCAATTTAAGATCATCATGTCTGAAGCAGTCCAGAGTCCAGTTTTACTGTTGTTTATGTTTAAAGTCATAGAAATAATGACTCTAGTCATGTGAATAGAATCCAAATCCGATCTCTGTGTTCTTGCAGCATTTCAGTGTGAAACCCAAAGAAACCCAGCAAATACTAAATATTAGTGGCAGCCTTTAAATTGTTTCCTTGCCTCTGCTGTTATTTCATGTCCATGAAAAGGACTGTGCTGACATGACTGTTACTGAAAACTGCAGGCGCCATGAGGTTGAAGAGCGACGCGGTCCAATTGAATTAGAAGCTAAGCGTATACTGTACAGAATAATACACACACACACACACACATTGACAGCTGCACGTAAATGGTCACTAAACATTTCCCTGACACTTTCACACCTCTTTGTACTTTGTACAGCCTGGCTCAGCAGAAAGGTGAAGCGGAGAGCAAAGCTCCACACCATGTCCTGCTAAAACGATAATCCACGATCATAAATAAGCAAGCAGACTGCAGTAAAACACCCAAGCCTGCCCGACGGTGATGAAATCAGACACCTCGTGTATAGCTGGCCTCACTATTATGCTGCTGAGTAATATGACATTTAAGCCTCCATCTCCATATGTGTCTGAGGCTGTGTTTGTGTGTGTGTCTACATGCAGAGAAAAAGAAAGCGCAGTGGCAGACTGTGCATAATATTACACCATTACGCAGAGAGGGCTTCACTTCCTACTGCATGCAGAAGAGATGGAGCAGTCGGGGGCAGATTCAAACATTCAGGACAGTCCGCTCATCATAGATGAAGCAACAATCTGCTACACCTGTTCAATATTATAGCACAGAAAGATTCTGTCTGCAGTCTGGGCGTCAATGCTCAAGTATTCTGTGTTTTCTTCTTAAAGTGATGCTGACATGGTGGATGAATACAGATGTTACATGTACTAATTGTGAAACAATAAAAATAATGCATTTTGTGGATACGATAGTTAGGCAGCTGATTGTGATTGGGAGTATGCACACAGACGGTGTAAAAGTGGACGATGCTGCAGGAGGATGACAGGTGTCTATTAATATTTTTATACGCTCCCCACAGTGAATCCTGGTCACTGTTGGAATTCATTGTAAGTGCTCTGAAGCCAAGCAGGCTAAATCTGCAGGAGCTCACGATGGATGGAAGACCAAACTTTGACAGATTCTTCATCCTGAGTGCTCCACATTAAAACTAACAAACATTCCTGAATTAAAACTGTAATATTTAAAGATAATAAATATGGCAAAAACTTCATCTTAATAGAATTCCCACAATGATTTCACCTCATATTTGGGCAGCATCCTTGTATCCAATTCCAGTGTTTGCTCTACTGAACACGTTTTGCTGTTTGCTGTGTAAGAAAAACATGTCAGCTCAAGGCTTACTAGCTTTCAACTGCATCTGCAACTGCATGTGCTGTTCATTCAACGATCAGAGCAGCTCAGGTGTCAGCATGTCATTCAAGTGTTAAACACTAAAGATCAGCAGTGGTAACAACTTTATCTGCCTGTTTTCACATTCTAAGCCCAAATAAGAGACTTTCTCTTAGTTAAAACCATTACATACAAAGAAAAGCTCTAAAAGCAACTAGGTACACCTTTGATCTCACATTTTGTAATATATACTATTCCCAAAGGTCAACTCAAACCCAATGATTATACAGCACAACTGTGCCTTATACTCTAGTGTGGTGCTGTGTCTGATCTGTGTACCTGGTTGCAGTAAAGTCAGTAAACTAGGCTCCATGTACAAATCACAGGGCTGTTTGCACTCTGTAAAATGGATCTTAATCTAAACTACAAGTCAGGGGTGTGAAACATGCAGCCCGCGGGACAGGAACAGCCCGCCAAAGTCTGTTTTTAGTCGTAGCAGAGAGATCAGAGAGGCAGCTGTGAAAGCTGGCTAACAAAGATAGCAACAGCATCTGAAGCCATACTCCGAGGGTGGACAAGCAGCAGACTTTTGCCAGCATCAGCCTGACGACAAACTCTGCGGCAGACAGGACTTGAATCTTGCTGGAGATTTGGAGCCAAATTAAGCAAAAGTGAAGTCATTTTTTGAACATGAACATCACATCTGCTGCTCAACTGGCCACATTCATTTAGTAGTGTTGATGAGACTTTGACTGTCTTTAATGTTCCATCTCTACACATGTTCCATCAATGCATGTTATTAACTTAGCTTCTTCCGAAGGGTTTTTGTGCTTTCTCGTCTTGCAGGTTTTCTATTAATCGAGCCTGCTGCTGTGGTCCTGCATGAAGGTTTGCCAAAAGTTTATAGTTAGAGTTATCATTAGTATTTAATTGCTGCTGTGCATCTGCCTCTTTCTGTCTATCCCCATTTGCACTACCCCTGCTATATGCTGACTTTCATCCATCTGTCTACAGCCTCATTTAATTGCATAGTTCTTTCTCCCTACTTGCAGTTCTATTACATATTTTTATAACAATTTTATTTCTACTTTTACTTTCTACCTTTTATATAGTTTTCTATTTGTATAGGTGTTAGCTGAAGTTAACTTCTTAACACAATATGTTTAATTCCTCTGCATATATTTAATTTTCTTGCAAAAGCCTAATTTCTCTACAAATGTTTTAGCACAGGTTTTAACTTACATTTAGGTTATCTCAGGTTCATTTTAACATATAGCTACTGTGTTATAGGTTAATTCTAATGTATGTTTAATGTATATGTTTGCATGCTGCTACCGGATGCTTGATTCTATCTATTGAATCACCACTCTGTTCATCAGATCTTCTTCTAACACACATCAGGGAACTGAGGTTTTGTCTCCCGTTGCCACTGTCCAGACTTTTCTGAAACGTGTTGCTGCATCTTTGTGTTATTTTTGGAAACAGGGTTGTAGTTTGAACTTTTGAAAAAGTATTTTTCTTTTTAAAGTGACTCTAGTGCTACTTACCAGTTTCCCGACTCTTCAGTGAGTCTCCACCTAATGAGTGGTAATATTTAGGAGCCAAATGAGAGAATCAGAGCTCCAGTGCACAACATTGTGTCTGGATCACAGTGTTTCTCTTGTTTCATTCCACTGTTGTGGGTTAACATGAGGAACACAAAATAAGCCAGTGTTCATCTCCTTGATGATGAGCATCTCCTTTCCTTGTCTCAGACTTTGGATTGTTTCCTGCTGGTGGGATTCCTTAACAGGAAATGATGCAATATGAAGTGACAGGGATCACTTCCCCCTCCTCTACCCCTAACACACACACACAAACACAAACACAAACACAAACACACACACACACACACACCCTCCCAGCTGGCCTGCAATATCTGACATGCCTAGTGAGCGTTCTTAGAGTGACAGATGGGCTGTGGGCAAGGAGGGATGGCTTGGTAAACATACTCATATAAGAACACACACACATGCCCGCGCACAGGTACACACACAGGAGGGTGAACACATGTAATCGTCCCCACATCAGCACACAAGCTTCTTTCCCCACACGGAGCTGTGCTCTCTCTCCTGCCTTCACCCACAGTCTGTATTCGAGGCTGGCTCCCCAGGGCTCCGCACACGTGGGGATACATGACCTGCCTGCCTTTCACAACCTGTTTGTTCTCCCACCCTGCCAAGCACCACAGGCCACACAACAGCAACGGCAACAGCTAGCCCGGTCCACGGTTCATGATGTCTAAATAAATGGGATTGCTGAGGTTTCTTTCCTGAAGAATGTAGCTGTTGTGAGCTGGTGTTACGACTACAAGACTTTGCCTTTAAATAAAACAGTCCACCTCTGATATTTTGCAGCATGACTGATTATTTTAGAACTGATCAATTCAACAGCTGCCTGAAGTGAACAACTGAGAGACAACACAGTTGTAACCCTTCCTAATCATAGCAACCCCTGATGTTCTTTCTAAGCATCTACAACCCTGTTGACAGTGGTGTTTTGAGCTAACATCAGCATGCTCACATGCTAACAATGATAATATCTTTGCCCTTAATCTCCCCTTCATTCAGTCATCACTCCCTACAGAACATATAATATAATATTATATATATACATATATATATATATATATATATAATATGTTTTAACACTGAATACAAATAAATGTGTGCATTTTAAGTAAGACCAACAATTTTAGGGTATAATAAGTCTCTGAATTTATTCTTTTTAATAATGCTGTTATACTGAAGCTAACCAAAAATAAATAAAATACTTCTTAACATTAATGCGATTTCTTCATTTTGCAGAACATAAAGACATTAAACGTGTGGTACAGGTTTAATGTCTTTAAACGTGTGGTACAGGTTTGGAAGGCTGGGCACAGAGGAGACCACCGGGTTGTCTCCGAGGGGAGGGGGACAGGGAGATGTCCGGCCAAGGCTCCGTCCAGCATGGACTAAAACACAGCACGGACAGTTCAGAAACTATTTGGAATGCGAATTCTTAAAGACAAAGTAGTTTTCAGACTGCATATTGCTAGCAGATCTGGTGCTAGCAGAGATTGCGGCCGTGACTGGTTCTGAATGAGGCTTTATAGCAGGCAGCCGCTCTCCCATCTTCCTGGTACTGCGTACCGCCACTGAATGTGGTATGCAGCACTGGACAGTACCGGCTTACTTTTCAACCCCAACTTTTCAGCCAGATGCAGTCATCAAAAGAGCCACATCTGACTCGCGAGCCATAGGTTGCAGACCCCTGGTATAAGCAAGCCGTGGTTTGCACTGCAGAATTTTCACAGCGGATGAAGAATTTGTGGTGGTTTGTTCAAGACAGAGACAAGGCACTATAAAAATGCAGCCAATTCTGAGACAAGACTTTAGAACGGTCAATGTCCAAGTGACAAAGACCAATCTCACACTGACATCAGGAGTTAACTGTACTTCCTGTGTGTTCAACTCTGAAAAATCATTGTCATCACCAACCAGTAGTAGTGTGACTTAGTGTTTTAAATACCACACTTGTGGGTGAGGCATTGCATTGTGCAACTGTGCAAGAAAGTAGTGTGCATGCCATGCTTTCTAATGGTGGTGAGTAAACATACAGTAGTGCAGTATATAGTAAATAATAAGAGATATTTGGACACATGCATGAAGATATAATGTTTATTATTGTCACCATCTTTGTTGTCATGTTAGCGAGCTGATGCTAAATAGCACGCTGACAGTTGTCACGTCATTTCATTATGGTCGTACCTTTGACTGAAGTGATGTTTTGTGCGTAGTTAGTTCAAAGTAAATCAAAGTATTGGACAGTTACAATTCCTGTGAATGTGTGTTCAAAAATTTCAAAGCGATTCATCCTATAGCTGTTGACTTACACTCTGTACCAAACATATCCAGCCTGATGATGGCGTTAGAGAGAAAGTTGGGGGCTCACCACTGGCATTAGGACTCATCATCTGGGAAACATGAATGTGTGTACCAAAAGTTAAATTCATTTTCCCCAGTTTTTCCCCACTTTCATGTTGCAAGGTCTAATACCCAAGTACTTCCTGTTGTTTCCTGTTTCTGTTATTGCTTGTGAAGTCCCCTGTAACTTGAAGGCTCTGAATGTTTTCAGAAATCCGGTTTCAACACTTTTTTAAGCTGCCTCCATTCTTCCAGAACTGTCTCCAAATAGACTCTCACACTGCCTTTAAGGTTCATTTTGCCTCAGTGTGCAGTAATGGAAAAAGGGAAAATAGTCCCATTAAGTAGATAATTAGCTGCACGTTAGAAAAACCTGCAGTACACATGCTGTTTATCCTGCTGTCCTGCAAGTCAAGGCAGCGGTTTTTCATGTGTCTTAAAAGAATTTTTCAAAGCATTTGACTTTTGAGAGATGTGGCAAAAAGGATACAGCACTAATGGTACTGACTAGGAAATAAAGGTCTCACACCTAAAGAACCACTGGATGCATCTCACAGCTTCAACAAAATTGGTTCATTACACCCTTCACAACACTATGTTAAGTCTAAACACTATGTTAAGTCTAATGAATGCCTTAGGTTGAGACAGTGTATGTAGTCCATGAGGAAAGCTCCTGAATAATTCAAAAGAGACAGAGTTCATCCCCAATAAATGAATCCACAGCGGATTCGTGAATGTATTCTGCAACTTTCATGGAACAGGTGAGGTAAAGACAAATTTTTGGCCCTGAAGGTAAGATACAATAGGTACAGAAAATGTGGTCATTAGAAACAGTGATTGATCCACTGGGGACTATGACTTTTTAAAGTGACTTCCACAGATAACTGTCCAGAACTGCTGCAAACACTAACCTTTACAGAAAGAAGGAAACTGTCCAGAGCAGCGTTCATGTAATCAGGGAAAGCTAATCAACAAATCAAAATGAAACAATGTGAAAGAGGGCCAGATAAACATTACTGTCCTACTCATGCAATAACCTCTTGTATGCTGCTTAGCATATCATTAGCACCGCGTCCCTGCCAGTAATGTTAGCTAAGGTTAGCAGTACTGTGAAGGAAGAAAATCCATACCGTCCCACAAAATTTTAGTGGTTACAGAAAACCCAAGAGGAACCTCAAAAACATGCAGCACATTTGTTAGTGTGCTGGGTACTTTGTTTGGAATCCATTAGTCTTGTAATAGAGAACAACCTCATTTGACTGTACAACTGCAGCACGAGGGCCGCACCCCAGTGTCACCTCCAGAAGTTCTCTGATGATACAGCCATCGATGGATGAGTATCAGAAGGAAATGAGCAGGAGACTTCATTGACTGGTGCCTGGTGCAATCTCAACCACCTTCCCATCAATGCCAGCGAAATGAAGGAGATGGGGAGCAACTTCTGAAGGAACACACCTCAGACCATACCAGTGAACCAATCCAGGGACTGGATATGCAGTGGTGTGAGCAGACAAATACCTGTGTGTTCACCTCAACAAACAACACAGACGCCCTGTACAAGAATGGCCAAAGTCGTCTCCACTTACTGAGGAGACTGAGGTCCTTTGGAGTGTGCAGGACTCTGTTAAAACCTTCTATGACACTGTGGTGACATCTGCATTATTCTATGCAGCAGTCTGCTGAGACGGGGGAAGCACGGAGAGACACAGCAAAAGACTCAACAAACGGGTCAAGAGGTCCAGCTCTGTCTGGACTGCCTTCTAGACCTCATAGAGGAAGTGGGGGAGAGGAAGTTCATGCATGAGTGTGGAAGCCTTAAACTGCTCCTTCAGCAACAGACTGCTACTCCCACCATGTAAGAAGGAGATCTACCACAGCTTCTTCATTCCAGCAGCTGTTCGACACCAGCATGACACCCTGCATATACGAGGGGATTTCCCCTCTTATCTTACAAATCATCGACTGTAGAATGCACTTGATTAACACACACAACTAGAGCTAGACCAATACCAGCTTATTGGAGATATATCAGTATTGTGTATGTAAAAAAAAATCTAAATTCTGACACTAATAAACGAAGAGAACAGAGTGAAGAGAAACAGAGAGCAGAGGTAATTATAATTAGATTTTGTCGGTTAATTAAGACCTGATCAACAGAAATGTGAGCAGGTGTGAGTGTGACTAATCAGGCAGGTCAAGAGTCTGCTGGACCACCATCACTGCAGACATCCATCTATCAGCGGTGCTGTTCACGATGGAGTGAGATTGAATTAGATGACAGAGAGAAGTCAATGCTGCTGTGGCGCACACATACACACACATACATACACAAACACGCACTAATACACACATTGTAATGAGGCAGAGGCTGTTTGCGGCGCGTAAGCAGAGAGGAGAAAATCTGCAATTGTAAACATGATTATCTCTAATCCAATGCACTCCACCGCTGTAATAGCTGAATGTGTGTGTGTTGGTTTCTGACCTTAGAAGGATGGAAAATGACAAAAAGAAAAAAAAAAAAAAGAAAAAAAGCTGCAGACATGCCAAAACACGAGCTGAAAGAAACACAACTGTGTGTTTGTATATGAATATCCTCCAGTGTCGGAGCATGTCTGCGTACATTCGTTCTGCGCGCGGTTGAGTGCGGATGCGTTTGTGCTGACTGTGTGTGGGTGAGATGAGAGGCTGAAATAAGTGCCATTGATCCAACCAATTACAGCTCAAAGAGCGGCGGAGAGACAGTCGCTGTCGTTGGAATGCATAGAAACATCTCCTCTGACAGATTACAGTTGACTTTTTCCACTTGTGTTCTGCTGCTGTGAGCACCGACACAGAGTTTAACCCTGACACTAACTGTCTCTGAAGTGTCAGTGTCACCGTTTGGCTGCACAGGTAATCAAACTGAAGCTGCTACATATTCAATTAACCAGCAACATTCTTTTAATCTGTAGGTCATTTTGTTTTGGTTCAGTTCGGCACTCGGCGCTTGCTTGCCATACTCCACTGTCAATCAAATACAGCGAGCACCTGTGGTGTCCTCTTTCACAGGTATCTGCTATCTGTTGGTGTGACGCTGCTTTCTTTAGCTGACTGAGCAGGCGGGGTGCATGTTTTAGGAGTTAATCACATAACACAGTCAAACATCAGAAATAACATTCATTGTTTCCAGTGTCTCAAATGCGAGGTTTGCTTATTTTCATGTCATTAGCACAGTGTGATGAAGAAAACACATTAAGCACAGTGGAGACTTGGTAAATCAATTGAATTCTAGGGGCAGCCTTTACTGGTTTGGTCTTGATCAATGAAATACAATCAAGTGACGTCAACTTCCAGCCCAACAATTCACTGAATCAGATGTGCTCTGTGTCTGTAAGTTAACTATGCCAACACGCTTCAATAAACACATACCACCACAGCAGACATCTGAGCTGGACTTCTTCGTCACACAGTCACTCAAAACATCTTCAGAACTGGACAATTGCTCCGCCTCCAGCGTTTCCTCCAAATCTGCTCTTTCTGTTTAACTTGACAAAACACAGAAGCTGCCTTGAGCTCTGGGGAATCCTAACATTTTATTGACTGAACTAGTTAATTGACAAAGTGATGGAAGAATGGAAATGGAAAGAAATCAATGACATTAATGGAAATAATTATTTACATCTCTAATGATTGCCTATGCTCATCTAATTTTTCTTTATCACATCTATGCGTTGCACTCTCTCGCTGTGACTATGACTGCGGCGGCAGCCAATGAAATCAGTGTATGAGGTATGTAGTGTAAAAAATGCCTTGAGTAGTCAGAAGACTAGAAAAGTACCAACCATCCATTCATGTTTTTTTTGTTGTTTTTTTTAACTTTATAGACATTTGTGTCACGTTCCAAATAAACATGATTGAGAACATTTATTTGTGGGAAATGAGAGATGCAGTGTTTAATATTCATAACATAACACAATACTAATGTTTTAACATAAGAAGAATTCAGCCAGTCTGTAGCTTTGCTGTTCGTTCTTATGAACTGCAGTCTTTAAGATTAGAATGCTGGAATCAGTCCTGCTAGTAAAGACAGAATTGAAGCCATCTTTTCACTTTGCTGAAGTCAATAGTTATTTTTTGATTCAAATTACCTTTGAGGTACAACTAGTGCAGTTTCTCCAGTTGGTCCTGCTGCAGGAGGATAGTGATGAGCACAGCTGTGGTTTTTGGTTCAGGTTCAACAGACACTGGAGTAAAATTGCTGCCATACATGTAAAGATTGCTTTTTTTCAGCAGTACTTGAGAAGTAATTCCATTATTACATCAGCCTCCTAGCATGTTAAACCATGTTTGGTTTAACACGTCCAGCAAGACATGTCAACCCAAATAATACTCGATAAACTGCTGAAGACTGCTGATGATTAACCATTCCATTTACGGCGTACCTCATGATGTGTGCGCTTCTCCTGCAAACAGCATCTCTTCTGTTAAGCTGAATCTGGCTCAGTACAGTTCAATTGATTTGCTCAGTGGAGGGAGGGGGGCACATACAGACCCCAGCTGGTCTGAGCCAACAGGAGAAAGAAGCAACGTTATTTTGGGGAATTTGCCGTCACGTGTCCAAGCTCCATTGTTATGCACTTGCAGTGGGGCTGTCAAAGCCACTAAAAATAGGACCTAGGCTATTCCCCCAACCCCCCAAACTGATCCTGTAAAAGCTCGACAACAACTGCAATATCATTTTTCCCCCCAATCGGGGTATCTGGAGCCCATTCCAGAAAATATCCTACTGCATTTTTCCTCTCCAGTACAGCCCTAAGCTCTCAAACAAAGACTGCTGAAATAAATCCTCCACTTTAGACTTATACTGTGGCAGGAAATAATGAAATATTTGGACTTGTTTGCCCAGTAATTCATCCTGAAACATAATTATTAATCGTCTTTATTTCAAGACGTTATCATTGGGTTTAAATCTTGCAGGAAGTTCAACAAATAAAAAAAATCCAATTAAACGCTCTGCCTGAAAATTTGCACTTGTTCAGACAACAAGAAGTCCCAGACGCTCCACATGAGATTAAATATTTGTTTAGATGGATGAATGCACGTGTTGCCACATCGGAGCATCTCCTTGGTGTGTGTGCATGTGTGTGTGTGTTTCCGGCTTTGTGTATGACAAGAATGACTTGAAATTGAACTGATGATTGCATATGTGAAACAAAAACGAAGACACGAGAGAGAGAGAGAGAGAGAGAGAGAGAGAGAGAGAAAGAGAGAGAGAGAAATCTAGAAACAGAAAGGAAAGCACAAAGAAGAAGTGGGAGACAGAAAGCGCTCCGGGGAGGACGAGAAGGATAAACAGATGATAATGGAGCGACAGGGAGAGAGAGAGAGTGAGTGAGGCGTAAGGAGCGTGTGGTGAAGGCCCCTTTTAGTGCAGGAAAGCAGGAATAATCCCTATTAAGGTAATTAGTGTTTCAGGAGATAAAGCGTAATTAAACAGAAACAGGCTATAAACTATGTGCTGTCTAAATATAACTCGTCTGTACTGATGTCAGTCTGCAGGATCCGACGTCTCTGCACCCCCAAACTGCAGGCAGGACGAGTGTGTGTGCATTAGATGGGGGCGGTGTGTTTACAATGAGATCAAGAGAATGCTTGGCAGGACGTCAGCCTTGTAAAGCTCCAGGATTCCACATGGAAAACACTCATGCACTCTGTGCCATGGGGAACACACACTCACACTCACACACGCACACACAGACCGACAAGCTCGCAGAGAAAACAAACATACGGCATGAGAGCCTTTGGTACACACACAGAGGAAGAGATGAGCAAGACACACACACACACACACACACACACACACACACACACACACAGGGATACACTCACAGTCAGTGCTCGCTTTCAAGCAGAGCAGAGCATTTCTACCTGAGAGAAGTTTGTGTTTTTCATCTTCATGTCAACACACACACACACACACACCCTCACTTTTCACTGCCTCTGTTTGTCTCCAGCTCCTCACCAGAGGGACTGCTGTTCATTTCTCATCTTCACTTCAGCTCCTCTGTAGCCAGCTCTCCTGAGATAGTGTGTGTGCATGTGTGTGTAAAGGTGAAGGGAAGTGGTCACAAAATGGCTTCCTTCCGCTGGAAACTTAATATTTCTATCGTCATACAGTTTAATAAGCAGCAGAGTGGCCAGCAGCCATGTTAGCAGCTCTGTGTAGCTGTACTTAAAAGGTCCAGTGTGGAACACTTAGCAGCACCTAGCGGTGTAGTTGTGCTCTGGGCTGCATGCTAACACGCTGACGTTTAGCAGATAATGTTTATCCACCATCTCAGTTTAGTGCGTTAGCATGCTAAAACAGCTGAGGCTGATGGGAATGTTTTGCCAAATGTCATGGCAGTCCAACACGTGAAACTGATGGTGATGGTAATAAATACACCATGAATTCCTACATGCTGTGAAACAGTCAAACTGAAAACTGCATGTCCTTTTTGGCATCATGGAGGTTTGTGCAAAACTTCATAATCTGTCTGATAGATGTGGGCAGATATCAGTCTGCCTTCCCTGGGGCCGTGCTGCGAGCACAGCTTACAATTCTAACAAATCTAATCTTAAACCGCAAATCTCATTTATCTCATGTGTTTTGGTTGTGTGTGTGTGTGTGTGTGTGTGTGTGTCTGTATGTTTGCAGAGAGTCTCACATAACATCGCCTAATATGTTTCGTGCACTAAAGCTCAAGGATAGCTGGTTAGCCGTGAATTATGATTTTTGAAAAATCTTGACTGTTGACTGTCCTTTAAGGGCTGCAAGTGATCAACTCTGTGATGTATGTGGCGGTCACGCTCTTTTGGTGTCATTTTCACTTTGAAACTGACATTTCTGTCTCTGCATAGCCTGTCCTCTTTGGTTGCACCTTGATAATGTAACCTGCACATCACCTCCCGTTCACTCTGCTGCTATGCACACACACGCCCCACGAGTCCGGTGATGCTTGGACAAACTGGAAGGCTGGCTCATAAAAATGAACATTCTGATTAACAGCGGGTGGATTGAGGGTGGCTGAAAATGGGTGAAGCGTCTCCCCATTAAGAGAGACACTGCACATTTCCACACGAGGCTCAGCAGCAACAACTGCATTGATTATTTAAATCACCCAACACACTGACAAGATCAGTCAGGATCTAATGCTAATGAATGTTCTGTATTCTTCTTCACATCCAAAAGGTCACACACACACACACACACACACACACACACACACACACACACACACACACACAGTCCAGGTCCATACAGTGAAATAGTAAAGCAGCCGTCCTCCTGATAAATCCTGAGCTCTGTCAGAGCTGTCTGCAAACATTTATTTCAGAAGATTAAAGTTTTATTGGGTTTCCTCTGCAGAGTCCTCTCTGTCCTGTCAACTTCAGAACTACACTTTTTATTTTGCTGCTTCAGTGTCCCACGATGTTTGCTGCAGTGACATGAAAGCAGCTCCTCGTTAAAGTACACTGTTATGTGCACTCATAAATCAATACAACACACAATAAAAAAATCCCTTTTGGAATTAGCAATGGACATTTCAAATTTCACAGACCCAAAAATGAAAAACTATTCAATAATGAAAATAAAAACTCATCTGTTGCAGCCAGAAGAAATGTGGGCCTTCAACATGTTGAATTCTCTCTCCATCACTAGATCAGACTAGACAAGACTGACGTACTTGAACTCTTTCGAGAGACGCTTTCGGCGAAGCTTTCGATTTTCCAGTCCATCTATGTTCCAGCCCTCACCTATGGTCATGAGCTTTGGGCAGTGATAGAAAGAATGAGATTGTGGATACAAGTGGCTGAAATGATCTTCCTCCACCAGTTGGCTGAGCTCAGCCTTAGAGATGACAGATGAGGGTGAGGAGCGCGGACATCCGGAGGGAGCTCGGAGTAGAGCCGCTGCTGCTTCATGTTAAAAGGAGCCAGATAAGCGGAAGCCCATGGATGGATGGATGGATGGAGAAGAGACTCTGTCTTCAATACTCCAAGAATCGAAGCCCTGAACTGAACTGATGTGCTCAAACACCACAGACTAGGAACAGATTAAACTACTCAAAGCTTAACCCCAAAAATAAACACTGAGCTTGTTTGCATGCCTCTGCTATGTCTTAATTAGTAATTGCTCATTTGTTTGTGGTAACTTGATTAAGCACAATTTTAGTACATAAAATGAACAATGTACATATCAAACATACACTAAAATTAAACCTTAAAACTAGATCTGAACTCAGGACAAGGCCTCAGACATATATAAATTAATTAGTAGTAGTAATTAGTATACCCCTTGGAGGGTGTGCTGCCCTGCATCTAGCAGCTATTTTCAAAATAAAAGTCATAACTGTAGATTGATTTATAATTGTACAAATGGAATCAAATGAATCTATTAATGTTTTAATCTAGTGTAACACGCTAACCACACCAACCGTCCAAAACCACATTCATAAAGTGCAGCCACACCTGATACTACAGCGCTGCCACATCTTTTACATATCTCAGCTGGTCTTACCTGGTTCAGTGCAGTTCTTTTCAGGCTCAGAGTAGAGATTGGACTCGTTGTCATAGACTTCTTGTAGAAGGTGACGACTCTCCCACCTTGCCCCCTCCACGACCACTGGGCCGGAGTCATGATATCCTGAGAGAGTCAAAGACAACGAGAAAGATATGGTGAGATTGTTCCACACAGAACATATAATCAGTGGCAGCTCTGTTGCAGAGCAGCTGGATCAGTGAAAGACACTGAATGCATCCTGTTGCATTCAACAACCCAGCTCTTCATATTTGTTGGGATCTCTACAGATTAAGTGACTTTTCGTTCTTAAAATAGATTCATGTTGTGTTGCCGCTTTAAACGCACCCTCGTGTGCACAAACAGAAGCTCAGTTCCGTAGTTAATTGACATTCCTGAATACTCCGTCCTCGCTCCTCCGCCCCCTCCACCCCCCTCTCCCCACAGAACAAAGGCAGATGAGACATGCATCTTGTGTCACCACGTTCGCTCCTGCGGGAGCATTCGTACGGCAGCATGCTGAGCACCGCGAGGCCAATCATTCCAGCTCAGTCATCTGGGTCACAGTATCCTCAAGCGCCCCCTCCATCTCCAACCCATCTCCTCTCCCACCATGCAACAGGCTCTGACTTTAGGTGCAGAGCATGCCGGGGCTTCTATAAATAGCACCGCGGCTCGGCTATATTTATCAAAATGCAGAAACATGAAACGTTTTGCAAAGAGCTATGTCACAGGCAGCCGGAAGAACAGATAGGCTGGAACAGGATGCTGTGGAGTGATGATTGTAGTACGGCTGTGTTATGGTGGATATGTGCTCGGAAGCATATGTTTAGCTAATAACTGTGAACGCAAACAACTACCCTGCAGCTAAAAACCAGAGCTAAGTCTTAGAGAAACTGTGTTCTCTCCTCAGAGGGGTTTCATTGGATCTTAGTAGAAAGCAGGGTTAAGACATACATACTACGAGACGACATAAATGAGCCCATTGTCTTCAAATCTTAAGTATAGAGACTCATGAATATTCATTACTAAATAGGCAAAAATCAAAGTGAAACAGAGTTTAACAATCAAAAATTCTGCTAATATCCTCCAAGTCTGTGTTATGCCAAAAGTCCTCTGGGCACATCTCCGTCATGTTGCAGCCGTGACATTGTTTTGGTCTGTTCTCCACTGGACTTTAAACAGCATCTCATAAGCATTTAAACGGCAGACTTTGTTAAGATTTGATCATTTTTTGGCTTATATGCTTCTGAATGTATAAATTTGCTAAGTTGTTGGCTGTTTTTATGATTGGAAATTTGCACAGAGTGTTTTATTTTGAAAATTGACTGGATTATCTATTGTATTTCTGTGTCTGACTTCCTGTCAGCTCAATCTGCTCTATCCAGATTGACACAGGCTGCGTATTCTTGGCGGAACATGAACATAGGAATGGCTGAGATTAGCTCCAGAGGCTGTGGTGCACACGGAACATGTTATATCTGTGGATAATTTAGCCTTTAGTGTGATCGTTTGATCGATCAAATATCATCATCATTTTTCATCAGTACCTTCCTACAGGTGCCACTAACATTACATAAGGTCTTGATGATGATTTTTGATCATTCTGACACTTGAATTGTTTAAATGTCTGTGTTTGCTAGTGTTTTTCTGCATTTCTTGGAGTGTTGCTGACAACCGTCATCAGTGGAATGGCGTGCAACTACGAGGACCCCATAATCCATGTGGACGTGTCTTTGTACAGGGGATAAACAAATTTTCTCCATCCTCTAGCAAAGGTCACAAACTCCACAGCTTCTTTGTAATTTTTTGCTGTATTTTGTGGATCCACTGTTAATTTGAACACTGTCTATAAACACATTACACCTGTGGGATTTAAATTCATAGCAGAGCTGTTGTGTTGGATCACATCAGATTGCACAGTTGTACGTAATGAGGTGGCCTGCGAGTGTATACTGGTATCACAATTTGCATGTATGGTGATGGAGGATTTTATGCAAAATCCCGAATCTCATTAGAAAAAAGAAAACTGCTGAGGGTTCTCTGCGAGCAGAGACACTGTTTCTGTCGAGATACGTCTGTTGAATTATTTAAATGTGCTGTCATTTTTCAATTCTGTGAGCAAATCCCATTCGCCTCCATCGTACTGAGACAGATAGCTCAAAACCTGGAAAAATAACCACATCTGCACAACTCCATACAATTAGAGGTGCACGATCAGAGCCTTGCATATCAGTTTTGAAAGGAAACATGCTTTTTGTATTAAAACAAACACAACATGCAGCTGTGCGCTGACACTTGATTACAGTGTGTAGTTCTACAAAGAGAACTGAAGGGTGGAATGTGCCAAGCTGCATCACTGCCAAAGCGTCCATACAACTGTGACGCCTTTTGCCCTCTTACTGTATGCTCTTCCCCTGAGCCAACGCTTGTGTATATATGTGTGTGTATGTGTGTATGTGCCATTAGTAGAAGACACTAAACAACTTTACAGCTTGAAACATACTCCACAGGAATCATTTCTATCTCTTGTCATTACTTAAGAACTTGGATCTGTGCCCCCTTAAATAGCCCATACACACACACACACACACACACACACACACACACACACACACACACATATATATAGTGGAAGTAGACACACGGCTCATTTGTGTGAGATGCGTGCAGACACACATTTACACGCAAACATGAACAGACCTCTGTGAGTGTTTTGGGTGACTGGTAGTCCAGTGAGGCAGAATGCATCGTGCCTGCTGAGGTTACTATGGTGATGTGACGTAACAGATAAGAGGCAAGGAGGTGCATGACATAACCCTGAGAAACTCACGCACATGCACAGACACACACAACAATGACTAACCAAGTGAATGCTGTCGCACAGGTGACAAGCAGCTCTTCGTTGGAGAGTCTGTAGAGAGGACCGTGAGCCAGGCTGATCTTCAGGAGTAAAGCTAAAGATTTCCTGTCTGCCTGTGAAGAGCTTTAAGTCCACATTAAAAGCATTAAGCAGTCTCCAGTTCTGCACCCACTTGAATCCCCTCATACAGGCATTTGTTACCTCATAACTCTTGTGTTACACCAGTGAATAACGCCTGGCTCTGCCACCTGTACACTCAGGGCAATCCAAACTTTTCTTGTCTGTTGTTCCCTGTTGGTGGAACGTCCTGCCAGTTCCTACCAGATCAGTGGCGTCCCTCTCTGCCTTTAAAAACCTCCTGTAGACCTCCAGCTCTTCAGAGAGGACCTCCTCTACAACACTACCAACAACTGGACATGATAAATCTATTCCCCTCTACGACTGGACCTTGATTCTCTGTGAGTAGTATGTTTTGCTACTGTCTAGGTTTGAGTTGAGACAAGGCTGTAGGGATGTCACAGTTACTGATAATACGGAAAATCTGTGTCTCTATGGATGATCGGGATATGTACTAACAGCCTCATCTAAGCTTGTAACGTAGGCATCAAGAATGAAAGCATGGTGGAAAGTGCATGAAACGGAACCAAAGGCACCCAATCCACTGAGCAGAGCCGACACAATGTTAGGTGACCTAAAATAATGTAAACGTGTTGATTAATGTTAGGAAGAACATACATTGATATTTATATAGCGAGTTAAAAACGTGAGTCAGTATTGACAGCGAGTTCTGCTGTCTGTAACTTTAGCCCCAGGAAATAAAATAAAACGCTGTTGTGTTAATTTAATTCACTGCTCACAGTGTTGCAACACTCACGCAAAAACATACACTCATTTTCTCATACAGACAAACCTCTCCCTTACACAGGAACACCTTTTATGTGTGAATTTTCTGTGTAATGATGACATTAGCTGGCATGTTAATGTCTATATTACTGTTTATGAAGGTTATGGATTCTAAATTACCTTGTTGTTGTCCTTTTGAGATTTTGGCGTCTAATGTTTTAGTATGATAAGAAAATCACAAGATGTCAATATATGTGTTCTTTGGACATCAGCGATTAAGAATATCATGATAACATCATTAACTGTGATAATTTAGTCCCTTTAATTGAGATGTCAAATTTTCAATATCGTTACATCCCTACAAGACCACTGACTTATCCGTTCATCATTTTCGTGATGTTCTAGTCACTATATCTTCTGTTTCAAGGTCATTTTGCATGATTATTTGTAACAATCAGAAAGCAAGTGCAGTGAACAACAGTGTTACTGGATTAAAAATAAACGGTGGTTGATTTGTTCTGTACATGTGACAGTGGATCCCTCCTCTGTGGCTCTTCCTGAGCTTTCTTCCACATGTTTTCCCTGTTAAAGGGTTTTTTGTGTCACTGGAACCGAGGGTCTAAGGACAGAGGGTGTCACTCCCTGTACAGATTGTAAAGCCCTCTGAGGCTAAATGTGTTTTGTGAATTTGGGCTATACAAATAAAATTTGATTTGATTCCCAGATTGCGAGAGTAACACAGATGTGACTGTGGCAGAACATATATTGCTGGATTCGGTTGAGACAAACTAGAATAATTGGCGATATTGATGGCCAGGACTAGTCTTAGACAAGTCAGAGTGCAAGGACTAATAAGTCTAATAAGATAAGTCAGAGATAATAGAAACATCTGGACTTAAGTACTAGAGCACTATTTTTCATCATTTTCTTCAAAATATTGATTAGTGCAACTTTAAAGATGGTCAAAGAAACTGAAAATAAAATTTTAAAAAAGTGTACAAATAGAAGGTGAATGAACGTAGGTGTATGCTGTTGGATTTCCCTCCAGATTGCAGACAGTATGGAGTCAGCCAAGATGTTCTCCACCTGCAGGAATCACCCACCTCGAAGATCTAGGCCAGCAGCGTGTGTGTGTGGAGAGAGAGAGAATACTTCAGGGGAATCTTAAAACACCAGGAGAGCTGGAATAAATCGCAAAAATATTCTTGATACATCTTTCTCCCTGCTGCATTCATCCATCCACCCCTCTCTGCCTCCATCACCACCATAGTATCCCACATTGGCCAAAGTCCTATATCTATAGGTCCAAGTCGACCCCATAATGTCACATAACGTGGCCGCCCATCGCTCTTCACTGTCATGTTTAATTAGCTACTTTATCTTCATTAGCATCCTGTGGCAGGCATGTGTGTGTATGCATGCGAGTACATATATGTGCGCCCATGAAGACAAGTATGAGTCCTCATGTATCTGTGTACAAAGTATGTTGGTGTGTGTATTTGTATATTGTATATGTGCGTGTGCAGGGCCCGTCACACGTCCTTTAAAGTGCTGTGTGTATGTATGTGTGCATGTGTGTGCGTGCGCTAGGAACTGCTAGCTACAACCTTGTCCCTGGAGAGAAAGGAATCAGGCCATGAGCACGTGGCTCTTACTATGCAGTGCTATAGCATGCTACACGTGATACCATCATCCTTGGCTTCTCATCATAGGACGTGCAATATCTAGGTTACTGCTTTGTATGTTTTATCATACAGTGCATACATTATACGAAGATATGCATCAGTATTCATACAGGATTACATTACTGTACATGTACATAGGCACTGTATGTCAGGCACAGCTGTTGAGCAAAAGGAGTCATTTTGGTTATATGTTGAAAATGAAGGACTGACTTATGACTGACTAATAACACATTAGTGTGGGGCTCATTAATAATATTTTTAAATTCATTTTAATTTTGAAACTTTATTAATCATGTAATGTTACACACATGAAATTATTACTCTGCTTTTAACCCATCCAGCTGGCACCTGTCGGAACACACAGATGCCATGTACACACACTGAAGCAGTGGGCAGTATGCACCGATACTGATGTTTACAATAACAACTTGGCCGATGGCCAGTACCGATGCCAATATTTGTTACGTGTATTGCAAACTGAATAACATGGATCTTTCTTGAAGTGTCCCAGAACCGTCTCGGCGCTTAGCTACGTGCTGAATACACGTCTGTTCTATTTTTGACGTTTGACGCAAGCAGCACACGTTGATCTACACAGAGCATCTCGAGCGGGAGGAAGCCAGACTCGGAAAAAGCAAAGAGAATCCAGTGGATTTTCAAAATAAAATACTCCGTGCAAACTGCCATTGGCAAAAACAGTCAAAAGCAAAACTAAGTAACTACATAGCATATTTACATATTTAAGCATATTTAGAAGAACATACACCGGGAAAATGGCCAAATCTGAGCAAGTAAACAAAATCTTCTGAAACTCTCCCGGTAGTGTTTGTCATGTGCAGGACGGACCAAAACCATAGCATGTACGCGATGTGCCAGAGACATGTGGAGTGGGCTTTTGAAAAAAAGAAAGGTTTCTCCTCAGCACAGCGTTCATGCAACATGTAAATCAACATATAATCATCGGCCATGGCCATCGGTGAATGTCATCTTTATATGCCGATTGCAGCAGGTCAATGTTCAGGCAATGCATCGGTGCATCCCTAGTGGGCAGCAATATTACGGTTTATCTGCTTGGGAGCATGAACGTAGTACATTATGGATATTTTGTGTGACACTGCAAATTGGTTTCATGATGTAGTGAAAGGTTTTTCAGTTTTTCAGTCCAGTTTTTCCTGTGGGGAACAGAAATGCATATCAAAAGCTAATAGAGAACTTGTCTCTGAATTTAATGTGTAAAAGTTCATGGCGAGGCCTTGAAATTAAGTGAAAGGTCACGCAAAATAACTAAGGATCATCCTTAGGGAACCATGAATACCGGTATGTGTACTGTACATGTGATAGTAATAATCAACTACATCCTGTTTTATTAGGGATTATTTAGCAACACTATACTGAATTCATCAAAGGATCTACACCTCCACTGCTCATTTTATAATAATAAGGAAATAAGCTTCAAATGTACCGTGAGTCAGGCCACATATCTGACTTATGTCACAGCTGTGGCAGTGACACTTACACTTGTCACTTTTTATTTCTTAACCTGACAAATTCTGTTCGTTCACTCCACTAACCCAAAGAAATGAGCATCAGCTGAAATCAGTAATAATCCAACCAATAAATCACTGATCGTCTAAAGCTGCTACTTTTCTAGAGCTTTAAAGCTTGCATGTAAAACTGGAACATGCTGCGTCTTGTGTCTATTAGTGAGTATATGTGGGAAGATGATGTGCCACACTTTACAGCCGCGTGTGAAAACTTCACTGCTGCAGAACAGTCATGTTGAATGTTGAGTCAAAACGAGAGCAGAGTGTCACAGTCGTGCTGGGGCTAGTTCTTGTTACCTTCATTGGAACATTAGGGTAAGACAATCAGAGGCAGAGTAGCACGGGTCATGATGTTGGTATCAGCCATGATTCATGTCTTTTTTTCAAAATAATGCTGCACATTTTAGAGTGGCCCTTTTTGGGTGACCATTCACTGATCCACACTAGAATAAGAATGGGAACCATTTGCCGCTGAGCATATCGTTCCTATTATTGATGCCAGCATGTTTTTTCTGACATCGAAAAACAATGACATCAACCTTGTATGTCTACGCTGCTGGAAACTTTCAATGGGAAGCAGTTATAGTGGAGAGGAGGAAACCTCAGGTCGAGATTAAACACTAGACACTAGACAATAGTAGTATGTAGAAAAATCTTTCTATACAATCTGTGCAACACACCTTGACGCACAGGTGCCACGGCTTTCCAGCAGAGCAGCATGTCCATTACCAAAGGTAAAGCTCCTAAGATCTAAGATGATCTGTAGCTTTCATTATTTTTTTATTCATTTCTTATGAGTAATTTCTTATCAACCTGGTGTATACGAGCTGCTGTGACAAACACATTTCACTAGTGTGGGATCATTAAAGTCGTATCTCATCTTATCTTATCCTCCGCTTGAACTTGACTGTATATAAACAGTGCATCTTCTCACTGACACATACCTGAATGTGTTCTCTTGTTTCAGAGTCAGTCACACATTCCTGACAGGAAGCACAGCAGAAACAAAGTTCCTTTCCTGTACCTGCTGGATACTGGTGATGTAGTGCTACACTTTACCATGCTGTCATTATTTCAGTACATCACTTTCTGTATGTTAACTTGAATAAAATCAGTCTACTCTCAACAAAATAACACAAAATAAAAGCCAGAGCATCCACAGTCAGGAGCAGCACTTTTCCAAACAGAATCTACTTTCCTAGAGAGCGGAGCAGTCGATGCATTGCTGCTGCAAATCCCGACTGTCACGCTGCCAAATTCAGAAACACACTCTGCTACGTCCACTCAATATCTCTGAGCAAGAGAAGTGTAACATTCAGTCAGCACTTGTGTAACACACCTCACTCTCTTAGTCACACATCAGCTGAGCAGCTCACCGTGTGATCGCCCATCAATAAATCAATATGACTATGAGTGGGTGACATCCGTCACCTGTGTTTAAGAGAAAAGTGTCTCTGCTGTTGATGTCAAACAAGATTCTCCAGCAGGAACACCTACTGTATACAATCTATAATAATTAACAATGATAACAATGATTCACTTTATTAATATAACACCATTAAAAGAGCCCTAACTGCCTGGAGTGTTGACTATATGGCAGCCCCGTCACTCTGACATCTCTCCAACTAGTACAGTCTATAGGTCCTGAGGGTGTATTTCAGACTGTGTGTAATGGAAACAGTGTGGTAACAGTGTATAAATGAAACCTCTCAGCTGATTAATAAATCAATAATAATAATAATAACAACATTAAATGTAGTAAAAAGTAAAAACAAAAAACCCCATAAAAGATCAATATATGCAAAGCCTGTCAGATGGTTTCTTTAATTGTTGCTCAACAAACTTGACAGCTCGTTAATGGTCTCATTATCTGCCACTGTCAGACGCGGCTCACGCTGCGAGTGTGTATGGTTGCTGTCATCTCAGACATCTCTCACTCTCATGTCTCTTTTTGTCTGACGATTACAACCCAGGCGGACGGGGGGGGGGGGGGGGGGGGGGGGGGGGGGCAGACTGGAGAAGAGGGGTCACATGGGAGAATGGGTGTGGAATGAACCCCCATCCTGCCGACATGTGGTCAGCTTCAGGTTGTTTCCTTGACAGCAACATTCATACACATGCATAACAATCGATTCACATTTCTCACCAAGCATCGCATATTAAGCATTTTTAGCTTAGCTACTAATTATTTTTGCCTTTGGCTGCCACTCATGAAGTGCATTCATGTGTTGCCATGTACTGCCAACGTCTTTTTTGATGACGTTAACTGTTCTGTTGTGTTTTTCTCTATCAGAGAGCTTTCGTCACCAGCTACCATCATAAAACTGATATCTACCTGCAGCAAATTAAACTCAGGTGTGGCTGAAGGGAGCACCAACAGAATTTAGATAAGTATGAGGATGAGCGTTCATCTGCTATTAGGCTCTGGTACCTTCTTCTGTGACCCCACAATAGAAAAACAATAGTACATTTATTTTAGACTAACATTGCATTTATGTGCATTCTTTTTAGACTTTTAGACTAATGGCACTTTTACATGTCTTTACATTTATTTGACAATTCAGTGAAATTCATATATGTGATATAAGCTTGATAGCTTTAAGATGTATTGGGATCTTAACATGAACATTAACATCATATAGTAGAAGAAGAGGCTTCCCACTGACACAGCTGGCAACTGCACTTGTTGCTATCTGTCGTTAGCAGTTAGCATTAACTTCACAGATTTACACATCCCTGTATCTTGGTGGTACTAATTTAAAATGTATATATTTTAATTACTGAACTGGAAAATTCCAGTTGTTCAACATTTACCTTCAACAACTACCAAACTGGCTTATAGCTAGCCACTGCTAGTCACAGGTCTAAAAATAACATGATGTGAGCAGCTAACACCAGATTATTTATTTAAACAAAGACAGGGAGCAGGCACAGTCCATTCTATCTTTTGAACATATAAAATGGTGAAGAGTTTTCCCTTCAACAGACAAAAGCTTCATTTTCTCATTAAGCCCACTCACAGAAGTAATGTTAGTTATCTACAGTTGATGATTAGCTGCTGAAATAAATGGTGGATCCTGAATTAAGTTAACCTCTGTAGGCTTCATAAATCAATTATTAGTCTAATGAAATTTGCAGCTCTTTAAATGTGATGTTTAACATTCAGTAATGTTTCCAAAAGATACTAGCTTCAAATCAATAGATGATTGCAGTATTAATATTGAGGCACCAAAGACAAGACTACTGAGCTTTTCAGTATAAAACTGAGAGAGGATGCCAGTATGTATTTCAAGCAGAAAATCTTTTCTATCCTTGTAATAGTTGGTAGAAGGAATGAATCATGAAGAGAAAAGAGACTCATCTTCTTCAGTAAAGCCAAGGAGAAAATCACCAAAGCAGCAAAAAAAAGGACAGAAATAAGGCCTACCCTAACATTGCCACTCCAAGAGTGATGAGATTTTTTGTGGAAAGTCGTGTTTCATAATCACACTTGGAGAGAAATGAGGGATACCAAATAATTTTCAATCTGTTTCTGTTTCTATTTTAATTTGACTTTTCTGACCTTTCCCAGAGACAAGTGAACTAAATCTGATCTTTCTTTCTAGCCCACAGCAGATCCACGTCTCTTTGGATGAGCAACTCATCCAGTGTATAAATATACATGTCACATACAATAACCGACATGACGTCACCATGATGTCACATATGCCACTGTGTGCCAATGTGTCATGTTCCCTGTGACAAACACATCGAACACAGGATTGCAAGAAATATTCACTTCCAGAACCAGAAGAGATTTCTGCTTTCTGTCAACTGACTGCATGAATTCTCTTCCACACTGCAACAAAGACCAAATAATGTATGAGCTTCTGAGCAGTGAGAGAAAGGAATCTTCTCACAGTGGAAATGTTTAACTGTAGAGATTGGACAAAACACACACAGGAACACATCTCAGAACAAATTGTCTCTCAAATGCAGAAACTACTTCAGACAAGATTGTTATGTAATCAGGATTTATTTGCCTAAATCACCCAGAATGGACAAGAGGAAGTATATGGTGAATTCTCTGTATGGATCCCACATGAGGTCTGAGATAAACAAAGCACAAAAGTGATCTTAGTCTGGACAAAAGCTGAACATGACAGTTTCAGAATAACATATTTGGTGCATGTAAATGAGTGTGCGTACACACATTTGTTGAATTCAACCTGTATTAAGTCAAATGTAACATTGAGAATATCATACATGCTTGAGCTTCCGACATAAAATAGGTGGTACTGTATTTTAGTGACATATTGAACTAGAGCTGAGAATCCTTGCTCGAACCCGTCGGGTTTTTATCATTTGAATCTGGCCCGGGCCGGGCTCAGGCTTGCATTATGACTCGTGCGGTAAATGGGCGATTCGATCTGCGCGAGACAGATGCAAAAATGGATGCTGTGGAGGTGAAATGGAGGTTAGCCTGCGGTGACTTTGTGTTGGTTGTGCCAGCGATGTACAGCACAAATGACTCATTCTTGACTGATATGCCGTATGCGCATTTGAACAATGTCGGGTTGCAAATGGGTTCGAGCTCTACAAAGCTGTCAATCAAAACGGGCCAGACTGGACTCGGGTCGAATTCTAACGGGCCTGGTCGGGCCTCACTTCTAAGGCCTGTTTCATGCTCTATATTGAACACTTCCAGGATTAGCTGGTGACCTACTGTAACTGACATCCAATCCAACTGAGGGGCTAGGGAAAGAGAGTGTCAAAGAGTAGACATATCTGGTTTATGGCCCATGTAAATATTTTCAAACCAGCATGATACTGAGCCAATACTTTACAACGATGTGTCACATGTGACTCAACTGCTCCCAAGGGGAACATAATAAGAGCCAGATAGCAAACAGATGTGTTGAAAAAGGAGTGACATGACGGCTGTTAGGGACATTTTTTTTTTTATTAGGGTTAGGAAAATGATAGGGCATCGTTTACTGACCTTCCATGTGCTGGAGACAGAAGTGTGTAATGTAGTGACCGTCCATGAAATTGCTGACATTGCATCTGTTTAGTCGGTTCGCCCGACATCATACTGGTTTGAGTGACCAAAACTGAAACTGACCAAACCCTGGTACAGATTCTAAAATTTGTGATTTGTGATAGTGGGCTATATAAACACAATTGATTTGATTTGACAAGCTAACCAATGCCATAGTTGGCCAGGAGCACGTTAGTACTAGCTAGCCGCAATATCTCTGGAGCTAGCTTGGTCGCTAACCAGTACTAACTCCTGCACTAACTTTCCTTCAGCAGAACAGGGTTAAATAACAGTGGATAGTGCAACAATATGGAAGCATCTTCCATTTGACTAACTTGTGATTCCTTCAAAGGTCAACACTGTCAAGATTGTTCGCCGTTTGTTGACAGTGAGAAATCACATGTCGAAGTTCATCAAGTTAAAAGTGAATTATTTGTGTGGATTCACTTTGCCTCTATGCATAAGTCCTTTGATTAGAGCCATTCAACTGAACTTGCTGGTCTGATCACAGTTGGAGCATTTCCATGGCTTGGATCCAAGGACTGAATCATTAAGATACTGAAGATAGGGTTAGATAATATTTGATTCTTTGTAGTCAAAAGTGCAAGCCATGCACATAATACTAAAGACAGACACCAACTGTAACTCGGAATAAACATCGCTGTGAAGGTGTGTCTCCACAGGAGGTGTTTCAGTCTATACCTTGCATGTCACGTGGAACAGATACCCTTCTATCTTACACAATCCAGCTGTCTATACGTGTCTTGTGTAATGTGTGTAAGTCGGTGTGGCTGTGCGACACTACTGACGGGGATGCCATACAGCTTCATGTCAAAAATCCCGAACTATCCCTTTAAGACTACTTGGACAGCAAAGACATGTATTGAACTTCTGAATGCCTCAGTCAATTCCATCTCCTTAAGTTAGTGTTCTGTCTTTAGAACGTAACACACTTGCTTGGAAACAAACTTGGAATGAACCAAACTTGAATAGAAAGGTTTGTGGCAGCCAGACAGCCTATTAAACAGTGAGCTCTCTGAACGAAGAGCAGGCTGCAGATAAGGAGAGAGTTTCACTCATTATCTTTCGCAGTGAGGAGATTAATATCCTCAGCATATTTGTCTTTTCAATAGAAAGGGCCTCTCTAATCTCTACCATAATAAGCTTCTCTCCAATTGTCTCTCTCTCTCACACACACACAGGCACGCAGAAACAGACACACACATACAAACACAGATTGTTAAATTTCAGAGCCATCTGAGAGTATGATTAATCTGATCGGAGTAATTAAAAGCGAAGTGGGTTCCTCTGGCCCTGCTAAGTGCAGGTGAATAGCGCTGTGATTGTGTTTGCATTGGTCAGGGGAACAAAAGGGCCATGCAGGCTAATCGCTGTTGGAGAGCTCAATCAGACATCCGACTGTGTCATCAGCAGCCAACAAGAGTCACTCAGAGAATCCTGAGATAAAGCACATCACTTTAAAGTGGTATTTTCCTGTTTTTAGTCTGATGATGCCATGGACACATTGTACGGGGTCTCCAAGGAGAAGAAATGCTTGCTCATCTTCTTGAAGAACAATAAAGAACAGTGATATTGCCTCAGGATTATTCATGAGGGTCCTAAAGATACAGAATGAATGTATGAACCTGGACGAACAGTCGCCAAACACATCAACTGGCCACAGGCCCAGAATTTCCAAAGCACTTTTGTTGAATGTTTCCGTCAATACAAATCAAGTCATCAAGGTTAGTTTGAAAGTCAGTCTGTCTGACAATTACTGCTTGTGTCAGAGACAGAATTGTTTCACTGACAGCTTGTGTCTACAAGACAGATCCAATAACAAAATCTAGTGATCAAGTTGAAGACCTGTGTTCAAATGCCGTTGGCTTCTCATCTCAACTTTTAAAACCTAATGCTCAGTTTAAGAGCCACTATATAATATTTACTTAATAGTGTGATTTATTTTATGCTAATTAGTAAATGGTAGCATACACTCCTCTTGCACCACCAGTTTATTGCTAAGCATTCAACTCCAAGCACTGTGTTTCCTAGTTACAGTGTCAAATAGCTGTGAGCATGGCAGAGGGCTCTTTGTTTTTTTTTGTATTGCAATATTCTGCTAAAACATATTTGCACACCACTAATATTTATGATTATTTAAATCCTATCAATAAGGACAAAGGATCTTTAAAGTGCTGTGGGAAAAAAATGAAATCTGAATATTTATAATTTCATGGTCACTGAGCAAACTGTCCACTGATGAGGATCATGTTCTGTGATTGAACGCCTCAGCATTCACAGCTAATAAATGGACACTGTGCTGAAATTGTTTTCTCAACTATCAAATATAAATCTGTCATGGTGTAATGGTCTGTTATCCGAGCACTCAGAGCAACTGGCGTTTCAGAAAAGTGCAACCATAGTTTATGGCAATAATGTAATACTATTTCATGCTGTCATTTTTCAACAGTGCTGCCAAACAATCCATCCAGGAAAGTCTGTTTCAAATGTATAGCCTCTAACCTACATTTGAATGCATAATAATTCTCACTTGTGAACAGCAGTCCTGTCAGACTCGGCCTTTGGGGAAACAGCAGGTCGGTTCCATTCCTAACGTACAGCAGGGGACTCCTCTGTATAGAAGGCAGAATGTAGTGGGCTGGTGAGAGCTATGGCAGGTCTTTACCAAGCTCCTCAATCAAATACCTAATGAGGACTTTTACAGTGCTTCTCTATATATAGCTGCTGGGTGTGCAGGTCATTGTGGAACAGTAGTGGGACATGTTTTAAAATGTATATGAAAATTAGACTGCCCAGGCTTTGGTTGGCTGAACAAGAGAAACAAGTAACAGCTTCATTGTTTCCAGGAACAAAAATGTACAGAATCTTCTATCATCCCTCCTCTCACCAATGTGTTTATGGGTCATGCTTACTTTTAAACTTCATCTGCATCCACATCTGTTGTAGAGTTTCTAGAAATGCAGACTCTGGTATGAAGCTGATATGACTGGTGGAATAATCGATTTATTCATCAATACACAACAACTATTAATCGTTTGTATTTATGATAGATGTGCCTGTATGTCCATATTGGAGTTAGGACTCCGAGAAGAATGTAGAAAATGAACCTCTAACTCAGTCTTTCAGCAACTATTTTCCTACATATTTAATGTGTTTTGAAAGAAATTGCCTGACTTTTAAAATTGGAGAGGTACTGCATATGATTGTACTGTGATGACACAAATAAATGCTGCTGATTATACTGATATTCAAATGAATAAAAATCATTTCATGGGTTGAAAATTACTCAAGACACCACTTACTGTTTTAAATCTGCCCTGAACCTTCAAAGTTCAAAGCTTTTCAAAGGAGTCAGCTGGGTCCAATTTACTTAAAAACACATTAAAATACAGTTAATTTCTAATCTGTGTGGCACGATCAATCAGGGAAGGCAAGCAGATTTTTATGGTATTAAACTGAATTCACCATTTAAATTCAATGGCAAGTTACCTAGTGGACTTGCAAGTATGCAAGGATAGTCATTAAGGACATTTAGTGGCATCTGTTGAAATTCTATTCATGAAATGATAAGAAAAAATTGATATTGGTACTGCTGCAGATGAAGTCAGCCCAGAGGTAGACCCCAGTCCAAAGAAAACAGTCCAAAGCTAATTTAGGGTGCTAATTTCTGTTTCAGTATGACATGAAATTTATGTAAAAAAAGGATGATTGGTAGTGACGGCAAAGTTAGCATGTCCAAGACTATATGACCTAGGTTGACAAACAGTGTTAGCTTTTACACCCAGTTTGCAGTTTTGCATGGACTGTGTTTTGGAGCATGAAATCCAATCCCTCAAAACCACTGGAAATTTCAACAATGGATGATAGCACTAAGCCTGAAACTGAGCCTCGTGTCAATTAAGATTACCAACACAGTGTATAACAATGAGCCTAATAGGAACAGGAGATTAGAGAAGAGGAATAGTAAAGGAGAGTACAGGAGAGCGTAAGTGGAAGGAAGCATGCAAGGAGGATATGAAGGAATAAGATGTAATGCTAAGGTAGAAGTAAAGACAACAAGAGGTCTACAGAATCTTAATACAATGGCCACGCTGCCCCTCAGGGACGGACCCTCTTTCTTCAACTCTTCCACCTTTCATGTGTCTCTGTGAGCTGCACGAGGATCCCAGAATACACATGGTGGGTGCTAAAATAGGCTTTGGGCTGGGTGATGAATTAGGAAGGGCATATTTGGGGAGCAAGGGAGAGACAGAGAGAGAGAGAGAGAGAGAGAGAGAGAGAGAGAGAGAGAGAGAGACTGAGAGAGCGCAACAGTGAGAGACAGAAAATAGCTCCTAATGTTTAATCACAGCTAGATCTAATACAGTACAGAGCCCACAGACAAACTCAGTGACCCTTGCTTAGATTTGCTCATCCATCATAAGCGAGCTCTCACTGTGTTTGTGTGTGTGAATGTGTGTGTGTGTGTCTCCATATGATTTGATTATGAACACATGAGAAAATATTCTTGAGGGTGAGAGACAAAGCTGTTGTTAACAGATTGGGGACGATCAGGAGACTACGACACACACACACACACACACACACACACACACACACACACACACACACACACACACACACCAATACCTAACATACCTTTGCAGTAAAAATGACAACTGGTTTTTGGCATAATACAGTGTGTGGTGCTGGTGGGTTTATTATAAGTTCTACAGGTAGTGTCAAAGAGTGTGAAGACTTCTGTCCTGCATCTCCAAACTGGGAGTATGCTGACCACCATCTACTGCACTACAAAATACCCACACTACCTCTCGACCTTTTGGGTTGATTGAAAATCAGGCGCACCGCTGCGTTCTGCATCACTTCACTGTCCAAGCCATTAGAAGAGTGTCACAGTAATCTAGGCGCAAGATGACCACAGGGCCCCTCCCAAGACCAATGATTTTAATACACGTTGATAAATCTCTGCCTTGTTGTCTCACAATGAATTAATAGAAGAATTCCTCACAGGCACGTGTGGCTTCTTCAAATGTCTTGCTTTGTATTACCAAAAATGTTGGCGATAAAGATACATGGGTAAATCTTTTGAATGAATAACGGCAATGAGAATAATCAGATTATTTTTCTGTTGTGTGACTTCATGATTGATCAGATCATTTTACCTGCTTAATGCAAGATACTGACATTGAGCATTGATGCAGCCTTTACCGAGGTATATAAATCATCATCACACTATATTTAGAGTACATTAGTGCTGTGGGTTCTCCTGCAGCCTGAAATCACAGCGAGATTTGGCTGCTGCTGGATGAGCCGAATGGCCACTTAATTATCAGCTCAACACCAGAATGTTTTCTATGAAGTGCACACACTCATCAACTCTCTCGTTGTCTCTCTCTCACTCACTCACACACATACACACACCACACACTTACATAATTGTGAACTTAGTGTGACATTATTCTCACTGTGCTTATTAAATAATTACCTTATCCTCATTCTGATCTGAAATGCACAAAGCCCCGCATCACAGTGTCCTTACTCCCAGCAGACTCCCCCCACAGTTCAAAGTGTCATGCAGTCAGTCGGCTCATGATGTTACACGCTGGAGCCGCTCTGCTGTGAATTCATTATTCAACTTCAGGCTTAAATTAAACATAAGTAGGGACTTCCACGGAATCAACAGGAGTCATAAGATAACCTCATTATTTTCCAGAAGCCTGCGAGAACCTGTGTCATCGTCTTTGTGTAAAGTGCTTATATTTTTAGCTCACTGATTGAAGCTGATTTCATGTATAATTATTGCTGCGCAAGTGTTGCACGTTGTGCTTCTCTTCTGTTAGCAAATCTATCATGGCAGCCCGGTTTGAACTGTTTTTTGCTGCACGACCCTCTAAACTATGCTTGTGCAAGTGTTATCTTTTTTGCTTGCCAGTTCATGTAGTGACAATATCTGGAACATAATGACATGCTGTATGAAATTTGTAGAATCAGATTAAGTACTTCCCTAAAGGCTGACTCGAGGAGAACAGAGGACTTCTCGATCCACCTCTAGATCTGTTTTCTAGATTTTATTATTTTATTAGGAATTATGAATATAAAGTCTAAGTCACTCATGAAAACGTAAACTGAATCACCAACAAAGAAGAAATGTAAAGATTCCTTCACACTCTCAAAAGTTCTTAATGCTAACATATGAATTATCATTAGGCTAGCACTGAAGGCAACTCAATAGGAAACTCAATAATGAAAGCACCCAAATGGACCAGCTGTCTAAGTCACTTCTTCATGCAGAAGCTATGCTACATTTGCTCTTTGACAGTTAGTTTGCGCCGATAAACAGCAGATTGGTGATGCATGCAGCAAGCTTCAGAGCTCGAAGACAGAAGCTTACAAAGCAACCTCTGTATAATCAACCTGCCCAAGGGACCAGAGGGTTTAGACCAGATCGGTTACCTACAACCCAACCTGCAGTGCTGGATACCAGATTGAGATAGAAACTCTATAATGACCGTACTATAGAGAATATAGGGACTGACCGAACCCTCACCTTCAATTCTTCATTCTTCATTCTGGTTACGAGCACAATGTCTTGGCTGCCCAATCAAGTGTGGAATCTACTCTGCTCTTTTTCCTGCATTACAGCCGATTGTCTCAGTTTTTAAGAAACTGCCTCTGGACTGAGAACATTCGTGATCTTAACTCCTTCAGCCAAGATAAAGCTGAGGACTTCATTTGTGACATGCCTCCCATGATCATTCTGCCTCCTTCATCCCTGCCTGGATAAAGCTGTCTCACCACACAAAGTAATGACACCCCTTCCGTGACTGTCAAATATTAGCCAACCACCTTTTATTGACATCTGACGCTGGACAGTGGCTTGTGGTTTAAATTCTCGCTCACATTCACTTTGTCAACATGGGTTGCTGATAAATCTGGTAAGATTTCTTTTCAGAACACACCAACATTGATTCCATTGACTTGTTAACCAACAGCCTACTATTGCAAGCCCCTTGCAATTTCTCACAGGGAGACAGCTAATTACAAAAATAAGGAATCTTTTCCGTAAAGAAAGTGTTTTTTGAATGGCTGTAGGAGCAGTGGAACAGTTCCTATGCGTCACAGTGTCGCCTTGTATCAAGTTTTTCCTTTACGAGCTGCACTGTAAATAGGAAAAGCAGCACTTTCAATCTATTATCTTTTCCCAAAAGACACAATACATATACAGTAAATTTAACTTGTTGTTTTACTGCCGGAATGCCAATACAAAAATTATGTACTAACTGTAAGACCACCCACAGCAAGACAATGAGGGCCAGTTTGATCTTGTGAATCAGGACACAGTGACTCTTGTATCTGTGTAGGACGTGATACATGTTTCTTATGTGGAATAAGCAGTATCTTATTACCTTATTATCTTATCTCACATTATAGGAGATGACTTTAACGCTGTGATGGATCTGAAAAAAAAACTGACACTGCATCTGCTGAAAGCTGAATATAATGAACTTTGAGTGAAGAGGGAAAACTTTACTGCATTGCACCAGTCAGGAACACTAAGGGAAGAGACCTAGCCAACTCTTTGCTCTCAGACTGAATCTAAGACAGTCATTAATGTTATTAATAACAAAGATGGCCAAGGAGTAATATCTATTAATAATACTTTTTCTGGCTTCTATACAACCTACACAAACCTCTACAAATCTGAGATGAAATATAATGAGGATAACATAAAGTTAGAAAGGTTAAAGGTGTAAAATCACTCAATAGTGGAAAATCACCAGACTTACACAGTTTGCCCTCAGAGTTTTATCTTGAATTGTGGGAAACGCTCACAATGAGTTTACACAGAACAGATCTAAGAACAGCTTTAATTACTCCTAAAGAGAGACAAGGATCCTCTAAACTGTTCCAGCTACAGGCCTATCACTGTAATCTGCAGCCAAGCAAAACTTAAAGTTCTCACAGAATGGAACTTTTCACATGTGAATTCATTCATGGCAATCAATTTGGCTTTATCAAGGGCCACTCTTTGGCTCATCACATCTTGTGTAGTATTCATGCTTGATGATTCATAGGGTTGAACAGGAGAATATTTTGGTTTTAAAAGAATGATAGATTTGGTGAACAAATGTATTTCAGTGATTCAGTACTCATAGAACTTGAGTAATTTAATTAAACCAACCACGCTGTCACCAACGTTTCATGCAGATTCAATTAACATTCTTTTATGTGTATCTAATATCAAACCAGAAACAAGAATAACCAGCCACAGATAAACCAGCCAGTCTATTGATTATCTGGGTATTGCAGTTTACTCTAAGTGTTGATTCACACAGGATCAGGGGCCACAGCAAAAACGCACCGGCCTCGATAAAGCTGTTAATCAGAGAAAAAAAAAGTAATTTCCTGATTGTTTCACAGCGGTTACATTCAGCACGTATAGAAACACCCACAGCAACCCACCTCAGCTCCCCTCACCCTCCCACCCCCAGACAACCCTGCTCCGAGTTTCAGCAATCCCTGATTCTGTATGAATTCAGTGCTGTATCTCTGCGCCGCTGGCTTTTCTTTGACCAGGCATATCCAACTTGGAAATTTGTGTGAATCAAGCTATACACAATATCGCTGAAAATGTTTTCACCACCACCATATTTGTGTCTTGTAAAGGACTTCTACGCATCTTTATCAACAAACTTGTTTTTCAACAAACTTGTTCCAAAATGAGAATTTTGCACCTTTTTTCAATCAAATTTTTCATTAACTTTATTCTTTTAATGTAAAGTTTGGCTGTTATTGTTTTCATACTTTAAAGATTTATGATCTTTGTCATATGCACAGTAATACAGTGAAATTCTTCTCCGGCTCTTCCAACAATGGAAAAAACGTAAATCGCACAAGAAGACAAAGACATTATATATATACATGTAAAACAGAATATACTGAGGTAGAGTGGTGAACAGTACGAATAATTAATGCACATAAAAATATGTACTCTGATGGTTTTATAGCTTATAATAGTGAAATGACTGTGGAGTGTGCAGGAATAAACTGCTGTTTCACGTCTTTGTCAGTATGTCTGCTGGTACGTAATGCAGCCATTGATTCATACAGGGATTTCTACCAGCCACTGTGGTGCAAAAGTGGAATCAATGGAGAAAAAGATGGACAATCAACGCCTGTCTGTGCGAGTGATACAAGTGAATGTGCCAAAAGCGTGGACCTGTCACCCACACCTTCATACAATGGGAGAATAGAAGCTTTGAGTGACTCACACCTGCAGCTCATTGGTCTGCTGAAGGTACATTGCTAAAGCAGAACAGAAAAATGGAAAGTGCTGACATCTCATCCAACCCACAATAGCCCTTTATAGCCTCTCTAGACCCCGCTGATCCCCATTTGACAGTGTCTGATCTGAAGGACCTGCGATGGACAGTGATACTGATTCAGTGGTAAAAATATATATTGGGATTACACTGCACGATTCTGGTCAAAGTCAGAAGACTGTATGAGCAATATGACCATTAACTACCAGAGAGGAGTCACTGTTTTTTTATGTCACATGTAACTTTTGAGGCTAAAATAATCGTGTTCATTGTCATTCAGATAAGTTGATTCAAACACTGTAACCCTGGATAAAATTACCTTTAATAACTGTGTGCTTTTATTTTGAAATAAAGGCCAAATAAATAGATAGATAGAGATAGACAGATAAGCAAATAATTTGGCTGAGTACTAACAATGTGATTGCACTTACATGAGGATCAGCGTGCAATGGAGCGATAAATTCATGGACAGAAATCTGGCTCTTTTTCAATGCACAAACTTTTATTTTGTTGAATAATTGTATCACGCATATGTATGATGTCTTTACAATTCTTTACTTCAGCTGTGATTATTTTTATTACGATAACTGATCAACAGATCATTGTGATTTCTCAATAGCCTGCATGTTCTCCTCCAATACCATTATACCACATACCATTTGTATCTGAAAATAAGTTTGCGAATAAGTGTAAAATATTTTTATTTACAGATGATACTAATATATTTCGCTTTGGGGACGATTTACAGGTTTTCAGACACGTTACTGTTAAACATGCATGTATGTATGTATGTATGTATGTATGTATGTGTATGACTATTTAGAAATGTGAAATTATGTAAATATGTATGTATATAGACATTTATATACAGAAGATTTATATAAGGATAGTCTCTAAATCATAATATATCAGTAATAGTATTAATAATAATACAATAAGCAGAGGAGAAGGAGGAGGGTAGGAATATATGTGGAATAAGTGTGCACTTCTTCCTACTCCCTTTTGAACATGTATGATTTAATTTGCACTGGTTAAGAGAAATTAACAATTGAGCGTGTACAGGTTTGACCAGCTTTCGTTTTTTTTTCCTCATTGTATATTTCTTTTCCTTTCTTTATTTAATCTTATTTTTATTTTATTTATTTAGTTTTTTGTTGGGTTTTACATGTTCAATGTATTAGTCATGATCCAACTAACGGCAGAACCCCATCCAATACACCTCTGTCATGTTGCAGCTGTGATGCTGTCTTGGTTCGTTCTCCAAGCAACTTCAAAACCCACCAGGAGTGTTTAAGCAGCCAGACTTTGTTCATTTTCCTTGGCTTATGATCTTCTATTATCAGTAAATACTCTACATAGTTCAATTGTTTCCCCTTTGGCATTTGCAATCATAGAGACTTGTTTTAAATTCTAATCAAGTTCATCAAAGTCTCCAGAATATACCTGCATACAGAGTATGTCTGAATGTGGGGAAAATGTGCACAAAATGCTTTAAACATCTGACATTTGATCAAATAATAACAAGCAGGCCTCTTGGGTTTTTAATATTTCAATGTGTGCCTCACATACAACATCGGTATCATAATAATCAGAAGCTGAAAATGGATTTGACATTTTTAAACTTCAATCGTGAATCATATTTACACCTTAAAATGCAGCTCTCGTACAAACAGTGTTTTCCTCACTGTTCATTATCAGGCATGTTACTTCCTCTTGTAAATCTATGCCCTTTACAGCTGACAGTAAGCGCCTTGTGTTGCTTATTTTCCGTCCCTCTGATCTATTTGCATGTGTCTAATTTGTATGCATTTCCAGGTTCATGTACAGTAGAGATGATTCTATTTGTTGTTCTATTTGTTGTAGCTCTGAAATGTGAGTGGAGGTGTATTAGCCGTTAATGTGGCTAGATGCCTCTGATCAAACTCTGGGTGTAGTTTAAAAGATTGGTGCCCCACTGATTCTTTACTGAAGTACATAACCCGGATTTCCTGTGATCACTGGACACTACTCAACTGTCTATCTATGATGTAAAATAAAGACGTTAAGACACTGTTGTAGAGTTTGGACCGCTTGCACATCATCTATGATCATTTCTCAGTGGCTGCTTTTCCCATAATGATGCTCTCTCACTATTCATTAAGAAAACACACACAGATTCCTTAACCTGACTGCGTCACAGCAGTTTGAGTGCCTATACCAAGTCTCCTCAGGCAGCAGACACACCACATAACATTTGGTCTTATTAAATCTGTGATGGAGTACCATGAAATTTGCATCAGCGCAATAAAGTGTGGTGATTTTTCTGGAATCTAACTGGTTTGGTTAACTAAAAACTGAAGCTTGATTAGAATTGGACAGTCATGAAGTGCGAGCTGCTGGGACATGGGTTGAAGGATGTGGAATGCACTTCTCATTTATGGGTTCCCAGTCATGAGCAATGTGAGAGGGATTCTCTGGCAGATTGTAACAGAGGTGGCGGTGTTATATATAGATTGGTCATCTTGGCTTTGAACGTCAAAAATAATCCAAATCATCAAAACAGCATCAATTATGAATTCCACGACCCAAAAAGTCTCCTGCAGCACTGCTGAAAAGACAGAACAAAGAATTCCAGCATGGTCGATAGAATGGCATTTTGGATGTGGGGCGCTCTCAGTTTTTTACCAGAGGCATGGGGCTGAATTTGTTTTTCAGCCTTCCTTGAAGACAAATTCCACTGAGAAATTCTGCGGCCACAGAATTTCTCGAGATGACCCGACTTGCACACCGAAACAACCACACACATTTCTTTCCCCATGGGTGTCACTAACCCTGTAACAGCATCGACCAACACATAAATGATAAATGACATAGTTACAGTTTAAAAAACAGTTTTTAACATGGACATATCATCCCTCACTGTCATCTTATCATCCTGCATGCTGTATGTACAGCATCAGCGTTCATTACTGGGTACTATTTGACTCTTCGGATGCCATGCAAGGTGTCAACTGTTGGTCAGTTTTTGGGGGATAACCATTCATAAGAATTCACACACTAATGGTGCAGCCTTTGGGAGCAATTTGGGGGTCAGTATCTTTCCCAAGGACACTTCAACATGATGACTTCCCATGATGCATGATGTTTTCCTGCAGGTTCAAACGGATTGTGGCTACACTTAGATCAGCGAGTGATCGAGCCTGCTGCTGTGGTCCTACTTGACGTCCACTCTATATACTATATTACTATTATTCTCATAATCACCCTTCAGTCATGTCTCCATTCAAGTTTATAGTTACAGTTGTCATTATCTAATTGCTGCTGTGCCTTGTCTCTATCTATCCCTCTATTTATGTATCTATCCTGCAAAATAAAGAGCAAAGGTTGTCTGAACAACTCACAGTGACGGTAGCAAGAATTCTTTCACATTACAGAACATCATTTAATTCTGTGTAACACCGACAATTCCCTTAATGCAGCTTTAATCGTGTAACATTTAATCTTCTCAGTCCAGTCATATTGTGTGGTGGAACTCTGGCCCTTCATGACTATAGCTGCATATATTTACATGAGGTCGCTGCCTTGAAAAGCATTACAGTGCTGACATGACTGAATAACAAGAGTGTACTCTTGTCCATCATCCAGTCAGAGAAGCGCACAATACGATTCCCAGCATTCTAACCCAGAGAGGAGAGAGGCCCCATTAGGTGCTCACCTTGTTACAATAACACAAAGCCATCTATCAAAACCTGGACGCGCTGTCACAAAGCCTACAAAAGGCAGCTCCTATAATGAAGTGCTACATGACCATCAGATCAAGGAGGGGGGTGTCTAACAGAAAACAGACAGAGTGAGAAAAAAGACAGGAGAAGAAGAGAAAGGAGAATGAAGCAGCAGTAATAAAAAGCAAATGAGAGTAAGAGAGAGAGAAATCCATATATTGTCATCCCTGATGAACACCAGCAGGCCATTTGCACCTCATGTTCTGACTATTTCGTTCATCACACACACGCGCACAAACCCATACACACACTTCCTTCCTGTCATGGAATTACCGCGCCGTCTTCTTTCTACTGCAGTACGTTGCACAGAAGTGTCTGCATATTCCTGTAACGTGATGAATGTTAAAACTCTAAAAGCGCCATGTGTGCCTGTGCACAACCTTCCATGTGCACGTCCTAAATTCTGCACAAGTACAAATAAAGGTCAGTCCATGCTTAGCACATTCTGTCAGAGCAAAGTGGAGAGATTAATCTGTGTGTAAGTGTCTGTTCACATGCTCACATTATACACTTCACGCAGATCCATGCTCATAAAATGCATTCGACTTGAACTGATCTGACTCGTATCTTGTACAGTTAGTTGGTAAAAAGTTAGAGCTGCACTGATCAGTATTTTCATTTTTACAATGGACCAAATGTGTAACATGAAAGATGTCACTCGGTGACAAACCGCCTGAGAATTATGACCTAAATATGAAGTGCAAGTGCTCCTTTACCTGAGCTGAGTGTTCTAACCTCTTTCAGTGCATTGTTTTGGTTGTATGAATCTAGCACATGTGGTTCACCACTTAACATTTACAGCTGCAGTTTCAGTACAAACCATTTGATAAACCCACTGTGCACGACATGAATGATGTCACTCTGTGTCTGCTGGATCCTTATGCAGGAAACTGCCTGCCAACATGTTAGCCACTGCAACATTAATCAAAAAGATGTTTTGTTTTGGTTAAAGCGTGGTCTGCTGTCTTGAATGACCAGAAATTCAATGCAGGTAAGAGCAACCATATTTTGACTTACAGGCTAAAGTCAATGCTAAGATTAATAATATTGTGACGTTTAGCAGGTAATACAGGTTTACAATACTTGCTCCCTTGGCTTCGCAAGTTAGCAAGCTAACAAGTTCTAATTTTCCATGGCAATCCACCAATGCTGATCAAAGTGGTGAACCAACTGACACTGCCATCTGTGGAGCCCATGCAGCAACCTCTGTGGTTGGGAAATGCAGCCAGTGCACTCCACTTGAGGTTGGTACCAGAAATGAGCCAATCTCCATAAGTCCCCATTTTCAAATGTCCAAAAGGACAATTAACGCTTCATTTGTGCAGTATCACAAGTCCACCTGCACTGAAACTTCATATTTAAGATTGTAACATACAAAAAGAGAAGTGTAATCATAAATTGGGTAAGCACAGTGGGTTACCGTATTAAACTCAGAAAAACAATGACGCATGATGATATGGGATGGTGCTGAGGCAAAACAGCAAATAAATAAGTCAACAAACAGGCAAGCAGTGCTTGAGCAGGTTCTGTGAACAGGCTTTGGAAGGCTGTGTGCTGAAGGCACAGGAAGACAGTGAGAGAGAGAGGGGGAGAAAAGAAAACTGTAGCTGCTTCATGGTCGGGACGCTACAAAAAGGCACAAGGGTTACAGCCACAGGGGGATGTACCGAAATGATAGCTGAGTGCCACTGAAATGGAGGGGGAGACGGACAAGATGACAGCGTGGTGGCCACTAGATGCAGGGGATGCTCGAGAGAGAGAGTATGACAGAGGAGGGAGGAATGGATGGATGGATAGAAAAAAGGAGAGGTGGTTTGTGTCTGTCAGACTGGGGGAGTGTTGCTCTCTGTTCACACAGGCTGACCCAGATGCAGCTGAATTAGACACAACAGTCATGTGTGTGGAGGTGTGTGTGCACTTTAGTGTGTTTGTGGATGACAGCAGTAGGTTTGAGAGCTAAAGAGCTCGAGGTAGAAAGAGAGACTAAGAGTGACGGATTGTTTCAAGCAGATGTCTCTCAGTTTTTTCAGGTTCACAAGCCCCAAACAGCAAAGAGAGGCTGTAAAAATGAAAGGCACTACAACATCATTAGCAGGTTGATTTAAAGACCGGTATGGAACCAGTTCTAAAAGAAGACTTTGCCCAGTTCACAGTCATCTTTGGTCTTTGATCAGACACTTTTGAATTTAAATCATAATAGATGTATTCTTGTACAGCTGCTTGTGTTCATACAATGTGTAAAGTTAATGCACATATTTCACATGTAATGACCTCATTTATAAGTAACCTGATACGTTAGCTAACTGCCTATTTACACAGCCATCTCGGTAGAACCTCATGGTTTGGGCGGCAGTAGCTCAGTCCATAGAGACTTGGCTTGGGAACCGGAGAGTGGAGACTGTCTAAAAGCGCCATGTGTGCCTGTGCACAACCTTCCATGTGCACGTCCTAAATTCTGCACAAGTACAAATAAAGGTCAGTCCATGCTTAGCACATTCTGTCAGAGCAAAGTGGAGAGATTAATCTGTGTGTAAGTGTCTGTTCACATGCTCACATTATACACTTCACGCAGATCCATGCTCATAAAATGCATTCGACTTGAACTGATCTGACTCGTATCTTGTACAGTTAGTTAGTAAAAAGTTAGAGCTGCACTGATCAATATTTTCATTTTTACAATGGAACAAATGTGTAACATGAAAGATGTCACTTGGTGACAAACCGCCTGAGAATTATGACCTAAATATGAAGTGCAAGTGCTCCTTTACCTGAGCTGAGTGTTCTAACCTCTTTCAGTGCATTGTTTTGGTTGTATGAATCTAGCACATGTGGTTCACCACTTAACATTTACAGCTGCAGTAGCTCAGTCCATAGAGACTTGGTTTAGGAACCGGAGAGTGGCTAGTTCAAGTCCAGCATGGACCAGAATATGGAGAACTAGTAGCAGGACAGGTGCCAGCTCACTGCCTGGACACTGCTGAGGTGCCCTTGAGCAAAGCACTGAACCCCCCTAACTGCTCTCATGGCACTGCTCTGTGTGGCTGCCCATCGCTCCACCATCTCATCCACATTTGCAGGTCCATGAGCCCTTTGCGTGTGTGTGGTTGTATTTTGGGTAAAAATGCATGCATGCTATTCTATTCTTCTATTCAGCAGATAGAGAGCAACATTAGAATTCATTAGGAGTCCTGTTCTGTCTGACAGAATATTCATATCATATTAGCTCTGCTTTGGTCTAAGTCTTGTGAAATATATCTGTCTATTCAGCTGCTAAAGGCTCTGCTATGTTCACCGGCTAGTCACTAACTTGGCCTGTCTGCCATTTGGTGGCGCTTTACAGATAGTGTGCAGCGCATTGGGTTTGTCACAGATCTTTGGCGAAAAATCCTGCCTGATGCCCCTGGAGACACGGTTAAGTTTTGAGAGTGGACAAAAACAAAACAAAAACAATGGGCGGCTAAAAGACACTAAAATAGAGCAGAGGGGAACTGCAATGCAGGGTGATCATTTACAGGAGTTAGTTACTAAAAGTGACCATATTTAATGTTACACATTAGTAGCGGTAATACAACAACACAAAATAGTACTATAATATTACTGTATTTTAAAGAATTGGATGGAAAAATAATTCTTCTGCAGCACAATAGATGACACCTGATACAGCAAATAGAACAAATACCCTGAAGACTATCTGTACGTGTCTTTAGTAAAAACGTTGTCTTAAAGACATTACTGAGGAATATTACAATTTTTCCTGCTATGAATGACTTTCTGAAGCAGCACTAATGTTTTCACAATATGTTTGTAGTGATTAGCTATCCAATGTGGCTTGCCAAAGCAAAAGAAAAAAGAAACAAATCAATGAATGCAGCTTTAATGTGCCTGCCTAGCACAACTCAGTTCATAGTTGTCTGTGGGAAGTTCCTCTTACAAAGAAGGAAATTGCAACCACGCAATGTTATTTACATTTAAAACACTGATGATTTGACAGTGAACAGAAACATGAGAATGTATACACCTACTATCACTGTTAACATCTTCAAATATCCACACACACCCATACGACCTGCATGCATACGGTACATGCTTCATATGCAGCAAATATTCACTTTGCTGTTTTGGATGAATATTTCAGTCACCGTTCATAATCAGCTGTCTCGTCTGACATCTAATGGCACAAAATAATCCTTGCATCCGTGCATCTCCACAACTCAGTCAGCATTCTCTCAAGTTTAACTGGCTAATTAATGAATGTGCCAATCACACATTAAAAAGGCACCGCCCAGGGAGCAGCGGTCCATTTGTGGGAAATGTCAGAATCTGTTCCCTGACAGAAGAAGAAAGATGAAAAAAATGTAGGTAGAAGAGTAGACAGATTCTTCAGTGTCCGCCTACACAGCTAACATGTAAAATATTGTACAATGAAAATATTAAGTTTCCTGTAATAGAGCTGCTTTAGGTGACAAACGGCTGCCTTGGTAATTCAATTTGCTTGTGGTGCTTTTATTTTGAAATACTCTCCCATGTACCAATCAAAAAGGTCAGATCCTGACTGTGCACAGCTTAAAGCGTAATTCCAGTTTACTGCAACTTCAAGCAGCAACCTCAGTGGAAATGATGTGCCAAAAACTGTAATTCCTCGAACGTCCACTTGAGGCTGGCTACAGAACATTTCAGCTTCCTGTTTTCTTTCTGGATTTTTCCTGAGCGCACTCTGTGTTACAATGTACTTACAACACCCACTGCACTGAGGCTTCACTGCTCTTCTGCTTCATGTTAATCCAAAGTAAAAAAGTTTCTCTGCTGCTGCTAATTAGACATTGTTTTGCATAAAACACCAGTGAAATGCCTCAAAGGTACATTAATTATTAGTTTGGACTTTTGAAGGAAAGGCCTGTGTCAGTGATATTCACACTGGAGAATAATACTGGGGAGTAAAAATTATGATGTCCGCATATTGTCCGATTTCATTGATAGGTCAATATTGGCCTCCCATTATATAGGTCAGGCTCTACCTCCCCCTCGCTTTCTTATAACCTTACTAACCTTAACTCCCATCTTCACTTCATCCACCTCTGCTGGACCCGCTCCCCCTTCACCTCTCCTCTCCTTCCTGCCCGCCTCTTGTGACTCCATCTCACCCCCCCTTCATTTCATTATCCCATCTTCATTCCCTCGTACCCTCCTCACCTCCATCCATCGCCGCTGTCCTCGCTCCACCCACCCCACCTCCCATCGTCTCCCTCCACTCCTGCCTTTCTTCCTTTTTTTTTTTTTTTTGTCTATTTCGGCTCAGAGTCCCGAGGCTTCATCAGCACAAAGTGCTCCGTCTGTGCTTCAGCGCTCTCCTCTCCCCTCCCGTCCTCTGCTAGCGTGCAGAGAGAAGGGGGACCCACCGACGAGAGCTTTAAGTTATGTAATGAGATCATCTGGAGACTAATGCTGTATACCAGATATAGCAAGCAGCCATTAGTGGCTTCTCTATAGCATGACCATTTGTCTGGCTGGTACACTCGTCTTTTAGTTTTGTCACAGATGTGATGATGGAGAGGCTTTAGCTTGAGTAGCAGGGCTCAGTGATATTAAAAGGTCCAGATGACAGCAGCATGTGTTTGGGTAATCCTCCTTGCTATAGTGCTTTTGTCCTGGGCCCGGCTTTTTACCTTGTGTTTTCACGAGGTGAGACGTGGACGGACGGGCTTAGGGACTTGGTAGACGAAATAAGGACAGATGGAGGACAAGGGGACGAGGAGACGTGTGTGTGCATTCACGTGTCGGTCCACAGGGCCATGGGGGAACACACACCTTAACACGTGTGCGTCCGAAACCTCGTTGGGTTACTATTACTGACATGAGGAGGTCCTGGACTCCCACGTGAGAGTGAGAACGCTGTCAATGAGCATCCGACTCAGTCCATCATAGACGGGTTAGTGTATTAATGATCAGACAGTTCAGAGCTGATGGTCAGCCATCACTCGCAGTAAATATCAATCATAAATCAAGAATGTCAACCTTATCCAGTGTGAGATATCCAGATATTCTGCTATATTCTGACGTTTTATTGATGAAAACTTGGTTTTCAAACTGACAATGCACAATGATGGCCTGATCAATAAAATACCTCAAATAACTCATCATTTTTCAGAGCCAAAGGTCTTCTAATAACGTCCGAACGCTCAGATGAAAAGTAGCAAATCTTCACACGTGAGAAGAGGGGGAAAGAAAGCTCTTCATTCTTTAAAATTTAAAGAGGATCAGCGTCAGACTGTCACGTCACATTACACACACACAGCTGCACTTTTCTCAATCACTTCTGTTATTTTTGCTGTTGATTCCATCATTAAAGCCTCATGTCTGAGGACAGCTTGTCCATCACTCATCATTCCTGCACCTTCATACCACAAACATCTCACAAAAGGAACAATTTCAACGAGACACACTGAGGTCTGTGTCTCTATGAACATTCACCAACTCAACGTGCACAAATTATTTGACAACCGTAGCTTTCTTTCGTTTCATTGAAGCTGTCTTGGCTGTACACACACTTTATAGTTGATTCTACATTATTACAATGAAGTGAAGTGCACCGCTGATGATCACTTCTCGCTTTCTAGGTTACATATTACACACAGCTGGCATTCTCATAACGCCTCAGTAATTTATCCACGTTCTCATACTTTCTGTCGGGCCAGCTGCCATTTTAGTAAACTACTGGCACTAAATGTAGAACAGCATATTCCATTCTATACAGCTGCAACAGTTGTTTTGTTCACATGTGAAGTCGCGGGCTGTGTGCTCTCAGAACACAGCAAAGAATACTGCAGGAACATTAACTGGGCTGCTGACTTGACCATCAACAAGACCTACTTGGCAAGAGATAGCAAAACATTGGCTGAGCTCAGAGCTGGTAATGATATAAAGCTGTCCAAAGGTCTGAGTCAAACATGTGTGTGTGTGTGTGTGTGTGTGTGTGTGCGCTCTTTCACAACTGACACCGCACAGCCCATTGATCACGACTAGATGAGCACTGATAACCCCGTCGATATGAACACCTGTAGCCGTGACGAGTCTGCGAAGGTGCCGTTTAAACTGTGTTTCCACTCCCAAAGACTGCTGTCCTTAAACTTGTCATCCAGTCAATGAATACACTGCTCTGCCGGGCCTCCGCAACACAATTCACACCACTTATCCAGGTTCATCAGACCTCCAGCCCTCCGCCTGCTGTGGCTGACAGGAAATGGTAGAGAGTAAAGATACAAGCAGCGCAGTCACAGCTACCATTTCCAGGGGATTATTATTTACAGATGTGGAGCTACATGCAGATGTTGGCATGTTGTTGTTCAGTTCCTTACTGATTGTATAAACGTGTGCGCTGATACACAACAAGCTGCAGAGATCTGTGTGATCCAGCTGCACTCATCCTGATGGGATGTGTGCAGTGTGACAGCCCGTGCAGCAGCATCTGTACTCTGGCTGTGTGCAGTTTGCACTCAGCCTCGCTCGTTTGCACATATTTAGTGGTCTTGTTGATCATCAACACTGACCTCACTGTGCTTACAGCAACATTTCATGTTATTTCTCACACACTGCCTTCACGTTTTCTCAGGATTGTTGTTTTGTGAGTTTAAATGGAACAATAAGCACACCGAACTCCTCTAAAGACACAAATGTACCCACAGCAGGATGTTCCAGTCCCCGCGCCTCTGCCTCCAAACTGCCTGTTGTTCCTGCCACAAACTCCACATGAACGTCTCCGTTAAACAAACATGAAACCTGGACTTGTTTGTCGGTTGACAGTGGGACACAGAGCCGTTTCAAACCGCCCCTCACCTGCTTTCTGTGCCACAGACCGGAACCCTACGACCAGCCCCAGCAGTACCCCCGCGAAGCACATCTGGAAGGCGAACAACTCCTTTCGCTTTCTCCGCCTGGCTTTGCTCTTCCGTCGGTTCAGCATCACTCCTCCGCCGACGGCCGTCTCCGGCATCCCTTCAACGACCACCACGCGGGCCATGGCGCTCTTGTTTCGGGCGAGCGTTCCGGCGGAACCCCCCGGGTGGTGGTGCAAAGGTACGAGAAACTGAAGCTGAAGGAGGAAGAGACGGAGGGATGAGCTGCCGTGTGTGTGTGCGCTCAAGTTCCTCAACGAGAGGCGATATGACTGGCTTCTGGATGGATTAGTCAAGTCAACCAGAGTGTGAAGGCTGACACGTCCGGTCTCAAATTTCACAATAAAACTCAATAACGTTTGTTATTTTTCTGCAAATTATTAAGGATGTTTTCCAAATGACTTATGAAAAACTATATATATACACATTCTACCGTCCTAATAATAACACAATCAATCAAGTCAAATAAATAAAGATGTGTTTTATTTATGAGGTTTAAATAATCTGACAGAATGACGCTGGTAATATTTCTTCCTGGATGACAGCTGATGTAAAAATGATTTGTATTTTGTACCAGCTGGAGGAACTGGAGGCAGCTTGAAGAATTTCTAGGTAGAATCGAAACGCTGTAAATATATATATTTATTTTGAAGTTGACGCTTCCGGTTCTTAGCTAACTGCAGATCACTTCACGCAGTTCAAACAAGGTGTGTGTCTCTCCATCTTTTACACCACCTCCGCGGTCGGAGTCAGGGGGCGGTCTCCTCCAGACTCCATGATCCGGGACAGGACAGCGGCTGTCCCGCAGTGGACACAGAGAAATGTATGAATAATCAGTGTCCTAGAATGATATAATCTCATATTTGATTTTAGACAAAGTAAAACAGCCAATTCAAAACTAGTATCAAGTATCACTTTGTTGATACCACATGTTAAAAATGTTCCATTTTGACAGTATTGTACCAAAGTAGCAGAGCGTTCAGTCAAGGCTGCACAGATGAAACAATGTGGAAGAAAATCAGCCAGTCCTCATTATAGAGCATCAAGTGTGACAGTATCAGGATGATTATTAGTGACGTCATCGTAGGTTTAAAAAATTTTAAAAACTGTTTTAAAATTTGCTGTTAACATGCTGTTAATTCTGCATAACTGTAAGACTTAATATTGTTTTTCAAGGAGGACTGGATTCAAAGTATCAAAGTCAAGTTGGATTTAGGAGCCTTTAACAGTGCAACACACAAAAGGGGTCACAGAGAAAAACAGTTGGTTAACAGTTAGTTCTTATACACTCTCTAATGGGCTGTCTCAGACACCTCCCCAAAGATAGTGAAGTTTTTTGTTTAATTTCCTTTAATAGTTTTCATTTCCCCAATCTAGATGTCGCCACTCTGACCTGTCCCCGACCCTTCTTCTAGACTTCCTCTATTTACACATTAACCCGAAATTTACCTTACTCGACCTTAGCAATTATGATTTAAGACATTTGAAACACAGTATAAAACTAATTTTTATAACAAATATATATTTGAACAGGTGAGTTGTATATAAATTCACCCTCATTACAGTTGTCCTGAACGGGGAAATTAGCTATAGAGACCAAAACTGTTTTTTGTACCAGGCTGTAAACATGTTTATTTCTGCTGTGAAGTTGGACATTTGAACATGGGGACTCATGGAGACTGACTCACTTCTGGAACCAACCTCAAGTGGACATTTGACGAACTGCAGTTTTTGGGGCTTCCACGTTGGTTTTCACCTCCTGGGCCACACATATTTGACAGGTACAGCTGATGACAGACAGGAAAGATGGTGTCAGGGTGGGGGATGGTGACCTTCATACATGCGGTGCATGCTCTACCGCTTCACCTTAATTTGCACTGTGTCCATTTTTGACCAAAAGAAATCCTGTTTTGTGTCAGACCTTTTATTTCTTGCTTCAATTGCCATATTTATTCATATACTTACAGTATACTGATTGAATCACTTACACAGAGTAATTATGATGAGTTGTCTAAACTAAAAAAGAGCGTTATGTTCGAAATAACAAGCCTCATCATCAGAAAATTTTAAAGAGCAGCTATGAGCAGAGAAGCATGCTGTAACGATGGCTCGGCAAAAAAGGGCTTTTGAAGGGGCTGCCATTATGAGCATTACCATTAAAAACAATGGGGTTGATCTTTCACCCTGGAAACGAGTACACACACTCAAAAGCACTCCAGCTGATTGAGGGGGGTCGTGCCCTCTGACCTCTCTATAGAAAAACATCAGATGGATGCTTTTATTCTGGACGCGGAACAGAGGAAGAAGCTTTAAAATGAAAAGGATAGAGAGAGTCAATAGTTAGACACTTGAGACTGTCACCTGAAATTCAGCCCTCACATCAGGCTCTCACTGTCAAGTAACCGGACTGCATGTGTGAAGTGTTTGTAGAAATCACTCCTGATATGCGCTTGTTTCCTGCCCTCCTGAAAGGTGTGTGGCAATGTCATCCCAGGAGGGATGGAAACTGAAGACTCATAATGCCATGCGAGAGATAGAAGGCAGTGTGGCATTAACGAATGAGCTCCCAGATTACCCCCCCATGGCCCATGCTTATACACATACACAGGCTTGCTTCATGACGGATTGGGCATAATCCTCATCCTGAGCAGCAGCATCTGACGGCAGCGATTCAAGACAATGACAATGACATATCGAGTGTGCTGGATTAGGCAGCAGCGATTTTGTTCTTTGTGTTAAACCTCCAAACAGAGCTACATGTTATTTATTACAGTACATCTACTCTTTAAAAAGACACACACACACACACACACACACACACACACACACACACACAGTGGTTTCAGTGCTGAATACAGTAAAAATGTATTCATCTTCACATTTGAATATGTTTACAATCTACAGAACACTTGTATACAGATATTATTATTATTTAATATAATTTAGTTGCATCTAGTGGTGTACATCACCCTCACCTTCCTAGTGTAAAGAAGAAACAACATTTTAAGGGCCCTGTTTAGAGTCAATATTTGGTTTGTCTGTTCTGGGTTACCATAGAAATACAATGTTTCAATATGGCAGACTCCATGAACGAGGACCCGCTCCCAGTGTGGATAAAAGGATCTTAAGCTTTTTAAGTAACAAAAGTATTCTTATTTTCAGGTTATTATACATGCATAAAAACATGGTTATGAATATTATATTCCATGTCTGCCTTATTCTGAAAATAAAGTCACCAAATCTTACACACTGCACATTTAATAGACATCAGTATAAAAGGACCATTCAGTGTTCCAGTCTTAGCCTATAATGGAGCATATGAAAATGTCCATATTGAAATGTAGGTGATCTCCGTGCCAGAGAAGGTGATTCAGACCTGCTCCTTCAGCTCACACTGGGGAGGTTTGAAGTCGAGTGTGAAGCAGTCAGTGTGCCTTGAGTCTGAGGCCATGATTCTCTGATGGAACACAGTGGAATACTTCCTCCAGGTAGGGAGTGAGTTGCTGCCCTAAGCAAAGGAGTTCAGTTATATTGGTCTTGTTCATGAGTGAAAATGGAGAGTGAGACTGTACAGCGTCAGTAGCCATGCAGACTTTGTATCGGACAATCGTGGGGAAGAGAGTTGTAGGTACTGTCAGACACTCTCTGTTATGATAAAATGCAGTGTACTGTGAGTACCTGGATGGTGCACTCATAGCAATCAAAGAGTTGAGTGTGGAATGTTGGACCCTCAATGCTCACCATTTTGGCTATGTAGCGGAAAGGGAGGGACCACAGGCAATGTGAAATGGTGACAGAGGAAGCTGCTGGAGCTGAAGCAGACTAGATGGTCTTAACTAAAAAAAAACTTCTTCATGTCACATGATTTCTGGTTGATGTTCAGGTTTTACAGGCGAGTACATGAAGAGAATTGGATCAGTAGTCTGTGTTCACACTCTCCTTTCTCTCAAACACACACATCATAACTGTTCTCTCTCTATGCACACTTCACACACACACACACACACACACACAGCATTTGTAGTGTGATGTTACACCTACCTTTGATGTGTTGGTCCAGGCATTGTCCTGTAAATCATTCCAGGATTCCATGTTTATTCCTTTCTGCATGGACCATTGAAGTTGCTCCTCGCCTCTTTTGATCATCAGGGATTTGGTTGGAACAGTTAAAAGGATTTTTTTTTCCTCATAGAAGATTCATTAGGTGTGTTTGAAATTCATTACGAGACACAGAAGACTGTCCCACACGCACTGACTGAGACACTCCTCGGTCTGCTGTCTATAGTACATATGCCACACAAATATTCATGATAGATTTGAAAGTTAAAAGCAAAATAAAAAAACAACGAATATACTCCTCACTTCCAAAGAACTGCTTCATTGGAAGAAAGCTGGACGAAGCAACAATGTCTGAACTGCTTTCACTTTTATTTTCTGTTGTACCAAATGGTGAAAAACAGAGTGAGACATCAGAATGTGCTCTTTCCTTCGGGAAGATCAGGAGTACACTGTACTAATGACAGTCATTTACATAGGTTAATAGTCTTTTGAAACACTCAGTTCAGGAGGATTAATTAATATTATACTGCAGATAAAGAATGTTCATTACAGTGCTTCCCATCCTCGGCTGTTAGAACTTTGTGAAGGTGTCACCATTTCTGATCTCCACATATATTTCTGTTTCCCCAGTCCCCTTCACTACAAGTTGCCCTCTGACCTTTCCTTCCTTTCCCCATCGTCAGTCTGCTACACCTCTTTCTTACACCTGCTCTCACCTCATCTGTTCTGCAGTTACCTGACCTCAACCACCCACTTCTTCACCTAAATCTCATTCCCTAATCAGCTCCTCCCTACATATAACATTCCAGATCCTTTGTTCCTTTGTCACTTTGTCCTACTTGTGTTCCCCTCTTGCTTTGAATTTTCTTTCTGCAACCTGAACCCAGACCTGAAACTGCCTGCCTGTCTGCCTATAAGCATACTTACTCATGGTTCTGCTGGTCATTAAACCACTGATCTGTCCTGTCTGTCTCGACTGTCTACATTTGAGTCCTCCTGCTGCTTCATTCATACATACACTGTCACACAGGATAAAAGGGTTCAAATAACATTCAGTTCAAGATAACAGGATATACACTATTAACAGAACTGGACTGTAAAGACAGGTTAAATGGCTACCTTTGTGCCAGTGAAATGAAGCCAACACAAGTTCCCCAAACCTCTGCACAGTACCGTAAATATGGTAAAATCCTAAGTTATCTGTTTAAGCAATTGGAAAAAACTGTAAACACAATTTTGCAAACTCAGCTGGTTTTATCAAAATACTAACACAGTTCACCAAACCACACACCCAAACCTCAAAATACCTCATATATCCTGCAAAATGAAGCTCTGCAACCAAAATCAAACTTTTGCACCAGATGGCACACACTTCATTCATATTACAGATGTTTGTCTGACCAACTACACACTGTTGGACATAATGAAAAGCTCTCTCATCTTTAGTATGCTTTGCCATAATACTAACATAGTTCAACCTGTAGAGAATTGTTCACATATTTCATATACACAGAAATATTTGCAGACACACACACATGCTATTGAATTATTATTATTATTATTATTATTATTATTATTATTATTATTATTATTTATTTATTTATTTATTTTTTTACCAAATAAGTCAGTGCAACATATGCACAGCAGATATATTTACATTGGAGTGAACTAAAATATGTTGACAAAACAGTAAGCTGAAAAATACAATGCAAAAATAATAAAAAATAATAATAATGAAGACGAAAGCAAAATAATTAGACAGCACTGCTCTACCTCTACCTCTCCCCCTCCCTCCCCCTCTCATTCTCCCCCTCCCTCTTCCTCTCTCAGTGATGTCTTCCATTGTTGTAAAAGAAAAAAAGATGCTCACCTGTGCTCTTTTATTGCTTACTTCCTGATTGAAGTGTTAAACAATTACACAAGACCTGTTTGACCAGGTGGCACATATAGTGGCCAATGAGCTCATGTAGTGTCATTTTAAATGGCAGTGTTTTGAAATCACAAACATGTGACTTTATGTCAGATTGTCGTGTCTTATGCAGAGAACCGCGTTCAGTACATTTAAAAAGTTACATTTTGAATTGCAGAATGTGTGTAAAGCAGAAAATGTGTTTAAAGTTTGGGAGATTTGAGATGCGATTTTGCTCCCTGTGTGTCACTTTAAATATTTGTGCTATCCACGTCATTTCAGTGTGTTAGCAACTGGAAAAAACTGTAATGATCTGTAATTCTGCTGATTGTTCATTTATCTGATGTTCTATCAAATATAAATTAGACATAGAGTGAATTGAGCATTTAGCAGGCTTCAATAACTAGAAACCACTGACAAGTGTAAATAGATAGATAGATAAAAATAGATAGATGCTCATTTACAGACCAGGGACCTGACCAGATGGGAGTGCTCAGTTGAGGGTGTGTTGTGTGCTATACTGCGTGCTCTGTGTGTAATAGTCACTATCTATCTCATACAACAGACAGCAAAAAGCCAAAGATGTGCAAGCCTCAATTAGTTATGTTAATCTGCACCTGGCTCTACATCAAACACCATGTTTTTTTTAATCTAACAGAGTACAATATGCACAAGTAAGTCACGAAAATGCTCTGTTTTTTGGCACATGAACCAACTGCCTCATCCTTTTTGCTCTACCGGCAAGATGTGGAAACGGGGGCAGGTGCAGTCGAGGACAGGACAGCACTACAGCAAGAAACCTGTGCAGGATTAGACAGTGACCTTTCATTTGAAAAACAAGTCACAGAACTTTGGTCATGTTTTTATCAGTTGACGAGCATCTCAAACATCAGCACTTGTCTCTCTTGGTCCGGTGGAATATTGTGATTCATTGTGTTCAAGTTTTAAAAGCAAAAGACCATCATACTCATACTTATCATACTTATTTCAAACCAGCTCAGTTTGACCTTATCTACGTCCACCCCCTGGTCCTTCAGCTTCTGTTGGAGCTGCAATCCTAAACTCTTCCACATTATCACTCACTCGAGTGATATCACACAAGACAGAGATATATTTGTTATACTTAACATCAACATAGTGATTTTAAGTACACAACACTGTACAAGCGACATTTATTATTTAACAGTAATAAGTGATCTGTGGTATTTTTTCAGGTATTTGTAGGGATGAGAACTTGGTATTAAAGTTCCCATGAAATGGAAAGCAGAGTGATCTTTGCTTCGTCTTACTGATGTGTTTCCATCAATGTATTCTCTGTTTTTCACAGCCCTTTGTTTACCATAGAATCCTATTTGTTCAATGAGTCAAAAACTGCTCGTCTTGCCATTGACCCTATGAGTGTACTGGAGAGGACAATATGGTTCCCTTTTTTAGGCTCTCAGCCCAAATGATCTCAGGGCAAATAACTCATTGTGTTCACTCAAGTTGTTCCCAGCATTTGGAAAATGGGTCATGTGTTACCCCGACATATGAGAGGTGACAATCATACTATCCAAGCTACCTTGCCTAACAGTAAATGACTAGTTGAAGGTATTTCTGTCTTCTGTCTTGGGCCCATTTCAGTCTGGTTTTGGTATGGGCCACAGTATTGTTACATGAGCCCTACTTCAAACTTCACTCTGGCGCTGCGTGACATGATACTGACTCAGACTCATTCTACTGGCCCTTGCTTCATGTTCCATGTCACTTTGTATTTTATTTTACATTATAATTTTTCCAAATGTATCCATCAAGTTATCTTCCCAAATGGGAAAGTTTGAATGGCTTTGTATTAGCTTTGTTGTTCTTCTTTTTCTTTGCTTTATGCAGAAACTAAAAAGGTCCAACATGCGCTAAGACCCAACAGGGTCATTCAGATCCACAGAGTTCGTCTTCAGATTCAGTTTTATCACGGCTTTCGTTGTAACTTTTGCGAAAACAAAATTCTGGTTATGTAACATTGACGTTCCTCAGAATGAAGGGTGTTGTGGAGAAATTGCTGAAGTCAAAGGTCAGTGGTGAGGTCAGGAAGAAAGAAAGTGTTCAGGAGCCTCTGATGCCTTATGCTGTATTATTTATTAGCACTTGATCAAGGAGAATTAGAGACATTCTCATAAAGCATCAGAAGTGCCTGAGTCGGTCTCACATTCTGCCCAGCTCATGCTGGTGGATAGACTTTAAACCCCAAGATAACACCACAAATACTATGGCCACAATAGTGTTGAGATGGGATGGCACCTGCTACTGCCAGTCAAAGACAAACAGCTAATACTGCTGAGCACATGTGCACATGTGACTTCATGTAACCTTGTATAATGTCTGTATGTTTGTGCTTTTATTATATTCCATTTAAAAGTATGTATGTGTCACTCAGAACACTACAAGAATAGAAAATTCCATAACAAAGGGGATGTCATGGAAAATATAGTTACCACATTTACCACAACAACTATTTCATTAGATTCATCATCATGGTAAAATAAAAACTAATAAAAACTATATATATATATATATATATATCAAACTTGGTTTTGATGTTTATTTCTTCATAAATTAGCATTATATTTGACCTTTTCTCCTGTTTTTGCTATTTATATGAATTTCGACCATTAGGTCTATAGTTTAAAAAATACAGGGTCAGTTGAAAAAAAATCATTGATTGTGGTTATTGTGGAGCCAAAGGAATAATAATTTTTCCATAGCTTTTCTCTTGGTGGGGTTGTTAAAGGGTTAAAGGAACCGCACTAAGCTGGTTTAAGTCTTTGATTTTTAGACCAATCACAGTTTGTTCATGTCAATGATGAATCCTCCATGCACAGCACAGTCAGTCACGGAGTTCCACAAGGTTTAGCGCTCGGACCACTTTTATTGGACTCATATATGCTTTGTTTAGGGAACATTATTAGAAATCACTCCATTAACTTTTATTATGTTATCATGTATTGTTATGGTTATGTTGTTATGATACCCAGTTATATTTCTATCTATCGTCACTTGTATCGTCTGCAAAAGTCAACTACATTTAAATTAGAATTAGGGTATAATTTAAAATCAGTGGTTTCTATACCTGCTGAATACTGAGGGTCAGTTCAATCTATGTCTAATTTAAATTTGATAGAATATCAGATAAATGAACAAACTCAGCAGAATTACGGACCATTTCTAGCATAGAGGGCCATGCTCATTTCTGAAATTCACATAGGCCAGTGATCATCAACTGACAGTCCAGAGACCACAACCAGCCTGCGAAATGACCAGTGATGAAAGTATTGTGAATATTTATATATTTGCAATATTGAGTGTTTTTTTTGTCGCAGGTTCACATTAAAAAGCATTTCCTTTCTTCCTTCACACTAGGAAGGAGAGGGTTTGTAGATGGGTAACAATCAGCAACTACACTGCTAGATGACATTAAATCCTACACACTGATCCTTAAATGACCCTATGACATTCACTCAAACAGCACCATAGAGCATAAGTAGTAAGAACGTACAAATGTAGCTGCCTTTTTTCTTCTTTCTTTATTCTCAACTCACATGGGACTCGTGGGAGATTCAGGCTTTTCATCTTGTTGTGTTTGAACTTTGTGTTGTATTTCTGTACAGGCTTCCTCACAGTTATTTCATGTAAACATGTGTAACTTGTGATGTAAATGCTGAAGCAGCATGTCCAGACAGGAAAGGTTATATTAGAGAAATGCTTGCTGCCCTGTGGATGAATAATCCAGTCCTCTGTAAGAAGATTATGGAGTGTTTTGTTCAGATTTCTTGTTTATAGTCACACAGATGTGCACGCACATGTGAACACACACTCACATGCACACATGCACACACACACATACACACACATACACATACACACACACACAGAAAACTGTCATAGCAAATATGCTCTTCAGTGTGCTTACAGGCAGATGCATGGATAAAGGTACACCTGAGTGCACTGGATGATGTGCTTGGGAGGTTTTAAGTGCATGTGCACACACACACACACACACACACACACAGAGTATGCATAGATACACAGACATACACACACCTGTCGGCTCCCTAAAGCTTTTACCTGTTCCACTTTAGCACAGAGTGTTTTTGTGTGAGGGAACATCCTCTCCTGCAGAGCTCTCTCTCTCTCTCTCTCTCTCTCTCTCTCTCTCCCTCACTCTCTCACACACACAATCGAGATAGTCAATCCAGTACCATAACTTTTAATCCTCAAGACCAAATGGTGGCCCAGACTCATTGTCAATAATAATTGAAACATTGTTAACACTGAGATCTGTGAATGTTTTTCTACAGGTTTTCTTCTTGTAAATCAAAAATATCTCCATCATGAGCATCCCTATATCTTTTATTGTTTATTTTTCGTTGTAAGACATATTCTGACCCCACAGCGCATCATGCTCAAAATCACATCACATACTGAGCCACCAGGCTCTGACTGCGGGATGCAGATAAAGGACTGAACTGGCAAGGTTTTGGATTTTTGCTTGGAATTTTGTCACATAATCATCGTCAGTAAACTTCTGGATCTACTCAGCTTTTACTGCCAGAGACAGATTCTGTTTTCGGTCAGGGGAACTTTTCCATTTCTATATTAGCAAAAGTCTTTTCAAACTCTGTGTACTACCACATTACTGATGTGTGGACTGAAGGGTGGGATGATTTTACTTTGAACACTTTCCAGTTATTCAATGAATGTTCTGTTCTGTTCAGACTTGAAATGTTGGACCAATAGTTACTTTCTCTTCTTGTCCACTAAGAGAAGTTTTATTCATGATGACATAACTTCTTGTCAGTTTCTTCTTGTAAAGTTGGTTTTATGGATTAAGTTGGAAAATTCTCATTCAGGTTATTTTTCATTCAGCCACAAACAGTGGCGCTAGATAAGGCACATTTTCTGCATGCCGCTGAAGATTCTCTGTGGTATGGATGGGTGTGGTGAAGGGTTACAATCAGCAATTACACTGCTAGGAGCTTCTAAATACTGCAGTGTGGTCTATTAAGACATTAATGCTACCCACAGCTCAGTTTGAAGTGCTATATGTTGCATAGCAACTTGTTACTAGTAAAGTAGTTCTAATATCTGACAGACATTTGGGATACATATTGTTTGGTATAATTACACTGGTAAAGCTCAAAATAAAAGCTTTGTTTCCTTTTGTGTCCTTCCTCCATCATGAAAGGTTACAGTCTGACAGATGACCAGACCAGAACAGATGGATAAATAAGAGACAAAATTCACATCATTATGGATTGGAGTAGCATCAGTGTTATTTAAAATCTGCTTTCATGGTAGAACAGTTACTCAATGTTCCTTTAAGTTATGAATATTGAATTCAGAATTCAGAGCACTTTGTTTTTGCTATAACCAAATCCTGGTTTCTGTCTTCACTCTCTTTGTGTACAGTGTGTATTAGTACAGTGGTACAGCTGTTACAGCATGTAAGGAAGTTCCACATGTTTTCTTCAAGTCCTGCACGAGGAAGACTTTTGGCTATCTGTCCCTGTGCCCATGTGTACACAAGAGATGTAATTTGGTCCTTGTGTCAGATCAATAATGCTGGTCGCTGCTCTGCCTTTCTCCAGTTCTGCCCAGTAGCCAGGCTTTCCCTGTGGGGATTCTCCACAGTACTAATGTCTCTACTCTGCAGGCTATTCCAGTAGTAATGGGTAGACACCTTTCTCTATATTTGGAAAAGATCCGTTTACAAAGTCACCCCAGGGACGATGATCTAGAGAGGATGGAAGAAGAGGATGAGATGAAGGAGGAAAATGGGTGAGGAGAAAGGAGAGGTGAAGGACAGCAAGTGTCAAAACAGAAATGGCTAGTTTATTTTTAGGTCAAATTCAGTTCAATCCAAATTTCACCTTTTACAAAGTGAACATGTTTAGGATCCTTCAAATCAAAAGAAAACACGGTAACAGTACTGTCAGTTTGTATTGAAGCATTTGAAGTGCTCTGCATACTTCTGCAGTCTAGAAGATTAAAAGATGTTCCTTCTTATGTTGGTATTAAGAGATCCACAGAAACCATAAACAGACTAATGTGACTAATGAGGAAAAAAAGTATTCAAGGGTCTTTAACAGAGGGTCTGCAGAGATACTAGAGGGGGGCTTGATTGTTTGCCCATTCGTAGAAACAATAATAATACCTGACATGATGAAAGGCACATGTAATCATGTAAGCTAGCACTACAGTCATGTTTGACAACTCTCTCAATTTTCCCAATGGACCTTTCTCATTCCTAACTTCCTCCTGAGGTCACAATTCTCCCATCTCTCTCTCTCTCTCTTTTTTCAAATTCAATTTTGTTTACACAGTGTCAAATCATAACAGAAGTTATCTCATGACACTCATGAGACTGAACATTTCCCTCCATTAACAAGCCACTGGCTGAAGAAAGGCTTCCTTTTAAGAGGCAGTAGCCTCGCACGGAACCCAGCTCATGGTGGGTGGTCATTTCCTGGGACTGGTTCAGTATATCAGATATGGACACAATGCATTCTTATAATTTTAGGCAGTGAACGCAACCTCTGACTGACAGCTGCTCTAGCCATTCGGCTGCTGCAGCAGGCCCACAGACTGATTGATAGACAGGCCACAGGCCAGACTTTACTTTACTTTTTATGTTCAAAGACACTAATACACCGGGGAAGGAGAGCAGAGAGGACCATAAGGGCTGTCACCAGCCACCAGACACCAGCAACAGTGAATTGGAGGCCTTGGAAACAAAGTAAAAAGCTGTGAGCCTCTGACCGATACCTTGAAACCAGAGAGAGAGAGAGCTTGTAGAATAGACTGCTGGCCATCTTCTGTGTTCCATGTCTACGGCGTCGCAGGGAGGAGCTTCAGCCAAAGTGGACGGATGGAAGCAGCACAAACAACAGGGAGATCTTCAGACTAAATAAAGTGGAGGATGGCTCGCGGTGGCTAACTGGTCTGGCATGGGACTGCAGAGGACAAAGATTGGAGCACGGTCATGAGCTTCCTGACTGCCGAGTTTTAACATTGTTCTTAATCTGACTTTTAATTATTCCTATTTGCATCTTGTGCAATAAATTGTTTCTGTGTAATTGGTGTTAGGGTCATTGAGTATTGCTCACCCTCGTACAAAAGAACTTTCATTATAGAATTTGGTGATTTGTAATTTAAGTGTGGAAAGTGGAAAATTCTGTTGCAGTGTTGCAGTGTACTTATTTTATTATGTGGGGTTCCCAAATTTTTGCTATTTTTGAAGTTGTGAGTTTGGCAATGACTATAGGCTATCTGACACGTTATTGTAGACCTAAATCAATTGTATACAATATATATGGAGTAAGGGGTCCCTGCACAGTGTATGTAACAGCTATGGGCTTCTTGACCTGAAAAATGTTTAAGATTCTTGGTTTGGAGAGTAAATGTAGCAAAGACAATTTCAACCAAATTACAAAACAATCAATTGTTCTTGCACCATGACTGAAGTCAACAGCACCATTAAAGGAGACTTTATGTAGAGGTGTGTGAAACCAATTCTACCTCCCAACAGGTGTGGTAAGTAGTGATTGCCAGAAATCTGAAGGTGTTCATGACTGGGCCCAAAACAGCACCAAGATCCAAGATAACAGTTCTTGGAAGCTGGAATCTGCTTGTAAGCCATTCATCATCAGTGACCAGAACATCTTGTTGGACCCTGGTCTCTCTGCAGTCTTTCATTGCCATATCTAGGTGGGTCCTGTGGGGTTAGGAATATTCTTCTTAATTTTCTTAGAAATTCCAGAAGGTAGAAGGTTTGCTCAGAGAGTGTCCACCCTGATTACAGTACTCTCACAGAACAGATGTCAGGAGTTCAAGTGACTTTGGTAGGAAGTATTTCCAATGGAAGCAGTCCAGCTTATTGCCCTTTTCTTCATATTTTAATTTCATTCTTTGATTACTGTAAAACCATTTTAAGTTGTTTAAAAATGTTCTTTTTGTTTCTTCTGCTGTATATAGCCACACAAGCCTAACCCTGAAAAAAGCAGACCAGACCAGATATTGTCAACCGCCTCGTTTCTTTCCCTGTCAGACTTTATTGTTGTTTATTGAGGTGAGTATTCCCAGATCTCTGCAATGACTTTAGTAAATAGTGTTAACGGCAATTGAAATGATGGCAAAAACTATGAAAATAGCTGTAATAAACTGGAAGCATTCTTTAACCTGCACCTAATTTGCAATCTTTTTTTTCCCCCAGATCATTTGGGACAGCCAACAGAGACCTTCCATCTGTAAGGAACACCTGGACGAGAGGATGCAGCGCTGTAGGTGAAACAAAAACAGGGGGGCGAAGGTGTTTGTTTGAATAAATGAGCTTATTTACTGTCAGACCAATCTGTCTGGATGACCCTCATCTCCTCCACTGTCACACTGTGACACTGGCAGGATGCATAATGGATCACAATGAAACGAGCCAGAGCACAGCAGGAGGAAGACCTGTGAGCAACACACTTTTTCAAACACACCTCTGCTAGGTGAGGGACAACGACAACTCCAGGTGTACATGTTGGTCCTTTTCTGTTAACGTGTTTCACGGTGTGAAGTACCGGGATACTGCTGCTGCTGGCGGACAGAGAATCAATGTGAACATGGAGGAGTGATACAAACTTCAGTCCTTGAAACTCAGTGACCACACATTAGCATTCATGTAATCTCAACAGTACCAAGCACCACCAAAGCAACATGTGAGTTCAAATTGCAACACTACTATGGTAAATATAGACAGCTATATTTATTATTATTACATTACTTATGATCCATGGTCCAACAGCAAGAAGCCCAGCTCGGCAACTATCCTTTTATTTCACATAGCTCTTGCCAGTGTCTAGAAATCCATCTCAGATTTTGCTCTTGTCTGGTGGCTTCTTGCTCGTAGTTTCTCTCTCATTGGCCCCAAACAGTATCTGCAGGTATGCGCAGGGTCAAATACGATGGGATGATAGGAGGAAAGGGAGAGTCAATGGATGAGCAAAGAGCTGGGCAGAGCAAACAAAGGGTTCTGGAGGGAAAGAGAGGGTTGGTTGGGAAAACTGAGATAAATATAAGCAGGCTGCTGCACCACACAGTTCATTTTCTGTTCAAAAAAGATCAAAACTAACTAGTCACTAAACGTGAGAAAAAAATGAATTTGAGGAGCCGGGAGTGCAATTATTCCCTCTTTTAGCGGGAGGAGCAAAGTGACCTTGACAGTGCTCACTGGGGGAATGAGCGCCTGCAGGGTACAGAAGATGAACTGGCACAGGAAAGGTCAGTGTTACTGGTTAACAAGAAGCTTTGCAAAACATTGTGTGTAGTAGTGCGTCTGATGTGACTGTATCGTTCAATATGAACTAATCTTTCACATGACTTGGAGTAATGAGTAGTGTCAGTGAGTGATTCATTTTGATGCAGTATGTTCTGGCCACAAGGCGAGACTGCATGGCCGCTCAGGCTCTGTGACGAGCAGAGAGCACAGACAGTTAATTTGAATCGTTAATTTGTCACATGACAGGAGGCTGTGTGAGAAGCGGTTCCTTCAGTAGTTTGTTCATTCGGTTCGTTCACTTGTCACGTGACAGGCCGCTCAGGCCGTGTAAGCAGCAGTACACAGCAGTATGTTCATACGGATTGCTCTTTCATTCATTTGCCACATTAACATCGGCACAAGAGAGCTACAGCACTGCACGAGTGAATGAACAAAATGAACAAAATGAACAAAATGAAAAGATTTGTTCATTTTACCATCCGAGAGTAAGAAATTTGAGTCAGTTAAAGACTCAAACTTCCCAACAATAATTGTGTGGTAGGTTAGGGGTGTTCCCTGCCGCCTTGTCACCCACCTGAACATGGGCAGCGCAACGTGTACATATACGGTGAAGGCAATCAGAGCTCAGGTGTTCCTGGAGCTTGGTGGCAGTGCATGGTGTTTTGGTGTGGCGAAAGTACAATTTTGGGATGCAGAAAACCTGTAACAAATTTGTAAGTGGTGCCTCTTCAGCTTTGTCATTTGTACATAGCCGGTTTCGGCACTATACATGTACCAGCTGTGTTTTGTAGTGCGGCCCCCTCATTAAGAAATCCTTAAAATAGTGAAAAAAATACTTTCAGGCAGAGAGTCCTTGGCTCTCCAACCAAATTGAAGCTTGCAGCGTCAAGTATCGCTGTGATCGGGTTATAATTGTCGTGAATTATAGCGTATAGGTGTAGTCTGAGCATTTCATACTGACGTGGAGGGTACCTTTTGCGTCAGTATCAGACACCTAGAGGCGCGACAAATCATCGAGTTGGGAATGAAAGTTTGTTAAAACAATCATGCACCTATCACGTTCAAAGTACAAAACATTTTGTGAGTAGGTTCATAGAGGCTGTTTCTGGACAGGTTTATACTGTATGTACAAAAGCAACAACAACAATAACAACACTGCTTCATGTTCAGCAGGATTTACAGCATTTACACCAGTGTCACATTTTAAACTTTTTTCCTCACACTTTTATCAAGGTGATGTCAGATTTTCTCAGTTACCAAAACAGATATATATATATACAGAAATTTGAAGTGCAGATTCTGTTGAGGTTGTCATTTCAACAGCTTTGTAAAGGCTCCCCAGTGAGCAGAACATGGAGTTATCATGCCTATAACAGCTGAATGCAGCGATTTCCATGCTGCTCAGCAAAACGCTTCACAAATGTATCTAAATCTATTGCTTTTGTGCGTTTTTTCAGTCTCTTTTCTGTCATAGTAGATCGCAAAAAAGTCTTTATGAGCGATGAGAGAGAGAGAGAGATGAAAAACTTTGTTCACAGGATGCACTGCGCACAGGTAAAACAACCGCTATGCACAACCTGAACAACTCATAAAAAACATCCTGGTACAGCAGCTCTGCAGCGCTATCTTTCCGTAGCACTTCTATTTTTGATGCAAGCTGTTACTAAACTGCATCAATTTCAACAGAGCAGATTGCAGCAGACAGGAAATCTGACACAGAATCTGCATAATACACTTCCGCCCCTTTCAAAATAAAACACAATATCCAGTTCATATCGCCTGTCACAGCTTCACGTCCACATTACATCATGAGCAGTGGCACCAGGTCAGCTGTCAATCAATCAGTCAATCAATCAGTCTCAACATGAACAACGAGCGACTACACTGCGTTCCAAATTATTATGCAAATCATATTTTTCTCAGATTTTCCTAAATTATCAATATGAATGGCAGTCATCATAATTTATCAGTCATCAACCATTAGAGTACAATTCAAATGTTTTTGAATAAACCTCCCAATGATAATGGTAAATTTTTAAAAAACAAAAAACACAAAATGGACATTCCAAATTATTACGCACAACAGAGTTTCCAAGCATTTTATTGTCAAAGAACAAAAAAACAGGGTCTAACTACCCTAACTAACTGAAATGTAACTGAAATCAAACACTTTTTAAATCAAAACATTATTACAGGTGAAGTCACATCTGCACATAGGACCCCTTGTTCAAAAGGAGCTTCTCAATTCTCCCATCCATTGAATTTGTCAGTTTTTGGACGGTATCTGCTTCAATTGCTTTGCATGAGGACAGAATAGCCTCCCAGAGATGTTGTTTAGATGTGAACTGCCTCCCGCCATCATAGACACTTGATGATGCTCCAAAGGTTCTCAATAGGGTTGAGGTCAGGGGAGGATGGGGCCACACCATAAGTTTGTCTTCCCTTATGCCCATAGCAGCCAGAGATGCAGATGTATTCTTTGCAGCATGAGACGGTGCATTGCCATGCATGAAAATTATCTTGTTTCAGAAAGCACGATTCTTCTTTTTGAACCATAGCAGGAAGTGTTCTTTGAGAAACTCCACATACATTATGGATGCCATTTTCACACCATCAGGGATCCTAAAAGAGCAGACAATCTCTCTCCCCATGATTCCAGCCCAAAACATCACTCCACCACCTCCTTGTTGGCGCCGTAGCCTTGTTTGCATGGGGTGGCCATCAACCAACCATCCACCACTCCATTAATCTGGTCCATCGAGGGTTGCACGGCACTCGTCAGTGAACAGAACAGTTTTGAAGTCAGTATTTATGTATTGCCGGGCCTACTGGAGCCATTTCTGCTTGTGTGCAATGGATAGGGGAGGTGGAAAGGATGGATTATGCACAGCTGCAAACCTCTGGAGGACCGTGCATCTTGTTGTTCGGGGCACGTTGGAGGCACCAGCAGCCTCAAAAACTTGTCTGCTGCTATGACAGGGCATTTTCACAGCTGCTCTTTTGATCTGATGAAGTTGCCTGTAGGAAAGACTCCTCGATTTTCCTTTATCAGCACGCACACGTGTGCTCTGAATCAGCTACATTCTGCTTGATTGTGCAATGATCGCGATGAAGTCTCTTGGCAATTTTGATTGTTGTCATGCCTTGACCCAAACATTCAACTATTTGTTGCCTTTCAGCTGCAGAGAGGTCCTTTTTCTTGCCCATTTTGGTTGAAAATGGCTATAATAACAATGTATCTAGGTTGATTTAATTTATTTATGCTGTAAAGCCCTGTGTGACATTTGTTGTCAAAAACGGTTTACGCATCTGCTTGCCTTTAAAATCTAAATTGACACTGGCCCTAAGCTTAAAAAACATACAGAGTGAGGAATGGATCGTCTATATTTTTGGTAGACCTGATGCCTATGGTCTCTTTAACTGGAAGGAAAAAATGTGTCAAAAACACATGCAATGTTTCCCCTGGAATTTTTTCACTACCAGACATTTCTTCTCCTTTTCAACCAGCGTCACTACTGCAAAGACTGCTTTTTACAACGACAAAGTCAACAGTGTCACTGACACCCGGAAACTTTTTGATACACTTAACCATTGCATCCTGTACCTTAATTGTTCCCTTCTCTGTAAGTTGCTTTGGATAAAAGCATCTGCTAAATGACTAAATGTAATGTAAATGTAAAATTGCATAACAAGCTCCAGTGCTTTTCTTTTCACCAAATAACTAACTTTGGTGTCTTTCCTCTGTGACGCAGTTTCAAAAAAAAAAAAGATTTTCCTACTGCATGCACACACAACCAAGTACTTGACCTACTCACAAGCCTAAAGTGATTGAATTTTACAACCAAACGAAGGGAGGTGTTGATACTTTTGACAAGATGTGTGCTCAATATGGCTGTGGATTAAAGACCAAGAGGTGGCCACTGTGTGTGCTGTATGGCATGATGAACGCTGGTGTGATGAACTCATGGATCATACACAAGGAGAATGAAGAGGAGGCAGTATATGCAGGCTTTGGCAATGGCAGGAACCTTGGAAAGGAGATAAGGTAATTCATATAGTCAAAACAATTTGGCCATTTTTCCCCTCTGGGATCTGGGATATTATATTGGGTAAAATATACCCGATGTTAGTGATGGTGTTACTAATTTTAACATTAGTGTTCTAGCGTTAAGGGCTATCTGATACATTCTGAAACCCACAGTATGAAACACACTTGATTTCTGAGCGTTTATTCCTCTGACCGTCATAGCAGTCAAATTGATGGATATGCATATGAACAGCTGTTATAGACCAGTGTGTCCAGCTGTGGCTTTAACCGGGGTGGGCGGATTGATTTAAAATATTGATAGTATCAATACTAACATTTGTATTGGGTATTGATCGATACTTGTGTGATGAGATCGATTCTTAAGTTTCAGTTTCTCTTCTGTACAACTCCAGGCATTTACAAAGTGACCGACTGGCTGTACAACACCACTTCACTCATGCTTAATTAGCCCTCCCCTTTCCTGCAGTTTTCATTCAAATTTGTATATTGATGATGCATTCACTTAATAAATGATGATACATTGCTCTCCCCTACACAAAAGTAGATGGTGGTTGTTGTAAAGAGAGATGCAGGATTACAAAAATAGCATCATCCACACAAAAACCTCCCCCTATATATACTCTGATAGGCCTTCTCTCTAGTTCAAATCAGCCTCTCAGAGTAGATCTGTGGAAGGGGGGATGCACATGATTAACAAAAAAACATAATTTTTTGATTTGTTTGTCCCAACCAATGCACATTCAATTCTGCAAGACAAACAAAAAAATACAGTACATTCAGAATTAATTAACAAAAATGTACAACATGAACAATTTATCCTAATTGACTGAAATCTTTCCACCCCTTCCATCTTCCAATCAGAAGAATACCCACCCCCTTTTTGTGTGGCTTTTATCTTTTCTACTTGTGGTTTTATTTGTCCGTGGCCCACCAAATATCCAAGGTATTTCACGTCCTCCTGGGCCCAAGAGAACTTGTTCGTGTTCAGGGTCAGCCCAGCTCCCTGGATCTTGGTCAGGACAACCTCAAGATGCTGCAGGTGCTCCTCCCATGATTCACTGTAAATCACAACATCGTCGAGATAGGCAGCTGCGAACCTGGAGCAATCATTGAGCACAATGTCCATTAATCTTTGAAAGGTGGCAGGTGCCCCATGAAGACCAAAAGGTAACACGGTGTAATGGTACAAACCCATTCCTGGAATCTGGAAAGCGGTGTATTCTTTACAAGCTGGGTCAAGAAGCACTTGCCAGTAACCTTTACATAGATCCAAGGTTGTGATATATTTAGCTTTTCCCAGCCTTTCCAACAGCTCATCAATACGTGGCATAGGATAAGCATCAAAACAGGAAATACTGTTCAGTTTCTTCATGTCCGAACAGAACCGTGGTTGAGTGGAATTTTTCTTGGGAACAAGCACAATAGGATTTGACCACTCACTCTTAGATTTCTCAATGTTTCCCAGGTCAAGCATCATCTGGACCTCCTTTCTCAGGGGTTCCATAATTCGTTCTGGAACTCTGTAAGGCTTCAGGTGGACAGGTGTAGAGCCCTTCAGAGCAATTTTGTGGGTTATCACATCAGTACGTCCCATTTTTTCTGAGAATAGTGATGGAAAAAGTTGTTTAAGCTCATCCAGTTGACGCCACTGATCAACACTCAGGTGTTCTGGAGGAAGTTTGGGTGTACACTGCTGTCTTAAAGGTACCATGTCAGCTTCTTCGGCTTCCACCACCTCGTCATCCTCTGGCTGGGCATCCCGGACCATCAGAACATGCTCTCCACCTGTGTCTGGGTTGTTTCTTTCCTGGTACTCCTTTAACAGGTTTACATGAAGCAATTGTCTGCACTTAGGTTTGTCAGGACAGGAAATTTCATATGTTACGTTTTTACCCGCTTTTCTCGTAACAGAATAAGGGCCTTGCCACTAAGCAAGTAACTTACTGGGTCCTGTAGGAAGCAGTAGCAAAACTTTTTGACCAATTTTCAGTTCTCTGTCACGAGTATGTTTGTCATACCATACCTTCTGTTTATGTTGCGCATCTTGCATGTGTTCTTTGACTTTTTCCCTGTAACTTTCCAGTTCATCTCTCATCTGCAGAATGTAGGAGATGATGTTGGTTGTCCTTGGTGTCGCCTCACCAGCCACCCAGTCCACCCATGTCCAAGGGGCCTCTGACCTAAACTTCCTTAACATTTGTTTCAGTGTACCATTGAACCTTTCAACAAGACCATCAGTTTCAGGATGATATGGAGTTGTTCTTATCCGTTTTACACCAAGTTGGGAATACAGTGACTTCATAAGATGGGACATAAAGTTTGTACCCTGGTCTGGATCTCATTTGGGATGCCAACTCTACCAAACACTGAACTATATGTTTGACTTGAACTGAATGTAGAGGATAGACATCAGGATATCTGGTTGCATAGTCATATATGACGAGGGCAAATTTGTGTCCACTACTGCTTTTTGGTAAGGGACCAATTATATCCATTGCTATCCTCTCGTATGGCACACTCATGATGGGTAATGGTTGTAACTGTCCTCTGTCTGAAACTTTGGTGGGGGCTACAAATCTGACACTAATGGCATGTTTTACAGTATTCTAGTTCTTCTTTGTACAAACCTGGCCAATAGAAGTGTTGAGCAATGCGGTTGTAGGTCTTGGCTTGCCCTAAATTCCCAACCCATGGAACAGTATAGCCCAAATGTAAGATTACCTGCCGATGCTCTTTTGGAACAACAAGTCTTGGTTTGTCGGTGTCAGCCAAATACAAAAGATTGTCTTTTATGATGATTGGATCCCCAATAACACTACTCACCCCCCCTGAGCCTACTTCATGGTTCTCTTCTAGTACATGTGCCTTAGCAAAAAGAGGTTTTAGAGATGAGTCATTCATCTGGCTTTCTCTGAAGTTATCAGGTATTTGCCAGGGAGGTTCTATTAGCGGGGTTACAGGGAGAGTAGGGTAAGGACATTTACTTTTGTCAGTATGTCTGTTCTTCTCCTGATGTCGGTGACGTTTTGTTTTCTTAAAGGGTTAAGAAGTCAACGACAATGACCCACCCCTTCATACAAACTATCATCTGCGTCCGGTAGTGGTTCTAACCCCTTGGTTGCAGAGCGGGTAACTACAGCACATGCGTATGCTACAGAGTTTTGTTGGACTGAGTTGTCTAAGATGGGTAAATCTTCACCTAGGATCACATCATAGGCTAGATGATCTAGGACTCCAACAGTTAACAAGAAAGCTTGGCCTTCAACCTCAATGATCACATCTGCAGTTGGGTAATCTTACAACCATGGACACATATTACACACTTACTTACACATATTTACACTTTGCTCAAAGTCAGCATGTGCATTCTTTAGTAAGCTGGATTTCACCAAAGTTTGAGAGCTACCGGTGTCAGCGAGAGCCTTTGCCACATTACCATTAACTGTCACCTCCACTACATGTTTGTGTGGAACCATATCAGCATCATTGATATTACTTTGATCACTGTCTGTACAGCACATAACTCAACAGATTTTGATTTTTTCAAAGGACACACTGAAGCTTTGTGACCCGGCTGCTGACAGTAGAAACATACTAAGTAGTTGGGTTGTAATGAGCAGTTTTCTTACCGTCCCCTGTGTCCACACTGTCCATAACAGGAAGACTGCAAGGTTTGGCCTCTCCTAACCTAACCTCTCCTAACCATCACTCTTTTCTTCAAAGAGTGCCGGTGAGCAGCTGTGTAGCGTTCTGCCAGGTCCGCCGCCTCTTCTCTAGTCTGGGGATTGTGTTCTTTAACCCAGGTGCGGAGATGTAGCACACGGAGGTACTGCTCCAAGATGATGACATCACCAACCTGCTCTTTTGTGCAGCTCTGAGGTCGCATCCACCGCCTATAAAGTCCCTTAATTCAGTTGTATGTTTCTCTGACCGTCTCTCCCACTGGCACAGTGGTGCTCCGGAAACGCTGTCTGTAGGTTTCTTCAGTTACGTTGTACTTCATTAACACTGCAGATTTAATAGTCTCATAGGAGTCAGGCCGTTCTTCATCCATGCCCGCATAAGCCTCAAGTGCTTTTCCTGTCAGTAATGTGACCACTCTGGCTGCCCACTCAACTGGCTGCCATCCCCATGTTGTGGCTATCCGTTCAAATCGAACAAAGAAGCTCGCTGGGTCTTCACCTTCTTTGAAATCAGGTATTCTAGGCTCACTAACATGGCGTCCTGCAGCACGGGCTGATGGTGGAGCCTGTTCTTGATGCTGACCTGGAAGCTGCTGTGAAAAGGAGCACTTGGAGCGCTTGAGCTTCTTTCAGGTTGGGCACTTGTCCCTTGTAGTCTGGAAGATTCAGTCTGCAGTCTTTGAACACCAGCAGTCATGGAAGAAGGAAACTGTTGATCAGTGCCTTCAAAACGTTCTTCTGAGGACCAGTCCTGCATGGACCTTGGTGCCATCTCAGTCCTTAGTTGCTTAATCTGTTCAAAAAGCACCGCTTCAGTCTGTTTTGATCGACGCATGAACTTTCTCATCTCTTCAAAAAAGTTTAGTTCAGAGAGCTCTTCACCGTCACCAGTGACCATAGCCACCTTAGGTCGTACCACTGGTTCTTCTCCCCCTTCAGCAGCTGTGGCTCCATCTGGTGGTGGCGCAACCTCCATTGCCTTTTCCTCCATGTCAGCCAGGGTGGCTTACAGTAAAAAATAATTAGTTACAGTAAAAAATAAACATGCCCAGGAGAAGGAGGGGGGTCACTCCAGCTGGAACTTGGCTGGAAGTTAGGTGGAAGACAGCTGCCATTCAGCTGGCTTTCAGCTTGAAGGGGGGAACTTTTGAGCTGCTAGTAATGTAGTCTTTGTGCTTCGCTAGGCTAAGACATGTCCTGGATGTCTGAAGGTCTACTGTACACACAGAGATGACTTTAATATAAATCTGCAGATCTAATGCTTAGGAACAAGAGTTGTAGAGCATACGTTTACTTTAGAGCATGAAAAACATTTTTTAAAAATGATAAACACACTGCTACATGACCATGCTACTACTGTTATTATAATTCCCTTATTTGTATGGCATACAATAACATAATAATAATAATTATAATAATTATAATAATAATAATTATAATAATGATAATAAGTTAGGCTCTCACTCATTTACATAGACTGCAAATATTAAAGTTTGTATTTAATACACTCCCTGTGGTCTGTGAAGAAGAAATGCAGAGTGACCTAAAACAAATGGCTATTATGAGCTGTGTGTATGCACACATCCACCCACCTACCTACCCAGCCACCCATACACTCACACACACACACACACACACACACACACACACACACACACACACACACACACACACACACACACAGCTGAATACATCAACAACATTGCATTCTTTGAGCACTCTCCTCCACAGAGCAAACTCTATTAGCAGGCGTCTTCCCTCAGGGCTGACACTGACTTCTCCTATCAGACTCGACTGTCCTCAAGAGGACACACACGCACAGGCTCACATGGGTGAGAGACACACACGGTTCGAGCAGGCCTGCGTGTGCATGTGCGTCAGAGAGAGAGAAGAAAATAGATTTATTACGAAATTACAGAGAGACAATAATAGGCTGAAGCGACTTTTCAGCCACTCACACTACAGATTTTTTCTCATACGTATTTCATACTAATACAAATCAGTGGAAGCTTTTCCACCAGTTCATGCTCTTTGGCTGAGATGCCAGTCTCAGTGTGATGCTCTAAAATGAGCATGTCGCTTCCAATTGAGGCGGTCCTGAAATCAAGCGAAATCACATACTATTTGTGCATGAGAGACTGAGATACAAGGGGTGAATAAGAGAGAATGACTGACTTTTGATTTAATTTGTTCCTTTCCATAGACCTGTTATATTTAGAAACTGGATTCCCGACAGCATTCATGTGTATTTAAATATCACATCAGGTGCAAACAACTGCAGTTAAATGTTGTTAAATTTAAATATAATCTTCCAAACCATCTAATGTATGTCAAATGACAAAGCCAGGTCATCTGATGCAGCACTCCATCAGTTGGAAAAACAAATGCTGGGCCCACTATGTGCAAAGCAGATAGCATGGCATGTTGTTGTAGAATGCTTAAATAACTGAGCTGGCTGTGAATTAAGCAATATTACATGAGAGGGTGTGCTTTAACATTATTATGGCACAACAGTGATGTTGTCGTGAGCATCACTGAAGTGCCAATAATAAGTAAAAATTAACCCTCAAAATTAATATTACGGTTATACAATAATTACCAACTTAATTTATTCATGTTTTGGGTCAGTTTGCTCTTGCTTTTGCTTGCCAAACACACGATACCTGGAAGTCACAGCAGTAGATAGACAATATATAATGGAGCCCAGTTTACTACTCCTACTAAGCCTAAGTAATGACTTAGAAACTGAAGTTTTACAAACTGAATAAATTCTACACATATAAACAGATTTAACTATTAAATCTGTGAACTTCACAAGTGCTGTATCTGGACTTGCCATGTTTGGTGGTGGTGTATTGAACAACGGTCGATGTAATCATTTGAAAATCAAAATTATCAAATGTTTTTTGTCCAATATTCAGCTTCAGTCCATATTAGTCCATAATAGTCCTGTATTAACAAGATGGTCTAACTGCTCCATAAAATGCAGAATATTTGAATGAATTGACATGAATACAGCTAGCATACCTTGCATGTTTCATCTGTGTAATAAATGCCTGACTAACACAGTAAAGCACAATGACTGCTGGATGTTTGTAAAACGTTAAAACATGAGGCACTCTGATTTTTGTCAGTTTGCCACAACAGACATTAGCTTGCTAGTATGTTAAGTCCTAATTACATTGTGCTGATTACATTGAAGCTTAAATATGTATGAACTGCTAATGTGAAGTGAAGCATAAGTCGCATCTCTCTTCAGTCACGTGAAAAACAGAATATATGGAGCAAAACAGGTGTGGTTTATTAGCAAGTAGGATGTGATCGATAAGGAGCTGCCTGTTCACCTCCATCACTCATGCTGTTAGAACAGGAGGATGAGGATAAGACCTCGTAATGGAAATTTCTTTTGGGGCCCTGTCAGACAATCTTTCTACTTTGTACTGTGATAAAATGGGAAAGCTGTTAAATACCGTGTGTTTTACTATCTGGGTAAATAACAAGCTGTTAATGTCTCTCTTAACCTAAGACTCGCTTATGATGTCCAAGGTCAGGACAGGATAAGAGCTATATATTGTCCTCCCTTGCTGTCCCATACTTCCCAGTAAAAGATAATGTGTACCAGCTACTCTCCTCCTATAAAAACTGTCAAACTGGGGCTCATTTGTCCACTTCAAAATACAAGTCTTGAAAATATCAAATATTAAACTATCAAGTTCATTTAAGAAATTCAGACACACCCTAAAATTGCTCCACTGGCTAATGATTAATTGCCATTATGTGATGACCAAATCACAGAATCACACAAGTCATAATGTCCAGGCTAAACTCTGTTCTAATGACTTCTGTAGTGCAATCATTCATTCATTTGTTTAATCTGCTCGTCCATTAAACACTCATTACTTTGTGAGCCCAGAAAAAAACTACAGTTTCCATTAAACTTTTCAGGACAGTGCAGATACTCATGTGACCGTAGACCGTAATATCTAAAAACTACCACGTTCACATTTCTCTGTCCTGCTGTTACAACATGTGACATGTCTGAACTAACTGATACCTCTTTTGCAATGCTGTATTTTTAGCCTGAATGTGAATTTTCTTCCCCAGTTGAAGATGAGTCATAAATATTACATCATTTTGTTTTACAGGAAGAGAAAATGAGAAGGATTTTGAAAAAAAAAAGTAACATTTAACAGAGTTAACAACAGTTAAATGAACAAACAACATTAAGGAGACAAAGGAATAGAACTTGGGAAATTTTGTTTTTACATTTGAATTCAGCTAATTTTGTCTTTGAAGTATTTTTGTTTTTTTTTTACTTCTTGTTTAATTACTGGTTCCATTCTTTGAAGACTCTTCTGACTTGTGTGTTAGGTCATACAGAAACATTTTTGAATAATATTTTATTTTTATTAGGACCAGCATCACCTGAACCTGGCGTGGGACCTGAAGCAAATTATAATTTGTGTCACTGATATACAACATATGTACAAATGCACTGTAAGCATCCTCCCATTCCACTTGGAACTAGTCAAACATCAGTCTTTTTTTCCTACACGGAACATAAATGTGCAGTAAGCTTATACAAGCCAAAGAAAAATATTTTGATTTGTCAAATTTTTTATCGTCAGCCATTTTCGCTCAGAATAGTCAGTCACAATGTCAACCCAGCACTTTGGTTCAGATTTGAAATAGCTCACCAGTTACTGGATGGAATGCTATTTTACAGCCATTCTAACTCATCTACTTAGTGGACAGCAACAAAGTTTGGTACAGAGAGTCGTGATGGCTGTCTGTCTGAGTAAGTGATATTTATGTGTGTTAGCTATTATCCAACCACACATTAAAAAAAGAGCCCAGAGGAAGCCTACACATCTCTAGTTTTCCTGCATCTGACAAGACTGAAATGCTCATTACCCATTATACTGAGCAGACACGACAACGCTGAGCAGACACGACAACGCTAGACTCAGGTAGCCAGACCAGTCAGGGATGACAGATAGCACGAACTGTGTTCCAAATTTGGACAAATTCAAATTATGACCCAAAGTTGGAGCTAGATGAAAAGTCAGATCATCAGTTCACTTCATCCTGAGGGTGAATGTGAAATTTCATGGCAAGCCCTAATAGCTAAGCTAACTTAGCTTCATCTTCAGAAAAGACACAAAGAATAGTTTTGCGAAGTGTGACATTCAGTGTGATATTCAATGAGTTTGTGCACAATCTGTGTGTCTTCAGTAGCAGATTTATGAAGATAGTATCCCATTACAGAGTCAACTCTTTGATTGATCCTGGTCCTGTAAGTGAGGGAGACCTCATAGGAGCAGTTCAGAGGTTGGAATTCTATGAGATTGTTAAGCTTATCTCATACAATTCTGATAAAATATTCTTTATTATCATTAAAGAGAGAGGTGCAGCAGCAGGTCCAGCAGTGTGGAGTAAGTGGAGGTGGGTCATAGTGAGGTAAAATCACCCAAACACATACTAGAACGTCTTAACAAAAGAAAGTTGAGTTTATCTTTGCGGCTGCTGAGATAGATTTGCTGCATGTTTCTGCGTGTTTCTTTCTTCACCGCATCCTTCCTCATGGCTCTTGTAAATCCAATTTGTGCTATTTTTACACCTGGCCCCCAGAGGCAGAGAAAATTTCTGCAAGCCTGACAATCATAAATTGCATGACCTTAGTAAATCCAGCAGAATATATAATTTACCTTTGTCTCCTATTATTTGCTTGATCCTCCCTGACATGCACATACAACAATGTGTTCAGGGCAGAATGTGTCGCCTGAAAAACAGGTGCAAAAACCTGAGTAAGTATGACCTTTAGTCCCGGGACAAGATGTGTCTGACAACACCAAAGAAGGACACGTTCATGAGTAAAGCGATCACTGCACAAAGTCTACCACCACATGCAAACCAACACATAGATCTTTTACCAGATCTTGTGCCATTTCCCAGACTCTGTTTTTTTTCAGATCCCGATCACCGACTCCATCACTAGCTTCTTTGTTATCCTTGGTTTCTGCTGTTTCTTTGGAACACTTTGACCTCTGGACAACATTTCTTCAATCACATCTAGCAGCTCTTTAACCTGACTGTCAGTATTACTCACCTCTTTTGCCTTAAATTTGAACACAAAGAACCTGTTCCAAAAATCACCTCAAAAGCCAAATGAGAGTATCCTCTTCTCTCTAAATGTGCTGCTCAGTGTAGTACTCCCAACCAATGAGATCTGTTGAAGAACAGACTTGCATTTTTGCCTCGGCTGCTTCATTTAAAGGTTCAATCTTTTATGATCTTCCTCTGTTTATCAGTAAATGAAGTTCTCACAGCGATTGTTAAGAGGAAAGTACAGAAAGAGGAAAGTTGGTCTTGTAGGTTTTCCATTGCAGATCGGCGAGTTCTTGCTTGGTACTGATCAATAGCCTTCATAATAACTTGATGGCACTTGGTAGAGAAGAATTTCCATCCAGGAAAATCTGTTACCGTTTTCCCCAAGATTCTTCTCTGTCTATAAGACTTTTCTCTTGTCCCCACCTTTTCATGCTACAGTGCATACTTGTAGGTGTCAGTTTTAAGGGTCTATGGTCAAACATGAGTCTAAAACATATTAGGTTTAAAGTTGGTATATACATATGTATATGTATACTGTTATTTTCTCCATCAGTTAAATACAATTCTAAAAGTGTTCCTTTCATCTGGAGAAAGTTGATAGGCATGTAAAAGGGTCGATGGGTGAGTAAGTCGTCATTAAGTATGAGTCACACGGTCGTACTCCTCTACCTTTACTCCAGCTTTCCATAAAAGTCTGATTACATACCTGACACATGGGGCCTGGCTTCCCACTATAGAAACAGTTGCTGTGGCGACTGAGTGAGTCCTTTGAGTGGAAGAGGGTCTTGTGGTGAGGAACAGTGCTGCTCCAGTTGAAGGCAGCTTTATGCTCTCTTAGAGAACCCTGCTATGCAGCATTTACCGAGCCTTCTGGAGGTGCTGTGTCTATATCAGTGACTCATGCTGTACATGATAGGGGAAGACAAGCCGATAGCTCTGGCCTGCACTCAAACACTCAGTGTGCTAACGCTAATGATAGGTGGCTGCAGTCAATTGGACGTAGCCTCTGGTACAGTATGGAGAATCTCTAATTTAAGTGTAGTCTGGTAAAGATTGAGGGAACATTATGATACATCCCATACACATAAACCCCTCCACTTCTCATGCTAATGTTCAGCTTTACAGGTGTCCAAACAATAGTTAACGTTAAGAGTCATCGTCTATCTTATCTATCTTTACTACCAGTGAGTCAGAACTGAAGAAGCCTCTTGGACTCCAGTTGCCCCAGATATAACCCTTCTCTTAGTAGACCTGGATGACTGAAAACCTTCAAAATATTAAGGCTCAAAATAAAAACATAAAAATGATTACATAAATATAGGTAATGTATTAAGGACACATTTGTAATATAGGAAAAGTGAAAATGTACACACAGTATGTCATGATATAATAAAATCACTTGTCTATTTGGATGAAGTTCATCATTTGATGGAAGAACACAGTCGTGCATACACAGTTGTATGAGTCCTGTAGAGTGCGGGGGGGAGAGTAGATCCAATGGTACACTGGGATGAGTGAAACACTCTGCAGTCCATAGCATAGCATTTAGATTGACCTCTGCTGTGCTGTCATTAGTGGTGGAAAGCTAAGTGACTTAAGATAAGATAAGATATACTTTATTGCCCCAAGGGGAAACTTGTCTTGGGCAATAGAGCTAAAAACAGCTGCTGTGAACTTAAAGGTGGGAAGCATTTTTTTTTACCATATTTCTTGAAAACCTCTTCACGACCCCATTGCCCCCTCTGCGCGTTCACCCATTTGTGAACGAATAGAGACCCTTCATTACTTTGAAGGCGTGGTTTTGAGGGGAGGTCTGGAGAAAAGGCATGGGTGTGTATTTTCAAAATTTAGCTTGCTGGAACCGTTTTCCCAACATCTCCTACCCCACCTTTAAGGCTATTTGTTGCTATATTAGGAACATGCGGACGCATAGGGCCCCACAGCCACCAGGGGGCACCAAAGCTGCAAGTTCAGCCTCAATACATTTTGGGAGGATTCAAAGTACCTGTCTTTATTTGTAGCCAGGCAAACCAACTCATTTGTTGCATGAAGCATTTCTATACATATGCATTTCTATAGGTTAAAATCAAGTCCAAATCCATCCTGTGTTTGAGCTGTCACGCCGTGAGTGCCCACAGGTATGACAGAATGTCTACCATTACATTAACAGTTGCATCATGGCATCAAAATGGACTCAGTCATTTACAGTGTGTGATATGTAAAGGTTTCTTAGCTTTCTACCTGAAACATCAGTATCATTCTTACTAGTGTTTTTGTTTGTTCATTGTTTGCACATCAAATCAGACTTAGTCATGATGCAATTGTCATCCATCCTGTCATACCTGTTGGCAGACGTGACTCATTGTGTGACAGCCCAGGTCAAAGATGACTTTGCCTTGATAACCTCACAGTCACAGCTTCGCTATCATAGCATAGTTTGAGGTAGGAGTACGAGGGAGTTTGCCTGGCTACAAATAAAAGGCTACAAATAAAAGCAGTTTTCTCCCAAAATGTATTGAAAATATTTTTAAAAATCTTGTATTTTTATTCAAGATAGTAGATTCTGCTGATTTCTGTTGATCTTGTGCAGTGGCCTCAAACGTCAGACTTGTGGTTCTTCATACCACAGTCACACAAACAGATCCAAAATAGTGCTGAAGGGTTTGCAGTCTTAGATGTCAATGTTTCCTACTACCTGTAACATCAGTATTATTCTTTTTTACTTTTAAATACCATGACTACCTTTGACACCAAACAACATTAAACAGCCTATACTTTATACTTTCACTTGTCTACTGTACATTTATTGTTACCATAAAATATACATTGTTATAGATTAAAATGGCCAACAGCATACCATGTTATTTAATAAACTTCAGTTTAACAAGATTAAATGCTGCTTAATTGCACACATTAATGATAATGTTTGACTAATAAAATAAATAATCTGAATAGATATTAAATTATTAGATCACAACAATCTCACAATGTCACATAGTATTTAAGTATGATTTAAGACTTTTATTTGTTTTACTGATTTTATCGTCATGGTTTTGTCATTTTTAATTAATTTAATTTAAATACTTTGTCCACTGAACACAATACACTCTTTCACACCTATTCAACATCATGAAATTCAGCCTTTTTTTTAACCTACACCTACACCACCATCTAGTGTTCAATATTAGGTATCATGTTACATCAGCAAGCCTGCTGGAATTTATCAGTTTATTCAGATCAGATAATTTCTCCAGACATTTCATTGAACTGCAAAGTCAGTGTTTTGTTTTTGGTGATTTGCTTTTATTTTGAAATAATCTTTTTACAATCAACTTCCCAACACATATGCATTACATATTTTTATTTAAAAAGAATATGCAAATAAGAATGTGTCAAAAAATAACAACAACAACAACAAAAAAACACAACCGCCCTGTTTCCCTCACATCCTTTCTACACCCAATTAATGTCTATAGTAATAAAGTATCATTACATGATACTGAGGACTGAAGAGCAGGTGTTAAACAAAAATACCTTTGTTTCCAGAAGTATCTTCATGAGATGATATAAATAACCTCCTTCCTCATTCTTCTTTCTGCTTTTGCACAAATAAGTCTTACGTGGATGGAGGAGCAGATAAACATCATATTTTTGTGTGGTGGGAGACACGTCTTTGTTCACTTCCCTAGCTTTTACTCCTGGTAGGGAGTCCCTGGAGGGCTGACCTGAACAGTCTATTCAACAGAGACAGAGATAGGTGGGAAGAACGTGACAATAGCATGCAAACATAGATATAACTGTCAGCTATTTATTGGAACAAGGATAGACGTGTGTGTTTTATTTTGAGCAGATATGTTTGGAACAATACGCATAATCAGACAACAAAGACTGCCGAGAGACATCACAACATTCCTGAAACCGGTTTCCCTACAGCAAAAACATTCAAGCACGTCCATCAGCAGGTTACCAGAGGTACATCTGTTCATTAAAGCAGCTAGAATACAAGTGTGAAAAAAGTGCCTGTGATTCTGATACATTTACTTGTCTTTCTTACAGCTGATATCATCAGCATAGATCCAGATCTCATTGTGGTGTTGTAAAGAAAAATAAGAATCATAACCAGCCCCGGTGTATGTCGGCAGATCGGTACAGTTTTTATCCATGGCATTCCAAAGCGCGTTAGCATTGTCTTTACCACTCTGGATGCTTGGAGTACCACTGAAGACCCTTTAACGAGGAAACAATGACAAAAGACTTTCAGATTACATCGTACACTTCATCAAAGTGATTGTTCACTGTGAAATTGAAGCTGGGATGTGTCCCGTTCATGGCCTGGTGTTCAGTTACATTCACTTTTCTTTCACCGTTTGGTTTTGCATGTATTAACTGTCTCAGAATCAGGAAGGAAATAAAAAATAACAAACACAAGTGTGCAGAAAGTTAGTTAAACAGATCCAAGCCCTAGTCAAGATGTGTTTAAAGACTGTAAAAATGAAACTGCAATATAACAACTATAAAATAAAAAAAACACGTTCTCCTCACCTGACATAGACGGTGGCTTCAGGTTTGCTTTGCAGTGTGACCGATGTGTCAGTGCTTTCAGGCATTCTTGTGCCAGGAGAGACGAACCAGGACATTGAGAAATCTTGACTTGGCGTGACGGTGATCAGTGCTGGCCAGGTGTCATCACGGATCGTATAACCTGGAAGAGAAAAACATGGTACAAAACTGTAAGGAGCATACGTTTCTAAAACAGAACAGGAACTAACAAAGGAGGCTTGCACATTCAAACATGTTAAACGAGTATTGAAAATTTGCATTGCTGCATTTCACATCTTTTTTGCTGTGATTTATAATAAGACTCTATTTTAGGTGCTATTAGCTATTAGCATCAAAACACGAACCTCTGTATGCGCTTGGCTTTTGGTTTCAGAGCCTGACATACCTGCATCCTTCTGTCTTTTGACGTAGTCCTTCAGCTTTGAGTTTGCATTAATCACATCACTGTTCTCTGTGCTTTCTATCTTGGTGGTAATCCATTCAGTGGCAACATACAATCGCTTCTCAAAATCCTGTAGACAACAGAAACATGAAATTGTTCAATATTCTCTGGACAAAGAACATGAGTCTGTGTGTGTGTGTATGAACTGCTCTGAAACCTACCTGGTTTTTCTCAATCACTGTGTAACGAGGACATGGTTTCCCATGGCAAAAGTTTGACCATTCATCTCCTTTGCAGAATGACAGCAGGACAAGTGAAGCAAACAGGACTAGAGGTTGCTCCATGCTCCCGGACTCTTCAGAGTAACTCCACATATCGTGTCATGTGGACACACTCCTGCTGTTTTAACATCAACAGTGATGTCACATTTCGAGCTACCAGTTTATCAGGTTGCACAGACACTCCCACGCTGTTCAAGGCAGGCGGGACGTCTCTCTGTCACAGCCATTGCCACGCTCTCAGAGTTGGAGAAAGACAACAGATGTTTGATATAAAATCTTTTCATGAACGATTTGTTCATGAACCACTTGAACATGAACCACATGAATCAATTCTGTGAACTAGCTGTACTGTAGTAAGACGTACACCAGAGGACATGATATGCCACGTGTCATCTTTTGAGTGTTAGTAACTTAAACCAGTGATGACACGACACTATTGAAATCTTATTGGTGATGGCGGTGTAAATGGTCCAGCTTTTCTTTTTAGCCATGCTAGCAGTGTCCCCATAATCAGTTTCCTTAATTTCACAAAAGCACATCACACTTAATGACATCTCCATCATCATCTCCATCAGCCTCATCAGTATTTGAACATGTTAGCATGCTAACACACCAGTCTAAGATGAAGGGTGCAGTGTTTTATACACTTAATACTGTCTATTACTGTGTATTATCTCTATCCTATCAACATAAATAAATGTCCATCAAAAAGACAAAATATGAGATAAGATCATCCTTTCTCTTCTTCTCATGCTCGCCCTCTCAGAAATATATCCAAAAAGTCATATCTGCCATCCTATCTGACATTTTGGAGCTTATGTAATGTAGCACCACCTCCAGCTACAGTAAGTGACCATCACCACTTACCAGAGCGCTGGCTGAGTCTACCTCACTCTAGCAGACTCTGTGCACGCAAAAATGTAAAAGGTACAAGCAAAGCATGTACATTTGGCTCTGTTGTTGGTGCTGAAGACCAACACAAAAGTCTTTGTATTCCATCATCCGAGGATGTGAAAAAACAGTGGATTGAATTTGTTTTTGTTGGAAAACTGGAAAACTCAGTCGTGTGTGCTGACCATTTTTCTTTCAGACTGCTCCCTCAACAGAGACCCGGAGCAGGATGTGCTTCATAACTGAAGCTCAAGGACGGATCAATACTCTCTGTGACCCATATTCTGTTTTATATATATGTTTATAGGTCATCCTGTTAAATTATGCTATGTCACTGTTTTTTCATGATGCTTTTTGTAGAACATTGTAACGCAAGCACAGCTGGATTTATCGTTACACAAAACTGTTCCAATTTTGGAAATAGTTCCTTTTCTTGGTGTTGTTTAAATTATTGGAGCTTCTAAAAAAACAACGATTACGACTGCTTCTCATTCAAACTGATTATATCTACTGATTTAAACACGTAGAACACTGTTACAAAGAAGAAAAAACGACAATGGTGACATAAAAGAAACAAGGAGGAAAAGCCAGATCCGTTATCTAGCAACCAGTAGATTCCTTTTCTGCAAATTAACTCTAACATTACACTAACAAGACAATGCAACACATTTCTATTTCAAAATAAAAGCATTTGTTATTGTAACGTATTATTATTCATCTATTGTGAGAAAAAAAAAAAAATTATTTTATTTCTCTAACGGATAAATTAGCTGAACAGGTCTTCTTAATAAACTGCCTGTGGATGTATGAACTATACAGGAGCAAACAAGTCTATCTCTCCCTGGAAACAGTTGAGTTATCCTGCCTATTTTCCAGGTCTGTGTCCTCACCGACCAGGATGACATCTCCCACTTTCAGCTCAGTGGGTGTAGGTATCTCCATCTCTTGCCCATATTCTCTCTTCTCACTGTTGTTATCTGAGAGGGAGGAAGCAGAGTCTTTGGTAGTAGAGGGGTCAGTCTTTTACCAACCAGGAAAAGGGCAGCTGTGAGTGGCTGGGGTTCTGAGGCATCTTCATGAACATATGAGAGGGGCCTGGAGTTCAGCACAGATTCCAGCTCTGTGAACATGGTTGTTAACTCCTAAAAACTTAAAGATGCTTTCTCCAGGATCTTCCTTAAACATTTTTACAGACTGTCTAGTGGATAGGCTGTCCACCTTACATACAGTGGACCTGCCAAATCTACACCAGTTACTTCAAAGGGCGGTGACTCTGTGACTCTGTCTCTGGGTAATGGAGCTGTCACTTGTTGAGCTGGTTTCACATTTACCCCCCTACAGATGTAACAATGTGATACCACCCGCTTAACTAGCTCTCCCTTTTAAAACCCAGTATCTCCCCTCATCTGAACTAGAGTATCCCTGACTCCAGAATGTCTAACTCTCTCATGGCAGTGCTGAGTATCTGTGGTTTGCAGGTAGCATATATGGGTGTTGCTCCCTGAAGCTGAAATCCTAGTGCTGTAACCTGCCACCTACACTAATGAGCTAAAAATGGCTTCCTGATGCTAGCTGACTGATTTCTTGGCTAAAACTCTGCTCTTGTGTCATCTTCACCCAGTACATTTCTGCTGCAGTGAACTTCTTAGAAGTTAGCTCTCCTTGAATCTTTTGACTGGATCTAGCAATAGCTATGAACTTATTTACCCATGCAGTTATTCTCAGCACTTTCTTTAATCTGCTGTACTTGTCTAGGTCTAACTGTGGTTTGGCTGGTTCAGTGCTGGTGAGCTGTACTGTTGTCTGAAACTTGGACCTAAGCTCAGAGCACCTCATCTGCAACCAAGTCTTCAGCTATCCTTGCTACTTCATGAGTTCTCAACAGTGAGGAAGGGAAATCATCAACGTAAAGAGACACTCTGAGTACTGGGCTGGGTGACACTCCAAATACTACTCTACTCATTCTCATAATGCGCAACTCATCTTCACACTTTTTGTTTGGAGGTCCACAAAGCCACAGGAATCTAACAGCATCTTTATCTGAGCTTAGAGCAATCTGCAAGAATGCCTTAGTGATGTCAGCAGTGAAGGCTATCTGGTGTAATCTGAATTTGATTAGCACATCTAGCAGACTTGGATTAAGGTTTAGCAACTTTCCTCATGTGATGATGCATCAAACACTACTCTCAGTTTTTTTTGTCACTTTATCTTCTTGGAGAACAGCATGATGAGGCATGTAGTATTTCACAGTCTCTGAATGTTCTTTTGCTGAGGTGTTCCCAGACTTCCTCACAGATGCCTTGCTGTAGATAATCTGTGATGACATCATTGTGTCTGGAGTACAAAGTTGCATCTATCTTTAGTCTCTTCTTGAGGCTTTCAAACCGTCTTTTTGCAACTCTGAAGTTGACTGGGAGCACTGGTTTGTCATGTCGCCATGGTAACTCAACTTGATAGTGACCACTTTTGTAAGTTACAGTCTGTTCAAAGTTCTGTAGAGCCTCGATTTCTGCTGGGCTTTGGGTCTTTTCGTTGACAATGCCCAGTAACTCCGCCTCCCAGAAGGCAGTTCTGTTCTGAGATTTTTGTCTCCTCTTCTAGGCTGATGTGCATGCAAGGGGTGCTGATTAAACTGGATGATGAAACAGGCCCCTGCAGAGCCCACCCAGAGCTGCTTTCTATGGCCACAAGTGATTCTGAGATTCTCTGGCCCTTGTCAGACACCACTTGCCAGTAATAGTCAGCTCCTATTAGCAGCTCCTATAGCAGCATTGTTAAGTCTGGTAAGCGTTGTTAAGTCTTGTTAAGTCAGTCTGTTGAGTCTTCTTACATCTTGGTGTGTCTTGTTAAGTCTGGTAAGCGTTGTTAAGTCTTGTTGATACAAAGCTGTAACTTGTATTTTCATTTCAGCTTACTAAAGGTTTGAGTAGTCTTAGTTTGAGTTTCAGTTCAGTGAAGTGACTGACAGTAGCTGCTTGTCAACATTCCTGTTGAATAATGTCACAGAGTCAGCAACACCAACTGAAAGAACTCCTTCCGTGACAGAAGGGACACTGGATATATCTGTGACTATAACTATAAGACTTATGATGTTTTTGAACCCTTGAGAAACAAAGCATGAAAACAAACAGCACGCTGCATTCACTTACCACTGTTTAAAGGATTCAGAGGGCGGGTGCACAAACACACCTTTTGAGGTGTGTTTGTGCACTTAATTGGAGAAGGATTCTACAATGGGGGTCATTAATTTTTTTACATTGTTACTTTATGCTTGTTGACCTGACAGCTCTACACTGAGCATCCTAATCAAGTTCATGTGTTGAGTAGACATTGAGCTGAAGTAAAGGACACAGACCACACAGAAGTGAAAAGCTGTTCATACATATGAACACTAGAATGTGAGTGTGGATGGATGTTTGTACGTGCCCTGAGATAATCTGGCAACTTGTCCAGGGTGTACCTGACCTCTTGCTGGGATAGTACTGCGTGACCCTGATGAGGATAAGCAGTTACAGATAATGGATACAAACACTAGATGAGGTAGGACAAGTATGCAAATGCCCAAGTATTTGAGCAAGATGTGGTCTCTGTAGAAGGACTTTTCAGTAAAGTGAACTCCCTTTTGTTCTTTGGATGCTTCCGTTTGGTCACATCACCCCCTAAGACAACATTCATTATCATTGTCCCTGTCCTCGTCCCCACTCCTCACAAGAATAGGTGTTCAGTAGTGGTGAATGGGACAGGTTTAAAGAGTAATGTACAGTTGCACTCTGACAAGCTCCAACACCAGTTCTCAACCAATGCTTCTGTCTGGAAGAGCCTCAGACAAGCCAAAAGCCCCCCTGCCCCATTGACAATCTGTGACATGTCAACAACTGAACAAGTAATACACCCGGTCTGTAGACTCACAGTCAACGTGGTCTCCACTTGATCCACAGCACCTGGACTCCACAGGAACCTCTGCCAGGATCCTGTTTGTGGACTTCAGCTCTGCCTTCAATACCATCATCCCGGCTTTGTTACAAGCTCTCCCAGCTGAGTGTGTCTGACTCCACCTGTGGGTGAATCACAGAATTACTGCCTGACAGGAAGAAGCATCTAAAGCTGGGGAAGCATGTCTCAGACCATCAGGGTTAGGGTTAGGTAAGTGTCACTGTTTCCTGTGAAACTAGTAGTTTTGGTAATTAACCCTAACCCTAAACACTAATGTCGGGTGATTTTCACCCATGTAGTTATTGTCACATGATTTTCATTGTGTTGCTGCTGTCTGAGTTGTATGGGTCCTTGGGTAGCTTCAGCCTGCTCACTGACATCATTGAAGGTGGGCATGTTTCCCTGCTCCCATCCCTGTTTTTTCAACACTTTTCAAGGGTAACAACATTCAGGTCTGATATATTTATTGCCCCATGTCATCCACAGCTATCACCCTGTCACAGGAAATATCCCTTAGTGGTAACTTCACAGCAGATTCAATTTTTTTCTCATTTTTCTAAAAAAAAAAAAGTTGTTTCTCTCTCCCCCAGCTGTTAGTGATTTCTTTATAGGGTTTTAATTTTTTTAATTTTTTTTTCATTTTGTGAGACATTGTATAGCGGAAAATACTTGTGGAGAGTACTTTAATTTGCCATGTATTGTTGTATTTTAATATATTTTATATTTTTTATCAGGTAAAAAATACCCAATGTTAATGATGGTGTTACTTATGGTGATGTTAGTGTTCTAGGGTTAATTAGACATTTGGACTTCAATCTATCTGTCAAAAGAATTTCATCCTAAAAAATTGAAACAACAGTGAGCACCCTCGTCCTGACTACGTTTCTTTATCCTTCTGTCCTTTAGTTAGCTCACACATTCAGTTAGAATTGAACCAAAGTTCCTCAGAGAATTTCCTGACTTTTGAGTTCAAACTTTTATCCTACTGCTGTTCATACAACAGTGTATTTGCTCTTTTCTAGGTGGTGACCAGAGACTGACCAGCCAAAAGTTCAAAGTAAAAGGCTAAGAAGCCTCAGTGGCCTCAGTGAGGTTCTACTGGCTGGAATACTGATCGCCAGGCTGCACAGTCTGTTCTGGCCTGTGGCTCACTCTGCGGGGAGGATGGTAAACTGAAAGGAGAAAAGTACTTTCAATTCATTGTTTCTATTTGACTTGAGGTGAATAAATTATTCATAATTGAAGATGTCTTGTTTGTATTTCATTTCAGCATTGTAGTTCTATCAGTTGTATGAATTTTGATATGTGATATGTGTAAAATGTCAATTATTCTGTATCTAAGGGTTCTTCACTGTTTTTCAGACCCCTCAGCAGGTAGAAAGACAGAGCAGGGACCCCTGACTACAGTATTGTATTAAATCTCCACTCTTCATACTTGTCTGTTCTTGAGCTTTGGCAGCAAAAAAACAAAACAAAACAAAACAAAATAAAAAAAAGTCTTTGGAAATGCAGAATTGTATTATCAGGTCTATCTCTTCAGATACCATCCAGCATCACCTGCTTTGGACTAAAGCCAGTTTGATCTGATTTCACTCTGTAGATTGTGTGTTTCTGTGTGTTTGTCAGTGGTACAAAGCGAGTGCATTTGATCTGAATGATTGATTGGATGATTTGAATACTGTACTTTATTTAGAGGAAGTATTCAAACTTTTGACATTTTACATGCTCACTGCATTATGAGCAGTTACTTTGCATGTTGAAGAATGTACATGCTCAACAAATAAAATGACACACTGATAGTGTTAAACTACCCATTAGTATATAAATGTAGGGTTCAGCAGCAGTGCTACTGACATACCTGGCCCTGTTTATCTTCCTGTTTTCTCGACCCACCACCCTTCCCTTCATCCATTCACATCCCTACATCATGAATACCCACTTCCCTTCATCCTTCCTGTTCTATCTGGTGTATTACATTCTACTGTAGGTATTGTCTGGTGCCTGTAAGGAGCATGAGTGGAACTCACCTGAGACTGAACCCCCACTCTGAGTCTCCCTCTGCCCGGCCTTCAGCACATTCTCCCAGATCAGTCTAACCGATGACATTCATCCTCTTTATCCCTTCGCCTTAACAAGACCTCACTGATTTTCATTAAACCTTTAAATGAAATCTTATTATGGTCCTTGGTCGTGAACTCCTCCCTCCTCCTTCAGCTGAAACATTTAAACGCTGCTTTCAGTGGATGTCAGAATGAATGAATGAATGAATTATTGCAACACAGCATGTAGAATATCAAAAATGAGCATCAACCATACATGACGACACATATCACTGAACACATTTTGTTTGTGTGAATTTCGGGAGTACTGACAGTTAAACGTGAGAACAGACTTCTTCCTCTACTAGTGTTTGTGTTTCTTAATAAATGTCATACCTGCCAGCACTGCTCTCATTATAAACCAAATTAAACTAAGCGTCACCTTGAGCAGTCACTGTGCAGCAGTGGTCTGATACCTCACAGCTACAGCAGATGGCGCAACAAGACAAAGAGGCATCAGGAGAGAGAGGGGATGAAGGAGCGAGAGAAGAGAGTCTGTTCTCCTCACTAACGCACCTTCCATCCTGGCTCTCCGGCTATGCACCTGCAACCTCTCCTTGCAGTCCTCTTCCTCCTCCTCCTTCTGTCCTCCACACCATCGGTCGGACAGCGGTATAGCGCGCACTGAGCAGCGGGAGTGCGCAAGGCGGATGGCAGGCATGCACCTGGAGAGAAACCGCCCCGCCAAGCCGTCCAAGGGCTCAGCCGGAGACACAGCAGCATGCAGACCGATGCTCTAACAGCAGGGATAAAGCAGCAGAGCACCGGGCGGATATCAGAGCTGCAGCATGGGCGTGGGAGAGAGGCACAGCCTATATGAGAGCGATGTGATTCCGCGGACATAAGAAGGGTGGGTGGGGGGAATCTAAGTAGCGTTTGGATCAGAGTTGTCCGGGGTGTATTTTTTGGAGGTTTGGTTTGTTGTCTTGTTCCTTGAAATTCGCCAAACACAGTACTTTTTTCTGTCAACCTCCACTGGAGATTTAAAGGATGGAGAAAGGCGCACAGCAGCAGCACCCGCAGCTGTCCAAAAGCGCAGAGTGTCCGGCGGAGGACATCTCCAAAATAAACGATGAGGAGCTGCTGAAGTGGGGCAAAGAGGAGCTGGTGCGGCGGCTGCGGAGGTCAGAGGCAGAGAAGAGAGGCGTCATCGTGGAGCATGGCAATCTGATGCGGGAGGTGAACCGGAGACTCCAGCAGCACCTGAACGAAATACGGAGTTTGAAGGTGAGATAGGGCCCCGGAGAGCCAGCTGGCACCAAGAGCCCTGGGTTTGGTTCTGTCCAGGTTCTGTAGGACACGTACAGACTCAGTTAATGTCATAAAATAATCAAAGATAGAAACGAATCAAACCTGTTGCATTTTGTACAGACAGAACGCAGAATGATGGATGTGAATGTAAATGAATGTTCAGTATATTCACTACACATAAAATGTCACCTGGAAGTTATTTTTGTAATAACACTGTAACAAAATGATGAAATAACATGAACAACTGATTGTTATGAACATTCCAATTGAATGGCATCATTTTGTCACAGCTGCAACTGGAGATCATTTAATTTAGAGCTGAAATCATTAGTAACAGAATTAATCTGACAGTTGCGTTCTCGATGAGCTGATTTCATGATTCTGATCATTTTGCATAGTGCAAAAGGCCCATTGCCACTTTCTGCAGCTCACTGTGACATTTTCAAATGGCCCTTCAGTCCAAAACCCCCAAATATTCAGTTCACTCTTATATTAGACAGAAAAGCAGCAAATCCTCACTTTTAGAAGCTGGACCCAGAGAGGGTTTTTGGACTTCTATGCTTAAGATGTAATTCAGATAGTCCAAACAGTTGCAGATAAATTTTCTGTTGATCAATTTTTCATTTCACATGTACAAGAGACACAGCTGCATGATGGGAACATCCTTGTCCCTCATCAAATGATCAGTCCCAGCAGGAATGTGCATGTAATCCCTCACTGCTGCTCTGTGCGTATGTGCCTCTGTTCCTCTGCGTGCGTGTGTCTATGTAAACCAGGACGTGAACCAGAAACTGCAGGAGGACAACCAGGAGCTGCGGGACTTATGCTGCTTCCTGGACGACGACCGGCAGAAGGGGAAGCGGGTGTCGCGGGAGTGGCAGCGCCTCGGTCGCTACAGCGCCGGTCTGATGAGGAAGGAGGTGGCCATATACCTGCAGAAGCTGAAGGAGCTAGAGCAGCGGCAGGTGGAGGTTATCCGTGAGAACCTGGAGCTCAAAGAGGTGTGCCTCATGCTGGAGGAGGAGAGGGCTGTGGCTGTCGGGGGAGGAGGTGGAGGTGTGGGTGGGCAGGGAGGGCCTGGCCGCAGGAGCTCCATCGACAGTCAGAGCAGCTTGTCTCAGCTGGGTGGAGGTGTCCCAGCACCGGGCCTGCTGCGGGATGTTGGTGATGGAAGCAGCACCTCTAGTGCAGGGAGTACGGATAGCCCCGATAACCCCCACCTCAAAGCCCCTCCCGTGGGCTCCAATGCCAGCCCTGGATCTGGGTCAAGACCAGGAAATGTGTGTGAATCAACTGGGAGAAGACACAGCTCCACACCAGAGTACCACACATTCCCCCAGTCCTGCCGCCCCCGTGGGGGGTCCCTCACAAATCTGGACCCTCGTGGCCTTCGGGGACACAGCCCAGAGAAACACAGCAAGTCTCCCACCAGGTTACCATGTGACTCCCACCCAAAACCCTGCAGCTCTGACCTACTAGCCCAGAAACAGCTATTGATGTCAGGTCAGGCATCACCAGGCTGTGGGAAGGGCTCTGCCAAGTCCAGCCCAGAGCTGAGTCAGAGACACCGGGCCATTCACAATGCGGGTCCAGGCTGTGGGAGTCCTGAGGCAAAGCAGGCTGTGATGGGGACACCTGAGCACCTGAGGAAAGGCAGGGTGATCGTGGGTAGTCCAGAATCTATACGGCGCCACCATCACTATCAGCACGGGGTGGAGCATGGCAAAGGGAGGTATAGCAGTGGCTCTCCTGGCAGGGATGGGAGTCCGAGGAGGGCAGGAGAGGAGATGTCCCCCCACCATCAGAGTCTGTACAACGGTAGGCACAGGGTAACTCTTATCTTATATTTCAATTCATAACCCATTCATTACTCATGAAAAAGAACATTATTGAATTAGAGACACCAGAATGGAAAGAGAGTTTATTGCTTTATTCAAGGTCTTTTTAGGCTGCTGATTTTACCCCCCAAAAATCACTGACATACTGTCATAATACCGAAAAATGCAGGTACTGCACTATGCCTTTGGATTATCTTCACAGAATACTCTGCAGTGTCCACCAACAAAATGTGTTCTTGCAGCTGTGTCATCAATTTTTACTGGTTTCTCCAAGAAAATTAACTTTAGTACATAAAGATATACATACACAGTATTGTGATGTAAAGGTAGTTTAAAAGTGGAGTACGTGATGCAGTATTATCCAACACACACAAAAACCTCCTCACTGTCTGCTACCTTTACGCTTTGAGCTTGTCATTCTAACCAGGTCTGTTCTAGTTTGCTGACACTTGTTGTGATGTTACCTATAGTCGCTGGCGCTGGTCTGCTGGCAACGTCTGTGGCTGGGAAATGAAGCCAATGCGGTTTAGTTTAAAAACTGTAATTCCTCAAGCGTCCACTTGAGGCTGGCTGCAGAACGTTTCAACCTCCATAAGTCCCCATGTTTAAATATCCAACTTCACAGCAGAAATAAACATGTTTACAGCCTGGTACAAAAAACAGTTTTGGTCTCTATAGCTAATTTCCCCGTTCATGACAACTGTACTGAGGGTGAATTTATATACAACTCACCTGTTCAAATGAGGCTGAAAGTTACAAAGAATTAAGAGCATGGTCGCTTTGATTGACAGGTGGGTGCTGTTACAGATAGCTTGTTTGAGCACCCAGACATCATTTGGCCCACCTCAGGTCTGCTGATGATCCACGTCTTTGCTGATTTGTAGATTTGCCGGGAGGTGGAAGGGGCAGGACAGCCAACATGGTGGTGGCCAGGGCTGAATATTCTGAGCTACATACCTATATGTGGTGATGTCACGCATACACTGTCCATTCTTTATACTGTCATTGGCCATCTTGTTTTCTCTGCATGTTAATGACTGAGTTTGCAAAGATACAACCCAGCTAACATTATATATTACATTATATTACTAGCCGTATTGTTGTTTGCACTATATTATGGTATTTGTCATGGTATTGGAATTTCTGTTGATCTAAATATTATAAAATTCAAATGATGGTGTTTAGCTCAGTAGAGCAGCTGCCCCATGTACGAAGGCTCAGTCCTTGCTGTGGAAGCCCAGGGTTTGAATCTGACTGTGGCTCTTTCCTGCACATCTTTCCTGAATGACATTTCTGTCACTCTTCAACAGTCTCTGTCAAATAAAAACCAAATAAATCTTTAAATATTATGAAATTTAAAAAATGATATGGCAGCTAACGACATACGCTAAGATAGCTAGCGTAAGCAGGAGTTTGGTGGCACTCTTTGTCGCTCTTTGAAATTGGGCATTGACACAAAACACACATTGATGAAAATCACAAGTTATTGCTTCTATACTTCTTTATGGATTAAAGAAACAAGATGTAAAATGTTAATTAAAGCTTCAGAGGTGCTGCTATGTGAACAAGCTAAGCTAGTAACCCATTTGAGAAAAAATCTAAAATACTGAGCATGAAAGATTTACTCGCTTTTTATAGTGCTTAGATGACCTTGGTTTAATGTGTGGGAGGAAACAACAAACTGAACTTCACCCACACAAATAGTCTCAAGAGCTCAACTAAGTTTAGACCCAGCTCAGGAGCCAGGCTCACACATACATACCCACATATATGTGTCACATACGATGTGGATTCACCGGCTGTGGCAATAGTTGTAAGAGCGTGATCTGTACTCATCTGTTTTGTAAGCAGGGGAACGACGGTGATGCAACCTGGTCTCCGGGGTGTGTATGGTTTACATAGGTACACCAGAGGTGTTCAGGGCCAAGACGCACACACACATAACACACACACATCCACTCCTTTGAGAAACGGAAGTGAGAGAGACAGTATTCAAAAACACACAAGAGGTGTTTTCACGTATGTACATATATGTGGACATGTAGTGTGTGTGTTTGTGTGTGTGAGAGCTGTCTCCACTCGTTTTAATTAGCTCACATTTGACAACTCTTCTGAAACGTTCATTTTTCCCGCATACACGCTTTTAAAGGCTGCTATTTGGTGGCAGAGGACACATGTTGTGCTTTGAAACGACGAAATGAAACAAGGACACTTGAAATACTCTCCTTAGCTTTTAAGCCTGGCTTCATTTTGCTGTCATTAACCATTCCAAAGCGCTCCCTTGTGGCGTCTCTGGTATAGTTTTTTCTCTGTGTTTGTGTGTTTCAGAGCGTTTACTTTGAGTGTGACGAGTGTGACTGAATTAATGTGTTGTGTGTTCAGGGATCGCCTCAACTCCCTTCAACCATCTTTTGAGCTGTGGAGTACAATTTAATCTAGGACTCTTTTTATCACACAAGAGGCTGGTTTGAAAAAGCCTGTTAGTGTATAAGGTATTTGGGAGCAGCACTTACCTCTATAAGTGCCAGGCTCTGTGTATTTCTTTCTTCATGCAGCATTTTTTTGGGTGTGTGTGTGATCATTGGTTGTTCATGTGTAATGCTTTTTGCAGCATGCGGTGCTTAGAGGAAATATTACACAGCAGAGCCCCACAGCCCTCCATGAGGGAAATACACAGCGTGCACTCATACACCAGTAGGAGTCGAGCATACATCAACCGGCTGCTGCCTGTACTACAGCACACAGTACATTCACATAACAGGAAGAGTTCAGTCATTGTAGTATTGTGGTGTATTGTGTGGGTTACAAATGAAAGAAGGAACCAATATGTGTTCGATCAAGCAGCAAACTCTGTGGCTTTGGAAATGGAGCCAATGCAGAAGTGCCAAAAATTGTAGTTCCTCAAGCGTCCAAACCTTAACCAACTCCTGGGCTATAGAACATTTCAGGCTCCATAAGTCCCCATGTTAAAATGTCCAACTTCACAGCAGAAATGTTGTGAACAACACATGTTTACAGCCTGGTACAAAAAACTGTTTTGGTCTCTATAGCTAATTTCCCCATTCATGACAACTGTACTGAGGGTGAATTTATATATAACTCACCTGTTCAAATGATATTAAGGCTTAAAGTTATGCAGAATTAACAGCATGGTGGCAGAACTATGCTGGCTCTTTTCTCCAGTTTCCAGTTTATATGCTAAGCCAAGCTAACTTTCGTCTAGCTGTGGCTTATATCAAACACGCAGACAGATATATTACCCTTTACAGGATTTTCTTCTTCATTATTATCAGTCCTCTTTTTTCTGGGAAACGCTGACCAATACAAACTTTCTGTAAGGTATAGTTTAATGTAGTTCAGACACAGTTCCTGTTCAGAAAATGCTTCGCTCACATAGATAATCTTGAAAGTTTTAATTTTCTGAATCTCACAACATCAATAGTGACATTGGAGGATACTTTACTACTTGGGCCTGCTATTGGATGCTACAACAAAATCAGGGAACTTTAAAATCATTAACTCGCAGAACAATGCTCTTTGCACCCTTGAAACTTGCAACTGTTGGAGGTTACAGTCGAGTCGTCTTTATATTTCCCGCTGCATCGCAGACTGATGCTGCTTGCTGAAACGTGAGCTCGTTGCTGTACTGTGGTAGTCCAGCAGCAGTAATGATTTATATAGTGCTGAGTGGAAGCACTCTATATTACAGCTGAGGCCATGGGAAATAGCTTTGTACCTTTCGGGATCCCTGACTCAGCTGTTACCTGAAACAATAGTGGCTGGATGTACTGTACCGTAAACTGAGATGATGCATATATATACATCTTAATACCATTTTCAACATATATGCTTTCAATAGAAGTTTAAGTTTGGTCAATCCTTTGCCCCCGTCAGGTTTTCAGTGGGAAGACAACACTGTGTCCAGTTTAGATCCATGGATCAGTGAATGATTGGTACTGACGAGGAGAACAATTTGATTTTAATGGTTTCATTCAGCAGTTTGACATCACAGGAACACTGTGGGTGACATGAAACTTAATTTAGTTTAATAAGACATGTCAGGCACCAAAACTTAAACCCTCAATCCAGATGTAATAATCAGTTCTTGTTATTATAATGAAGCAGAAATGTCCAGCAAGCTCTTTAGAAGCTGTCCAGCTTGGAACAGTTTAGTTACAGACAAACGGTTTGCTTATATCTGAGGGTTTAGTGATCTGATGCTGCTGACGTTTGTTCCTCCTTCTGTTACTCAATAGAAAACTAATTTCAGCCAGTCTCTTCCTTGCTCACTTTTCCACTGCCTTCAGAGCGGAAAATGAATTACCTTCATTTAGCTGACGCGTGTAACCAAAGCGACTTACAGTAAGTGCATTCAACCATGAGGATAACCCAAAAACTGCAAGGAGGATTCAGCTGTCCTAATGTCAATGGGAAGCTTGTTTCGCAATTGTGAATCCTGGACAGCAAACGAAGGTGATTTGTAAGCTGGGCCCTCTCTCTGGGCCCTATTGAGCGAGTAACAAGCTGATTGGCAGCCACTGAGCAACATGCATCACTTTCTGTGTGAGGAATGGACGTGCTTCCTGATGTTGTGGAGAATGAATGTACAGGAGCAGGTTGCTGCAGTGATGTTTGGACAGCTGCTCATCCAGTGTATACCTCTGAGTTCTTTATGGTAGTGTAAGCAGTGCCTTTGTCGAAATAAGAGCAGCTCAGTCTTGACAAAACAAAACAGTGGTTGAAGACCTCACTTATTTTCTTTGAGACTAAAAGAATCAACAAAAGCTTCCCAGTCCTATTTAACCCTCATCTTGGATCTGTCAGTCTTAGTTTGTCTTTCGCCAGAAAGGGACAGACAACAAGTTCAGATTAAGTCGATCTCCTCATGTGTGAGCTCTTACTGATCTCCTAGTTGCATCCGATCAAGCTAATACAGTTAGTGTAGCTGAATGATTGGACACCCAGTTAGAATCTGTCTAAATTTCCACAAGGATTGAAGAATTTATTGGTCACATACTCTCAGTATGTACAGTGAAATATGTGGGTAGCATAGAATCTCTGAACTTTGGTTGACTACGTTCCTTCACATCTCTGACAGTAAGTCCTGAGCCAGTGTTAGCATGTTCGTCCTGCAGCATAGCCTTTGATAGGACAGTCCATTGCCTGACCTCTCTCATCACCGCAGCTTCTTGTGCTACCCTTGACCGTCCGTGATCCAGAGTGCTACCCCATCCGAGGGACATGTAAGGTGTTGGTAGGTGTTGCATTTTATCTGGAGCAACATACGTAATCACACTGTACAGTGTAAGTCCAAGTATTTTCAACCTTCGTCCTCAAGAATTCAGCTTGTGTCTAAAAAGCGTTCACTTCTACAGTTACTGTTGTGCTGAATGTACCATCTGTGATGCAAGCCAGTGTCCAGGTTTGAGATGTTACGTTTGGACATCTCTTCACTCATGTAGCATGTACACAGCCTGAAGTGTGTGTTCATTTATTTCAATGAATCTCAAAATGATTTGTTAATAAATATTCATCAGAATATTTATCATAATTAGCATGGGAGAATACCAGACAGAGTCTAGCTTCCCAAATGTGCAGTTTGATGATTCTTAAAATGTATTAAAAGGTTCTGAGCTGTTGTTCAGACAAAGGAGGCTGTCACTGTAGGATTTTAAGAGCCTGTAATGGGCAGTTTGGACAAAAGCTGAATCAAAATATTGATAGATCTCTACCTCTTGTTGCTGCACCCTACACAGCCAGTGTAAATTCATTAATTTGTTAAGCCTCCATCAAGGCCAACACTTTACAAATTGAGTTCATTAACTTCGCTCTGCACAGCTGCCTTAGTGCACTGAATAATTGAAAAGGCCCAGTGTGATTTTCCCCTTTTGCTGCGAGTATCAGCACATGCTGTGTCTAAAACTAATGCAACAGTCAGAGTGTCTGACAGGCTTTTACCGGGTTTGAGTTGAAGGTTGTCCTTTCACAAGATACCTGTGCATCATCACATGTGAGATGTGCAGCGTAGTGCACAGCAGAGGGATGATGGCGCTGTGCTGTGTATTGGTCACAGAGCTATGTTTTCTACAATGGCCCATGCACTGTGCCATATGAGTTCCTGTACACAGCAGTCTGTTGTATGCAGTCAACATTTTCAAGAAGTGCTGTGACTGCTGTGTTTCCATGCCAATTGGGAACCATTGCAGTCAAAAGTACTGTCATCAGCATGTGAAGGACGGACCTCGGAGTAGTGATGATCTCTGACTATGAACAGAGTTTGTAGGTAAGGGACATGTTCTGGCTTCTGTTTGGAGTGTTTGAGTTTGTTCCAGAACATGATAACATTCTGGAACCTGATGCTCTTAAAAAACAAACAAACAAAAAAAAAACAATATTGTATCGTTATTGTTCCAGAGATCCAGTCCACAGGCTTTGGTTGCATGCAGCTTTACCGTCCATGAGGAGAGGAAACCAGACGGTCATGTATTTAAATCTTTATAGAGATGATCTAAAATACATGTCTCAAGGTGACTGTATGAACAATACATGTCATTATTTAGAGATCTGTTATCTGTTCTGCATATGTGTGGCTACACCAAGATCATTGTTGGTGATAGTGGTGACAGAACTGGCTGATATATCCATTGAATCAAGTTACTACAATGTACACAAAAGGCTTCAGTTTGTAAGTACTTGCCACAGAAACTCCAGATGAGTGTTTGGTGACTTTTAAGCCACTAAAGCAACTTTTTTTTTTCTCAGAAAGTTCTGTAAGAGAAGGTGCTCTCATGTTGCTGTGAGCCTCTGGATAATGAGTTTGCGAGAGAGTACCAGCATGCTCAATCGACCAGTCAGCACCCACAGACTGGAATGTGAATGAGCTGCTAATGTGTGTATCGACCAATCACAGATCCACCTTTTTTTTTCCAGAAAGCTCATTCTTCATTTTTGCATGTCACCTCACCACAAGACGGTTCCTGGTTTGAACCTCGGCTGGGACCTTTCACTGTGGAGTTTGCACGTTCTCCCCATGTCTGCGTGGGTTCTAACATATATTAACACATACTAACAAGATGATAGCAGCTTGAAAAATAATTCACATTCAATAACATGGCACACACAGTCAGTCAAGTTTAGCTTGACTTTTGAACATTTGTATGAATATTTTTGGAATAATTTACAGACATCTAGCAACTTTTCAGGCAAAATAGTAAGTAACAGATCTGCAGGTTGAATATAAAGTAGTGAGGACTGTATCTACTTGAGTTGCATCATCTCTGGTCATGAGAGGTGAAGGGGCTAACTGAACAGTGAAGACACTGGACACACTATTTTGCTTCTCTTTGTGATGAAGCTGTTCTCTTGAGCCCAGCTGCTGTTGTTTCCAGCCCTAGGTGGATGTGTGCTGAATCAGATGGGAAGAATTAGCAGGCAAAACTCATTAGGCTCCAGTATGAAGCAGTAAGTCTGCACACACACACACACACATTCACATGTTAACATGTACAGTCACATACACCTCATAAACATTATGCACTCACACACACAAGCACATGCTCACACTTCCAGGCGAGTGTACACACACTCCTACGCTGGTGTACTCAACAGCAGCATGCACACACTCACTCACACACTCTAACATTATAGTATTCCTCGGGGGGGAAAGCACCATTCCAAACTGCTCATTAGATGGGTGAGGATGTGATAGGTTGTGAGTCACTCTGACTGTTCATCCCATGTCAGGCCATTGGAGCCTGGTGAGTGACCCGACTGTGTCCACTGCTGTTAGGCTTTTTTCTCTATCACCTCTCTGTCACTGCTGTGAGACTGCTGAGAGCTGCTGCGTAGTGACCGGTTAACACATTTTTAGTAGAGTAAAGTGATGTCATGAGATTCCTCACATGCATACAGTATGTTCTGTTCAGGAAAGAAGTTGATGTGTCTTTTTGGACTCAAATTAACCCTTAGAAGTTCGTAGCAGTGGAATAACATGAGAGATTGTGGTGATGACTGTAATGAGTTCAACCCCACATGCCCGGGCCTTACAAGCCTAATGTTTCCTGAAAAAAACTTGAACTAATTATATAAAAACTACAGGTTTATTTTGAAGCAACAGTGTGCAATCCCTCTGTGTAAATATGGACAGCTGTACTTGAGTATTTGTTCTGATTACATGACTTATGAGCAAGAATTAGCCAGTTGACAACGTTGCTAACAGCCAGACATCAACCAGGTCACCAACAGCAGACACAGCAGCAGCTAATATTACTGACTATCCAACAGCAGTCAGCCCAGCTCGGCGTCTGTCTTTCAGCCTTTTATTTCACCAAGCTCTCACCAGCCACTAAAAGTCAGTCCCACATTTACTCTTGTTTGGGGGCTCCATGCTCGGTCACTTGTTATTCAGCAGTGGCCAAGCACCTCTCCTGCTACCAGTCCATACTGCATACTTTGGTCCATGCTCAGCATGAACCAACCATCCTCTGGTTCCCAGTCCAAGTCCTCTATGAACTGAGCTACTGTTGGACCCCTTTTCTCTTGGTAGCTTCCTTTGTCAACGTCCCCTTCTGTCCCAGCTCTGGTTCTGGCATGACACAGGCCTCTGTTCAATATTAGCATTCCCCAGTTCCCTGGCCCTGGCCCAGTGGTCCAAATTCCCTTTGGTACAAACACGAACACCCCCATCCCCCCCAGAAATTTGAATTTTTTGCTGCATGTAAACGTACTGAGTGTCACAGTGCGACAGCCAATCAGGCCGATCAAACCTGTCCAGTGAGATGTCACTGAAATGTCATCTTCCTGTTGTGTGTTCAGAACCTGTGAAATGCAGGCAATGCAAGAAACTTTATATTGCTTTATTAAACCTTTCCATAAAATGGCAAATATGGCAGACAAAGCTGAAGCCTGTAAACCTTGAGTTTTCCACATGTAGATCTGAAGTTAACAACACTGTAGCACCTTTGAGCATCTTAATGGAAATGAATCCTGCATCTGTATCCACAGCAGCACCACAGCTGCTTGGTAAACAAAGCCTTAATCCTGACAGGTAGCTGTGAACTCATATGGCACACTGTTCAGTCAGGTAGCTGTGATGTGTAAATGGAGTCATTCTCATTCATGGTTTTCTGTTGGCACTGGAGATCTGCAGCCTGCCCTCATGCCAGTTCAAGTTCTGTGGTTTTATGCTTTCTCTCTTTTTCTCTCTCTCTCTCTTTCTCTCACTCACACACACACACACACACACACACACACACACACACACACACACACACAAGGCTTAAGGGCTCCATGTAACAAGCTCCCACTGTTCAGATAAGCCCATTTAGGCAGCGCTGGTCTAATTGAATTTGTCTGCTCCAGACTGAAATGAGTGTGATTTGTGAGGTGTGTGTGCATGTTTCTGTGTGTGTGTGTGTGTGTGTGTGTGTCGGTGCATAACGTGAACCTCAGCTGCTTCAGTGTCAAACTGGAATGTAATTTGTGCCCTCCAGAGATCCTGACTATAGGAGGGAGAGATGGAGCTGGCAGCGAGGCGCAGTGTTCGTCCTTCTCCATCCACCATTCACTGATTCTTCTGACTGCTCCTATCATTTCACTCCCTCCATTTCCCCCTTTACTCTTTATGGAGGTTTATCTTCTCATTCTCCTTCTTTCATCACTTAGTTTTTAAATTAACATTGTCTTTCATGAGCTGTAATCCCGATATACAATCAACAGGCTTTACTGCAATATATCCTGTGGAGTAGGTTGTGTAGTGTACACACAGTTTTGTCAAATCTAACATACCGTTGTGTGAAGACAGTGGTTTGCAGAGAGGATGGGTTGGGGCACCCAAAGAGCTCCATTTGCTTCCACACGTATGTAAAAGTAAGAGATCATGAAGTCACACGATCACATAAGAATCCATCTTACCAGGCTTCAAGCTATGCACACTGTGCTCGTAACACTTAAAGTGTTGACAGTTGGAAAATAAGAAGTGTGTATTTGCTTTCTTGCAGAGAGTTAGATGATGATTAACACCACTCTCATGTCCACGCCCAATATGAACTAGAACCAGTACCTGGTTACATGCTAGCTGAGCTTAGCATAAAGACTGAAATTGAAAATAATACTGCTGTAGTACCTAAGGTCGGTCACTTTTTCAAGGTCTTGGCCTTGTCGTGTGAATCGGTTGCAGTCTTGAGTTCAAGACTGGTCAAGATCACACCTGCAAGGATATCACTTATGTTCCTACAGTAGCCCAAAAAAGACAAACTAAACACTGGCTCTCGGGCCTTTTATGTATCGTTTGTACCTAATGCTATGAAGGAGAGGGTCAGGCAAAGGTGTTGCCATCATCAACTAAATTATAATTGTACATGGAATCTACTTATATAATGCCTTTCTAGTCGACTACACGGCTAAGTGCCGTTACATTACTTACACACTGGGCCTTTAATACAGAGGACTGTGTGTGTGTTTTTTTCTGCAGCATTAATCATCTCATGACCTTTCTGATTTATCTTGACCCTTCGGAGGAACCACAGGCCTAAACAACCTGGCTGTATAAGGTAGATAAAGTAGCAGACCCTGGATCAGCTTGACATTAAAACGCTGCTTACACATTGTTGCATCAGTACTAACAATCTAATCTGGGACAGAATAAGACCTCAAACATGGGGGCCATTGTACTGCTGAACAAGTGTTTTTATTTCAATTCTTTCAGCACATTTTGTTGATCTGCACATTTGACTTCCAGACAGGAGTTTGAATGCAGGACTTGTAACATTGTTTTTTTTACTCTGTTTACTTTGTCTAAGAAAAATATCTGGAAGTAGCCACATATGTTATGTATGTTCTGATGTACATTACCAGTGTACCACAGAGCCTGACTACACCTTAACCTCACTGCAGAGAGGTGAGGACTGACACGGTTTAACCCGGTGTCAAGACGCTCTTTAAATTTAAGATCGTTTTTGTACAGCATTTTTGCCCCATGAGATCAGTTCAGCATCACTGACAAGTCTTCAAACCATCATCATCATCATAAACAGCAGGATGTAATGCTTTAACAAGGTGTTATAATGATATAGTTTTTCTGCTTCATCCCCATTCTCACCCCTGCTCATCACTCATGTCATCACACACGTCCCTCAGCTCTCCATGTTACTGCCATCATTACGGCTTCCTGGAAACTTCAGTAAGTCAAAGTAAGCAGAAGTCCCAATTTCCGTAGTCATCCGTAAAACACTTATGAAATCCCAGCTCTTGAAAACATTTCAGTAATTTATTCTCTGCAGCTTTCCCCCTCTGTCGCTGCTTTGATCCCTCTCTCTTATCCACAGATGCTTTAAAGCTGCATACCTCTTAGCCTGAGTCAGGAGGTGAAGTTAGGTCACCAAAAGGTCCCGATTTATCAAGAAATGTTGCTCATTTCATTACATCCTTTCCTATCTAAAATTCCAGCAAACGGCTTAGAGGATTTATGCCTCTTACATCACACTCCGGCAGTATCAGTTTGACAGGCGATTTAGGAAATGAGAAAGGCCTCTTTTGTTGTCATTCATCTGCTAATGGATCCAGAGTTAAACAGGCTGAATTCTCTACAATGGCCCATCTTGATTACCTTTACTGCTGCACTGTCCCACACAACTGAACAGATTCTATTCACACACACAGTTGCAAAACGTCCTTCCTTAATTATTCTTGTGTGTGTGTGAGTGTGTATGTGTGTAGCGAAGGAGGTGTGTGTGTGTGTGTCCAGAGTGCACGCGTTCATGGTGTGCTGTTGTCTTCTTTTCGTGGGTCAGGTTTGGTGTTGACTGCAACAGATGGCCTACCTGCGTGTTTGTGTGAACACAGCAGTTTTTGTTGGGCTCAGCTGGTCTGAGTTCACATTACTGTGCATGGGCAGAAAGTATCTTCACACACGTGCACACACACGTACACACAGTCAATCATGTCAGGGGAAGACATAATGTATTACACTGTTGCTGCTATTAATAAACTAAAGTCACATAGCTGTGGACTGTCACTAAAACAAACCAGAGCACAAACACATTAATACTTTAATACTTTAGCTCTTTGACCATTTAAGAAGATCTTACCAAGTATTTAAAATGTCCTATGCACTATTATAACATTACAAAGTCATTTCCATATTCAGTTGGAGACATTAGCTGACAGCCTGTAGATGTTGTGCACTATTTTAATAAGACAAACTGACTCTTTAGGCTGTAAAGGCTCAGTTAACACAAATCATAAGAAAAGAGAAATGTTCCCACTAAAGGAGGGGATGTGGTTTTACTTTAAAAGTCCAGTGTGGAGGATTTAGTGGCATCCAGGGATATGGATTGCAACCAACCATTGCACTCCCCCACACCCCTGAAAAAAAGTCCTCTGTAGAGCCAGTCCGTTCTTCTTTTCAGATGCTTTTCACATTCTTATTTTCATGTTATTGTATGCAAAACATATTTATGTTTTGTATATGTTATATTTTTGATGCCCTGTGGAGACTGGATGTAGTTGGAGACTAACTATCAAAGACATATCCACTTCAGCCTGCTGAAAATAGCTGCTACTCTGAATGAAACTGTGTAACAGTATGGCAGTGTCTGTTCACTCTTTAGAGAAGGCAAAGCATCCCATAGTGACTGTACAATACAATGTGAATGAAGGAATGCAAACATAGTTACAGTGCGTAACTTAAAGGAGCCGTGGTTTGACTTCATGGCTGCTTCTTGCGTGATCTCAGTGCACATTGCGTTGAAGGCACACACATAGAAAACACTCTGAGTTTATAGTATTGATGCCATAGATCAATGAGTTAGTAATGAAGGCTTTTCCTCTGGTATCTTCTGTTTGGACTGATGATGTCATCAAGCCACAAATACTGCATGTGTGGCAGATCTGCTGTTAACATTTTGTTGTTTGGTTGTTCAAACAGTAGTAAAGGTAATTCTCTGATCAACAATACAAAAGCTGTTTTCTCTTGTGTTCCCTCATCTGCCAGCTGCTGTAAGTGCATTTAGTGAATTTCACTGCTTAATGCTGAAGTTTTCACTTCAAGCTGTAATAAAAAGAGACTTCCTGTTCTGCAGTTTCATAAACATGATAACTGTTATATGTGATATAACACTGAAACAAGAGGCTCAGTCTCTCTTTTTAATTAGTCTATCTTTGCCTCCCATTGTAATCTGCCTCCGGCTGCACCTCTGTCTTTCACATCTACTGTTTTTATGCTCTGCTTTTATTTTTATTGTTTAAATGCACAGCCCCATGTAGTGTGTGCAGAATTTAGAAGTCTGAGTATCATCAATAATAATATCTCATCAAATGATCCTAATTCACCAGCAACAGGAGATTACTTAAAGTGCATCTGAGACAGCATGTCCCCTCTGCCATCATAAAAACCATTTCTCTGAATCATGTTGTAATGACAGACAATGACCGTCCTCCACAAAATGATGCCAGACAGACAGACAGGAAGCAATATATGAGCAATACATCAACCAACTTTGCTCATTCACAGATGAGCATGCTTTGGGGAGGAGGCTTTCTCCAACCTTTAGGTTATCCAAAATACCCACCTTTGTGAGCATATAGCAACATTCTATAAAGTCACCCATGACCCTTCATGATTAGAGGGTGTAGAAAGTGACTTATCACTCTAATTCTCTAAGTACTGACAAGTCAGTTTCTTTCTTCTAAATGCTGCATGGTCAACTTTCATTGTGTGGTGACAACCTGATAAAGTCTACCATGATGGTAGGACTGGACAAAATGTTCTCACTCCCAACTTTTTGACATGCAGAACAGGGTGAAGTCAGGTGAACTTGCACAAACTTATAGTTTTAGGAGAAGATCATGATTTGGCATAAAATAAGTATGTAAGTTACAAAAGTTAAGTTAAAAAGAAGTTAGTGTCAAAATCACAAGGTGCTGGGCCTCACTCTTCAAGGTTTTATTTAGTTTGTGTTTTGGATTTAGAGGTTTTAATGTGTGACCAGCAGCTTATTGTGGTTTATGTCTGCAGATTTATATCAGATGTTGCTGCAGTTTGCTGTCTCTATTCTCATTTTGTATCATAGTGACACTTAATTTATCATTTACCATCATCCTCGTATTACCAATGCAGCTGCTTTTGAATAAAATAAAAAATAAAATAAATTCAGGCCAGCCTCAGTCAAGAATCTTGACGACAGGGGAATAATACTTCTACTAGTGCTTCTTCTGTCTTATGATACATTCAATGTGATGCACATTTCCACATTAAAAATAATATTGTATATATGTTAGTACAATGACAGAGTCATGTCACACTCAATAATTTGCTGTAGTAAGTTTCAGTTTTAGTTCAAATACTGTCTTCAGTATTTAACAAACTCCAATATATTTTAATATAGTGTGGTGACGTGAAACTGTGTTAACATCTAATGACATCTAACTGCAAAACTAAAGTAAATGGGAATAAATGATGAATGAGTATTTGAGTTTCTTAGTGAAGAGCAACACAGTAACGAGTGCTACCTGACTTTGTTACTGTACTGATGAAAGTAGTGCTGTGGAAATGTACTTTCCACTGAACTGACAATAACACATTAGAAACCAGAAGCAGATCAGAGTCTTCTCACAAAAACACACTGAAACATTCAAACAAGCAGAGGAAATTAGGAATAAAGTTTTTCTTCTCTCTGCAGTTGAGGTTAGTAAATGATCTGGCCAATATTTGAGAATTGACATTATGTTTCTGAGTATAGCAGCAGCCCGAACTGCGACTGAACAGAAGATGATTTGTTGTTCTGACATCATCCGTCTTCCAAAATGACTTTTGTGCAAAATGAATGAAACGATAATGTTCAGTTAGCTTCAGGAGCTTTAGTTGTGTTGTTATTGTGTGCGAAGACAAGTATTTGAATCACACCAGTTAAATCCAGTCATTGTAAAGCAATGCTTGAACTGGACGCACTTGCATGGTAATTGAGTTGTGTCAGTTGTGTACCATTCAGCAGGAAAAAGGGATGCTGATCTGATATTATAGTTATTCTTGTTCTAAACATATTTAATTCTCTGGCTTTGTTTATCCATTCCTATGCTGATTTTTTAATTTCACTTTAAATCTGCTGCTGCCGTGATGAAATTTCCCCACGGGCATCATTAAACTTACATCTGATCTCATCTCATCTCCGCCATGTGGGTGTGTGTTTGCTCATCCAGCAGTGGTCTGTTAGGATGAACGTCCAGCAAAGCCGAACAAAGGGAGACTTCACTGGCTCTCATCTCACTTTGAATTCCCTGTGGGGGGGCGAGAGATGTTCATGACCCTCAATGGCAGCTAAGTCCCTGCAATCTGTTCCCACAGACTCACTGCTAATAACGACCAGGATTTCACAGTCAGCTACTGTAATGATATTTCAGCAATGCATGATGGGAAATTATTTGAATATTACAGACAACTTCTGTCAAGAGATTCAGCAATGATACAGCAACAATGGTAAATTACAAGTAATTACTTGTTGTACAGCACAATACTGTTATATAGAACCACTGTTTTACCATGTAAACACAGCACATTGCTGTGATGTTACTGTAAATTGTTGTCAACTTACATGCTTAATATGATATTATGTTGTAATTCCTACAGTAACAATGTGTCTGGTTACTGTAGAAACACAGTATAATACTGTGTATTCTCATCTGTATTACTGCAATAATTAGGCAGTAATTGCCATTAGCCAGTAATAACTTACCTGTACAGTACAAGTATATTTAACAGTGGCATGATAGAAAAGAATGTCTGTCCGTCCTGGCAGAGGGATCCCTCCTCTGTGGCTCTTCCTGAGGTTTCTTCCACATGTTTTCCCTGTTAAAGGGTTTTTTGTGTCACTGGAACCGAGGGTCTAAGGACAGAGGGTGTCACTCCCTGTACAGATTGTAAAGCCCTCTGAGGCTAAATGTGTTTTGTGACTTTGGGCTATACAAATAAAATTTGATTTGATTTGAACAACTCAAATTTGCTGAAAATATGTGTCAGTATTGTACAATACATGTGTGTCAAGGCTTTGAAGACCAGTTGACACTGTGGACAAACTATGTAATGGAGTATCATCATCAAGTTTCTGGTGCATGTGCTCTATGTGCCACACTGCGGAAGAATTCTGTGGAAAACTTTATTGGTTTGAAGTGCCACTGAGCAGCTTCTGTAGGGATGATCAGGGCCCTGACCCCAGTGCTGTATCCACTTCTCTATATATCTCCACGGTGTGTATGGGGGCAGAATGAACTTCCTTTACACCAACAGAGGCATGAATATGTTGTGTAACACCTCTGAGACTTTTGAATTGATCAGAAGTGAATAGAGGACTGTGGGACGATTAACAATGTGTATGACGCACGCTGACAGGCTGACGCAGGTTGTGAGTGTGTGCCTTTGAAGAACACAAGTATTTACCTTGGTGATGTGTCATAACAGCAATGTGCCAGCTGAAGGTCGCTGTGTCTTTCAGGATCACTGTGAATAATTCTTCGTGCACGCACATCTTTGCCTCTGTCTTTTCTCTCTCCTCATTCCTTCAGCCCACTTCATTTGCCTTTTTTCCAACTGAAACTTCAGACCATCAAAACTTAACAAACACATTAAAGACGATAAGAAAGCATCTGTAAAATAATGATCTGTTTTCCATGGATTTTCAAAAGTTTTTGGTCATTTAACCTTTCCTCCATCTACATTGAAATAAAAAACCAACAGATGACTCTGAAATTTACTGAACTAAATTCAATACACGCACCTTCAAAAAAAGCATACAGCTAATTTGTCAAGCCTGGAAATTCATTCTAACTCGAGGTCTGCAGCCACAGAGGCCACACGACAGGTATGAAATATTGGTTCATTATTACAACAGTGTAACAGCATAAGCAGGGGAGACATGTCTGGTTAACAAACAAACTGTCTATTATCTTGCACTATCTATAATGTCTATTATCCTAATGTCACATCAGTAATCTAAAAATGCACTTACATTTATGTGACTATGTCTGAATGACAAAAAGCTTTAACAGATAGTTTAAAAAATGAGATGTGTTTGGGGAAGTCTATTAATCCTTCTTCTTTGTTCTCCATCATAATGAATCTGAATTATACACACCGACTCACTCTTACTTCATCTTCCCTACCCAGTTAACAACCATGGCACATAGTGAGGGCACACACTCTTTAATGACTTCAACAGACCTACACCCTTAAAAGCAACCTAACCTAACCCTAACATTTTTTGCACTGTATCATGTCTGTGATGTGTTGAAATAAGTGTCTTAAGTATTTTTTTTAGAATTTTTTCACCCTAGGTGGTTGAGTGACCGTATATGGTAACTTCTTTGACTTTGCAGCCTAAAATTGAAACTTTTTTAAAAGTCAAAAAAGAAAACAATGTCTTCTTATATCCACCTATAAAACCCCACACGCTTTTACATGCAAGTGTTTTACATGCAAGAGTGACCTGTAAAGGGTTAAACCGCTCAAAAAGGATTCTTAAGGACAAAATGGTTCTCCAGAGAACTCGAAGTACTCGAGTACTTATCAAAAAGCAGCTTGTCTTCGAGTTCAGGTATGTCACAATTTAAAGAAGCAATTCACATGATTATTTTACAATGCTACAATAAGGGTGCACACCTTTATATGTAGAATTTTGAATATACTTTGATTTGGAGCAACTTTTACATTTTCCTTCCTTATTCCAGTAACTCCTCTATTGTTGAAACTGTCTGATGACAGAGGGTGTTATGAGCAAATGTAGTAGTGCATTATGTTAATGACATCGCCTGCAGTATGATCAGTATCCATCCTTTGGATATAAATGCACTGGAACACGACGTATCTGTCTTTCCCTTGACATCAAAAAGTTGAAAACACCTTCATCTGCTCTCTGTGCTGCATCAGATGGAGACACATGCAGAGTGTGTGTGTGTGTGTGTGTGTGTGACTGACAGGCAGAGACTGTGTATGACTCTGTGTGTGTGTGTGTGTGTGTACAGCGTGTGTGAGTGTGTGTGTAGTGTAGTCTGCTCTCCAGGGTTTCAGACACTGCATTGTGTCAGGATATTTCTGAGGTTTTGATTGGAGCCTGGCTGAAGCGGCAAAGCTGTGAAACAGGGTGTGTTGGGGATCGGCCCACGCACCTTTCATTTCCTGTTCTCACTGTCAGTCATCTCTTGTTGTAGGTGTGTCAGTGCAGCAATGCAGAGCACAGATGGCAGAGCTAAATTCAACTTTAACACACATGTATGTAATTATAGCTTTACTCAGGTGCAACCACTGGGATACACTCTGCAAGTCATTCTTCTGAGCTGAGCTTACACAGTCTCTTACCATTAGGAAAAACAAACATGTTAAGGGCCCAAACACAGGGCACAGCAAGTAAGCAAGAGCTCAAGCCAAGTATCCTTTTGCTGTTGCCTAGCAACAGCAAAAATCAGATGTCCAACATGTGTTCCTACGGCCCCTGTTTACTAACAGGCTAAAATGTTACACCCTCCCAGTGTCATAATCGTTTGTTAACCTCACTGAGGGCTCTCGAATTTGAATGATTTCCAATTTGAGATCTAAAATGAACTATATTATAATTAAAGCTGCAATAATCAATAGTTTTATATTAAAAATAATGATAGTGTGTAAGGTGGTTCTTGTACTGGTGAATGCACAGAGAATTACAATCAGATTGCCCAGTCCCTTTCAGCTCTATGGAGCATCTTTTAGCTCATTGTTTCAGTTTTACGACCCACAACTTTAATGTTTTGGCTCAGTCTCACAGCTCCCGTCAAACCCTTTTTATAGCTGCATCTGTTTTCAGTGAAACAGCTCTGATAAACCCTTGAACACCACCTGCCAAGCATCAAACAGCACAAACTTAGCAACTAGCCGGTGAACATGTTAGAGCATTTAACAGTTAAAGAGACAGATTGTTTTCTCAAAAGTTGGTGGAGACTGAACTTAACGACAATAGCTGTTGGACTTTTACATCTCCACTGACACAATACTAATGTTACTCTGTGCCTGCTTGGCAATTGCTAAAAAGACGATCAGCTATCTTTGTGTAGCTACAACAGCTAGCACCAGCATGCACGAACTAGCTTGATGTTTAACTTGAGGTTTGTCACCCATTTCACTCAGATGAAGATGCTGTATATTACTTTCTGGTAAGAGCAGGGCATTACAGTGTGGCACATTGCTGGCATGATCGAGTACATTCTTTAGCTGAAAACATTCATCGGACAAAGGAAAGAATAATTTGATTTCATTTCTTGTCACAGTGTGATAACCACAACAAAAACTGTGCAACAGTGAAAATGTAGCTATGAAATGTACTCACTTTACTGAGTGCAAATTAAATGGCAAATGCAAATAAAATCCACTCAGCATATTCAGCATTTACATGTCAGACAGAATAACATTAAATGTCTTCTGTCATTATTGATCCATTCCACATCAATCCCATGATGCATCATGTTGAGTGTGTGTAGACATGTGTGTGTGTGCAGCTGTGTTATCAAAAGCATTGCTCACTGGAATAACATGAAATTGAGCCCATTCCCCCATCAACATTCATAGAGGGAATTAATAGAGCACTGGTCACTAATAGGCAGACCACGGCCTGGGGCGTGAGTTTTATTCAGTTCATTTTTCATTTTGACCGGCGACTCTTTTTTCTGACAGTGTTTCTACACCACTACTCAGAGAAAGGGACATCCTACCTCTCTCCGAGTCCCTTCCTGGGTTCGAGTTGGTTGGGTTTAGTCATGAGGAGGTGAGGGCAAGAAGTTTGAAGGGAGGCAGTTTTCTCCATTCAGACCTCCTGAAATCAGAATTATCCTCCCCCTGTAATAGAGCATTTGTTATAGACTTTTAAAATCAAATCAAAAGACTGAATTAAAAATGTAATAAATGTAACTATAATCCAATTACTGAAATGTAAGTCAAGCTGATAGTAGTTACTTATTTTTGGCAATTTTAGGTCACTACCTAACACATGAAATCAGATTCTTTGTTGTCAGAGTCTGTAGACAGCCTCACATAAATACACAGGTATACTGTATAACATGTACATCACATTTCTACACACAGGGATTAAGCAAGGTGTTTTGTTAAGTGATGCTATGGCAGAGGTGACAAAACTCCAGTCTGCCACACCAGGGATCTGTATCTGTGACCGTGTACAGGCTGTGTGAAGAATGGGCTGAGGGGGTGCCTGGGGTCATGTGATCTGCTGTGTGCTCTTCGTGTAATCAATACTGTGGAATAGCAACACAAAGAGCACCATCAATAACATCACTCCTGCAAGATTCTCCATACCCGGCTAGGTGTGTTTGCTTTAACACCTGGCTACTGCTCACTGTCCAACTCTCTGTCCTGCAGCACTGTGTTCTGTGTGCTGTGTTGTTAATGGATGAGAATGTCTCCTGGCATCAATGTAAGATAAAGAGAGATGTAGTGAGTGCAGTGTGTGGGTATACGATAGTGACTAGTGATAGTATCAACACTCTTTGCAGCTAGAGATTCACACTGTGTGTGTGTGTGTGTGTGTGTGGTATACAGTAGTTTATTTTTTGCTGGTACTTTACCTCAGTCCAAAGAAGCCTATTTGTAGCTCTTATTTGTAGCACTTAACACACAAAGTGAAAAAGGAGACAGGAGATAGTTTGTCAGGAGCAGTTTATATTCAGGAAAGACAGATTAATAAGGGAAGGAGAGAGAGAGAGAGAGGAGCTGGTGTTCAGTATCCTCTGTGGACCTGAGCATTCTCTTCCATGCATATTCTCAAACTCCAGCACAAAATGTAGGCTACCTTTAAGCACACGTCAGCTACTCTGCGTGAAGGTTCACATAGGAGTGAAGTTTGGTTTGGACCAATTTGACCTGCTTGTATGACGTCCTCTGTCAGTGTTATGTTATACAAATATCTGAGGACTTCATTACCCAGAAATCACATCAAGTGTCCGCCATCCAGATTTAGCTCACCTGTGGTTTGATGTGTAGTTTGATTTGTCACGTCCTATGGGTGGCTGCCTGACACCAGAATGAATCAGGCCCAGCAGAGGGACTGGAATGGGCCCCATGTTCATGCTGCTGGCCAATACAATGAATGATTTCATGCATAAAAATGCTTTACTGTACATGACTTGTAATACAGAGCCTCTTCTTTTACGATGAAGTGGGTCAGGAAGGTGACGGCGCTTTGGAACATTTGGCAGAAAAGTCATTAAATGTTGACCTGAGGGCCTGGTGGATTATGGGATGCAACAGTACAGTGAAACCACACACACACACACACACACACATGGACCCAGATGAACAAATGCAAGAACACAACATGCATAATAACACACACGTGTGCGATCAGGGCGGTCAGCGAAAGTCTCTGACAAAGTTTGGAGCTTGTGTGGACCATTCAAATACTGGCTGTGTGTGTATGTCAATGTGTGTGAGCATGCGTGAGCTTGTGTAATGTTTGGCTGTGTGTGTGTGTTTGATCAGAGGTCCTGTGTTAAGGACAGGCCTGCAAACTAGGCCAACAGCTGCTTCCCTGGCAATTCATCTTTGAAGCCTTTTTTTTCCTATTATTTCAACACAGAAATACTTTGCATATTAATGGTGCTAATATTGGCACACGCTGACCATCTCTCACACACACATGCACACATCACAAAAACATGTACACACACTTATTTGAAATCCCTTTGTAAGCGGCCATATAAAGATTTACATGTGTCTAGGTGTCGGCTCCAATCCTTTTCTATGTGTTATATATTCAAATGGATGCAGCATATTCTCCTTCTGTGTGTGTGTGTGTGTGTGTGTGTGGCCTTTGATGGTGGACAGAAGGCCAGTTCTCCCATTCAAAGAGCTCCTCGGCTTCTGTTCTCTCTATTGTCAATTTCCTCAACAAAGAAGACTGAAACACACACACACACACACACACACACACACACACACAGATGCATGCATCCACACTGACACACCCACACACATATATACACACTATACTGTATATATATCACTCACTCTCTCTCCATCCCTTCCTTCCTTCCTTCCTTCCTTCCTTCCTTCCTTCCATCTGTCACTCTCTCTGACACAAAGAGTGAAGTGCAGTGAAGCGAAGCAGAGCACACAGCTGTGAACCAGCCCACAGGCCAGTGTATGTGTGTGTGTGTGTGTGTGTGTGTGTCTGACAGTCTGGACACAACCAGAGGCGTAAGCAGGTCAACATGAGAACGAGGGCAGTGTGAATGTGTGAGAAAGAGAGAGAGAGGGAGAGATAAAGAGTAACACGGGTTGATCCAAAGATCTGTCAGCTCTTTAATTAGAATATTCATAATGTGAACACACACACATGTGCACACACACACACATGTACTGTACCGACTGGTTAAGCTGATAAATGACCACAGTTAGTGGTCAGCCTCTCCACAGCTGCTCTGCCACATGCTCACATGGAGTTGTACAACATGTACTGCAGGCCTCCAGCCTCACCGTGGTAAACTGGTGGAAACGGCTGGTTATGCGGCAGCAGTGTGTGTGTGTGTGTGTGTGTGTGTGTGTGTGTTTGCTGCAGTCCAAACACAATCTCTTCTCTGTGCTGGTACACACTGACATGCTGGGTTTGGGTGTGTTGAATATGAATATTCCACCTACTGTTTGAATGGCAGACGTATGAATGTTCACCAGGACAACCTCAATCACTGTAACACAACAGCAGAACATACTGTGTGTCAGCGAGTGATGGGGCATAAAGTAACAAACAAACAGAAATACATCATAAATGAACAAAAAACAACAAACAGACAGACATTTTAATGCACAGAGTCACATCATATCACTGCAGCTCAGAATAACAAGTAGACTTTGAAATAACAAGGATACCCTCGATGGACATAAATCATCAAACATACATAATGGAGAATTTTTAGATTGCTGTACTGTGTGTGAGCATATATATGGCAATATGCTTGAATTAGTATATGTGTACTGCTATGTAAGGACAGGTATGGAAGTGTTCGATGTAAATGGATCTTGTAAAACAAACAAACTTGTCTTTTGAACACAGTGTTCAGCATTTCCTGTGATAAATGCAACTTTGCAATTTTTGATCAGATTGACCTCATCAGATGTCTTTCCTCCTCCTCTGCTCTCCTCTCTGCTTTGGCAGCAGAAACAGTCCAACATTAATTTCTATCATTTGTTTCATCATTAGACAAAAAAAGCTGCTCACTCTATAATAAACACGTATAGCCTTGAAATCTTTCTTTTAATATTTGGAAATGATTTCTAGTGTTTCTTACATGATGCTGTGGTTTACGCGTCACCTCGTGGACTCACTTTCTGCCGTCGTTATAACACAAAGTTCACACAACGCTCTTAGAGGGATTTGAACCAGCTGATAACCAGCTGCATGATCCACTGAGTCTAAGCTGAACTCACCTTGTGATATGTTAGAATTCACCTGCTCCCTTTCTGCACTGAGTCGTGGTGCTCGTGGTGCTCAGCTGTTTCATGCATGCATTAACCCATTTAATACTTGTAGTGGAAAAGGTCCGTTGCCGTCTGCTGTAATCGTGCACAGCTGACTTGAACTGTGGGAACTTTGCCACATGCAGATACTGTAAAGGAAAAACATGAAAGACTTCACATTAACATTTTGCAGAAATATTAAACACTTCATCATCAAAAACATCTTATGGGGAGCAGATCTATTGTACATGAACGCCATTTTGTATCTCAGAGGTTATCTGGGTACTTAAATATGAGTGAAGCTAAATTACCCACCTCTGCCTGTGTGTTTTCTTTATGAGTCCTGGTGCCAGCTTGAGTTTATTAAGACTTCATCTGATTAACTCCAAAAAGAAAGAAAAAAAAACACTTGATGAAAAAAAAATGCTCAGGTCTCAGTTATTTGAGACAGTCTCTTCATTCCCCACAGTCCTGCAGTGTTTCTCTCTGCAGTATCTTTGCTGTTTTTTTTTTTTTTTTTGACAGCCAACTGCCAACATCCTCAGAAAGTTGCAACCACTGGTGATCTGATACTGTAACTAAAGCCAATCCCATCTGTGGACAAGACAAAAAAAAGGCTTATTCATATCTAGGCCCTGAGAAACAGCATAATTCTGTCTGTTCAACATTCATCTTCAGCACGTGGACAGTGTGAGACGTGTTTGTGTTATTTGCAAAACGCAGACCAGTTTGTTGGACAGATAATGAGACGTTGTCTCACCACATCAAACCGAGCTGACGTCCTCGTCACCAACACACAAAGAGCTGCTGGCAGAATTCACATCGCAGCTTCTTTTTGTTCTGATCAGTGTAATTATGTGGCAGACAGACATGGTGACAACATTTGGCGTGGCTGGCTCCGTTCTTATTGACTGTCACATCATTCAGCTGCGAGCGTGCTGCTGAGATACAGGAAGGGTCGCCACTGGAGGAAGGGAAGACAAGTGTCCACTTCTCCTTGTTAACGCAGTCCATAAACACTTTCCGTGCTAAAGTTCAGTTTTATAATCGTGCATAGTCGAGCCTATCAAGCTAACTTCTCCTTACCTGAACGCGTCAGAATTTTAAGAGACGCTGTGCAGCCAGAAGAGATTCAGATGGACTGATGTATCTGTGGTGGCTGTCACAAAGAGAAGGGACAGGAAGTGCTGCCAGTGGCTGCCCATCCATGACAGAAAGAGTCTGTCTATCTGTCATACAGTCAGCGAAGCACTTCAGCATGAGGAGATACACCTTTCACTGTGTGTGTGTGTGTGTGTGTGTGTGTGGAATATTATCAGGAAATTGGCTTAGATAATGAAGCCACCAGCTGGTGTTTGAGAGTTACACACAAACACTCACACACACATGTTTGACTACTGCCATTGAATTGATTAATTCTTATTGTTTCTTTTACAGCTCTGATCTCTGCTGGTTGCTGCACCAACTCCTGTAGGAGTGTAAACCTTTGGGAGAGGTGAGTCACATCTACACACTCACATATACGCAAACAAACACACATACTATTATAAAGCTATAAATTGCCTGTTTGAGTGCACAGCTATGTCCAGAGATCAGTCTCGAAGAATCATCAGTGACGCTGTACATTGGTTGATGTGATGATCACAAACACAATACAATCAGAACGCTTAATAATTGAAGAGGTGGGGTCCAGTCCAAGACCAAAAAAGCTGCCTGTTGGTCAACACACCTCACCGCTCCAGCAAGACTGAAGGCTTGCCAGTTGGTTGTGACATGGACATTGGACAGTTTTGAGTCAATGCTGAAGTGCCAAAAACTGTAATTCTTGAGTGTCCACTTGAGGCTGGCTCCAGAAGTGAGTCAGTCTCCATAAGTCCCCATGTTCAAATGTCCAACTTCACAGTTAGTGCGGTGACAGATGGCTTCAGCACCCAGGCATCATTCGGCCTATCTCATGTCCACTGATGATCCACATCTTTGCAGATTTTTTGATTAGCCAAGGGGTGTAAGAGGCAGGACAGCTAACATGGCGGCAGTCATCGCCACAGATTTTGAGCTTCATGATGGTGCTTTGGAAACCTGTGGGTGACTGGGTCATTACTACTTGGAGTACAAATGGACACCAGATGGATTACAGTGCCATATTCTTGGTCCCTAGGTCCCCAGATTGATTCTGTATTCATAACAGATATACTGTATAAAGATTAACCAGCTAATTGATTCATCGTGGATCTGTGGCACTCACCCCCATTCCTATGAAGGGTTTGGAGAAACTGGTTCTTCAGCACATCATAAATGATTAACAACTTAGAAGTCTCGGATTGATGACCACCCTCTGCAGCTATTTATTGGACTTCCTCACAAACAGACCTTAGATCATTTAGATGGTGATATACTGCTCAACACCAGAGTCCCCGAGGGGTGTCTACTCAGCCCCCTCCCATTCACGCTCTACACACAGGAATTGCAACCCCCAACATAGAAACTTCAGAAAGCAAATTCACATTCTTAGAGTGTGTCAGCTTTTACAGGATAGAGGGCGTCCTGACTGGAAACATTACAAACTAACATAGAAGAGCAAAGCCAGGAACCACCTAGGACATTGTTGGTACCTATTTACTAAGCTTCACTGATTTTATGTGCATATATAGATATATATATATATACAATAACTGGCATTTCATCGTGCAGATTTGTGCTGTAGAATGACAAATGCATGAACCTTGAACTAGCAAATAGTTGCCTATGTACACATCCAGCAGATACAGTGCAATGTTAGCATTCATTCAGGATCATGTTTGTCCATCTGATGAATGAAAATCCAATATTCAGTCTTCTCTTAGCTCCGTTTGGTCTCCACCATCTCCACATCTGGCCTTTTAGTTGCTAAATGCTACACTGTGCTCAACAACTAGTTGCCAACTTTGTCTGCTGGGAAGTGTTGTGTAATGGGTTTATCAAAGCTTTATTAGCAGAGACCAGCTACCTGAAAGACAGTAAAATGGTCCTTTAAACACAACAGGTTGTTAAATCACATTAAAACCTCCAGATTCCCAGAAACCACTGAGGGTATGCTCTCAGTATCCTCAGTGATAAGCTGACACATGGAGTTATTTCTGATAAAGGTGTCTGTCTGTATAGGAAAAAGGCAAATTGCATGTGTTTTTGTGTGTGTGCATGTGTATGAGTATGAGGTCACCCTGGTATGACCCCTTCTTTAATGCACTGGCTGCAGGGTGAGTGATGGCGCTGGGTTAATATTTAATGATGAAGCAGTTCGTAATGGAGGAATAAATCAGCCTCCATCTTTACCTGGAGAGGAAGAATCCTTTCATTCTGCTGAGCACGGACTACACACACACACACACACGCACACACACACACACACACACACACACACACACACACACACACACAGTAAATGCACTCTTTCCTTCTTGTCTTTCAGCTTTGATTCCTCTTGACCATGACATGCCTCTTGATCAGATGCTGCTGTGACAACACACAACCCCAGCGAGAGAAGAAGAAGGTTATTAGCTGGAGGGATTGATGAAAGGACAAGCGGATCGATGTATAACTGGATGGATAAATGAACGTGAAATTCAAAAATCAAGCAGTGAAAGGGCGAGGAAGCAGATGAGTGAAAGAAGGCAGCAAAGAGGCATAACACTGGAAACACTTGAACACTCTCTCTGCCCTGTCTGCTGCTGCTGCTGCTGCTATGCATTTTTCCCGTGGACCACCAGAAAAGACTGAATGTCATTGTTGGGGTGAGCAGAGGCTCATCCCTGCGTTGCCAAAATGAAGAGAGGAAAATAAATAAGACAGCTGAGAATCTTTGTGTTGCCAACAAACTAGTCCTACCTCTTTGGAAAGACAGAGACCTTCTGGATGAAAGATGGAACTTTTCACGCTAACACTGGAGGTTACAGTCCCTTCTCTTTACAATCACAATGCCAGTGATTATTTTGAAACCTAACACCAACACCTGATGATGGTAACTACCTTTACAAAGTCATTGTGGACCTGGAATAAAGCACAAAAGGAGTTACTAGGTAATTTTAACTAAAAGGAGGTTATTTAAAGATACAAGTTTTTTTTACAACTTGTTTTTTTGCTGTTGTTTTCTGTCATTTATGGTAACATTGTACTCACTAATGTAACTGCTGAGGTCTGGGAATATGGCGACATTGCTTTGACAAAGTCCAACAGGGCAAAAACAAAAGAGATCGGACAATCAGACAGGACATAAAGGAGCCAGCTTAGCTTGATTATCTAAAAGGTCATACTTTTGACATACTTTATGAGTGACCCCCCAAAATAATCTCTCACTGCACATGAAAACACACACAAGCATTCACCCACAAATGGTAGCAGGCAGACCAGAGCCAACCCATGATGGTCTCCAGCTGCTGAACATGTGGCTGTGCTAACTGACTGGTTTCTTTATCTCATAATATTGTAATTTAAATAAAAAAATAATAATAAATTTTAGAAAATGATTGACATATTATTGATCATAAAAACGATCAGATGTTGCATCCCTACCTTCATTCATCAAATATCAGCCTCATTACAGTTTACTGATCACAGATTTGTACTGCTGCTGCCTCACATCAAAGCTTTTCCATTCAGCCGAAGGCTTTATTGAGAAACATTTTTATAAATGCAATGCATTTATGAGCAAGATATGAACATTTTTGGCTCAACTTTGTCAGCAGATCATGGATAGAAAATGAAACAGCTACACTGAGCTTAGTAAATGTCCAGACACAGAGGTTGTGCAAACACAACAACACATCATCAAGTTAAATAAGGCCTTTCACCTTGTCATCCTATCCTGCAGCTCAGCTTGTGTCACCACACCCACCAGCCTTTGAGCAGCAATTCAATTCATCTGATTAGAGCTAAAGAATATGTTAAGTAGTGGATCGCGAATCAAAAGAAAAATAATCTGCAACTATTTTGATAATCCATTAACTGTTTCTTATCTAAAAGTCATAAAAATGATGCAAACTCTCAGGTTCCTCATGTCACTGCTCCGTCGAAGTATTATTGATCGATTGGCATGTTAAACAGCAATGAAAATAAACATTAGCTAGAGCCCTGAACTTGATGAGTACAATGTTACTGTTACTGGTAGTAATTATACTCAAAACTACAGCACTAAAAGTCAGGTTGACAAATCATACCATAAAGAACTGTGTCAAACAAACATTATTTATTTCTTACAATCTGATTCTTAAAGTTTGACACAGCAGTTACCAGCACAGCTAGCTTTACCTCCAGGTGGATGAAAGAAAGGGGAGAAGCAAACAAATTCCATTTGCCATATTTGGAACTGTGCGCAGATTCTGTGTGACAATTTGTCCCTGTGTAGTTATGAGGCATTTAGCCGGGGGGTCGAACATGTAGGAGAGAGAACATATAGGATGTCTGTGTGTGTGCGCAAAGTTCAAATATGTTTGCTAATGTTCTGCTCCTCGTCCAGCTGTTTTGTCAGGGTCCGTTCCTATACCAACAGTGTTCTAGTATTCTAAACCTTGTGTCAGCGTTCAGTCATATATGGTGCTGTGTGTGCTCATTGTTTTCAACACGCCTGGGTATCTAGACATGGACAACATGCCTTGTGCAACATTTTATCACTGCATGTTAAAGGGATAGTGTGTTGTGGTTGGATGAGGCCTAGAGTAGATGGTGGTAGATCAGTTTGGAGAGGCAGACAGGAAGCTCAGTGTGGAAGCTAAGTGATGTACTGCTGTGGATTGGGACGACATCAAAACATATTTTAGCCGCATGACTGTGATCACCAGTTTCACTTGTTACCCAGCTACTCGCTGTTGGTAGGTCTGCACAGTGTTTTTCCTCTTCAGTGAAGACATTTGGCCCTCATGAGGACACTGACACACACAGGAATGCTAAATAATAGAATTAATGTTAGCTCACATCACAGCTGAGTACATGAGTATCACTAACATCTGACAGTATTGTCAGTAGAATGAACAGCTTCCAGACTTTCAGAAACTTTGTAACATTCTAGACCCCAATAGAAAGAACGTCATTGCACCACAACAGAAATTGGGAAACTGTATTTTTTTTTTCTTTTTCAGTCTTGAGTATGGATTAAACAAAGAAAACAAAACAAGTTAAAAGTGACCTTTAGAAGTGCTGCTACATGTTTTTTCCCAGCTTTTTCTACTTTGAAAAAGGCCAGGCTTAGATGTTTCCCTCTGCTTCCACTTTATGCTAGGCTAGGCTAAACATGTCCTGGCTCCAACTCCATCCAAAGGACTTGTAGATATTGATTACAACAGTCTAATCTCAAAAACTGCAAAAGGCCAGGAATTGTCAGTTGAATGAAATGCTGCTGCAGTTTATTAAGACAATAATAACTATACTGAATTTAACCCTTTAGACCCCAGTTTGAATTCAAGAATGTCACAGAGAACAGCTCCAAAACTAGCTTTCATCTCAAGGAATAACTTCCTCACTAAAATATATGACATTTGTAGGTTTGAACTGAGTGTTCAACACATCACAAAGAAAAAAAGACAAATAGCACTAAAACTAAAAAATAGATAATAGATATTCCTTATCTGAACAAACAGACAAACAGTACAGCTACGTTAGAAAATAAATATGGATATGTAGAAATATCAGCCGACTCTTCAGCGAACTGCGCCCCAGAAAACAGCTTGACAGCTGATTATGTGGATTTTAAAAAATAGATATAAAATAAGAGTATATAAAATAGATGAAAATGAGATATGCTGATGTATATTTCTGATACATATTCTGGTAATTGATGACAATGTCCCATATTTTGATTCCCTGAGAATGATTGTAAAATTACAGCCAAGAAGAATAGAACAGGTGCTCTGAAGTGCTCTGGTGAGGGTCAAAATAACTTAGCTCTTACATTTTTAAAAACTTACACTCTTTCCTATCACAATTTGGACATGCAAATATTCAGCAATAGCTTCATTTAAGCCACAGGTCTAAATGTTCTCATACATACCTCCAAGTAGTCGAAGCATCTTTTGAGTTTATGGCAAACTAGAGCTGTATTTACTGTGGGTTGGTGCGTGGAGACCTCGGATTTAATGAATAAATCCCACCCACGCACACACAAACACACACCTTTCAAAACGCAGTGTTTTGTGCTTTGCTTTCACAGAGGAAAACAGAGTTCACTGAAAGCGCAGATGCACCAAATCCAAGGTCAAGATTTAACAAGAACTGACTCGCTACTTAATTTCAGCAGGATTAGCATGAAGGGACGTCTGTCCTCGTCATGATATGTGACTAATTTATGCCAGGATGTTTTCACCACCGGATGAAATGATCAAGACGTGTTGTCCTCATAAAACCAGATGCCTGGGTGTGCAGAAAATGTGACATTTTACTTGGTGCACACACAGTGACTCACAATGATGATATATACACACACACACACACACACACACACACCCACACACACACACACATGCATAGACATATACACATTTATCCTGAATCCATACTGTATAACCTCTTCACCCTGTGAGTTTTTTTTAGACTTGGTGACAGATGAAACAAGACAAGTACTATAATATATTATCAAAGACATTTATGTTTTTAAAAGTCAAGAGTAGTATATCTGCTTAGTTTTATAAATATATAACTACAGTTATTATTTTTGACTTCTTGGTATTATATAACTAATTATTATAACCAGAGATGTATGTATAAGCTAATAAAGTGTCTTTATGTAAAAACGACAAAGTGTTCATTGTATCTATGTGTTTTTAATGGATACATACACTGACATATAGACTGTAAACTGTAGACTTGTTGACATGGAGAAAGAATTAATTCATAAGTTCAAATATCTGATTATTTTCTAAAAGAGATGAAAAGCTTGACAAAGAAATATCATGTCAGTACTCGAGAGAGAGCATGGTTAGCCTAGATTAGCATTAAGGCCAAAGTCACGGGGCAAACAGCATTTTGTATGGGTTAAACAAAGAAAACAAAACACGTTTAAAAAGTGATCTTCAGAGATGCTATTTCATGGCTAGATGTTTCCCTCTGCTTCCACTTTACGCTAAGCTAGGCTAATCATGCCCTGGCTCCAACTCCATACAAAGGACCAGTGTGTAGTATTGCAACAGAATTTAACCTTTAGGGTGTCTATAGATATAAAAGGCTCATTCTAAAATAACAAAAATGAATATGAATATCATATTCCATTTCATGTAACATGACATTGTATCTTTTTATCTCACTCTCACTGAGCATGGATGCAGAGCCATTAGCGCTGCATGACGTGGCGGCAAACTATTCCACCTGCACAAACCTTCCAGAGGTCTGCTGCCAATTTCTGATTCAGTGCAGGCTGAGGGAATATTTCGTCTCATTCCACTGACAATGTGGAAGGTACAGCCATCATTTTCACACAGTGTTTTTTAATGTGAATGTTATCCTGTCTCCCACATTCTATAGGCTATACAGGCTCCTTGTTATTTTTCCAGGAAGCATATTGCTGCCTGGACTTTCACTGGTAACTTTTTTTTCCAGTCCAGAAAGTGTGACGTTCATGTACTATGCAGAAGTCACACGGAGGACATTGAGGTGAATGGTTGGGTATACAAATCCCAGGAGTGCAGGGCTGGCAGGGAACATTTTGCAGATATGTTTCCATATATACATTACCTTATGATGTTATTATATTCTATAGCATTATGCTTCTTAAAAATCATATCTGCTTATACAAATTAGATTTACATAAATGTAATATAAGGTCGGTCTCTGGGTGTAGTTGTTGTCTGTATAGATACTTTTCCATTCTGACAAACAGTATGGGGTAGCTTTTGAATATTTCATGGATGAAATCTGTCAGATTAAAATATCTGGATGATTTACACATAATATCGTCCATACGTTCAGTCAAACGATGTAGAGAGTTGTGGTGACGGCTCCAGGGCACCATGGCGGTTCTTTATCAACAGCTCCTGACGAAACAAGTAATCAATTCAGGGCCCAACTGCTGCCATTTGCTATACGCTGCTTTATGATGATCGCTCTCAGCGCTCTGTGGCAGCGCACTTTGCTTATAGTGCACACGCTGCCGGCCCATCAATAACGTTACTTGCTATGTGTGTATGGTAAGCAGATCAGGCATTCTTTATTTATTTTATTCAATTACAGCAGTAGTATATGTGTATTTCTGTGTGTGTGTGTGAACGTGTGTGTACATGTGTGTGTGTGTACGGTGAACAGATGGCTGGCTGGCTGCCAGAGGAAATGGTCCCCTATTATTTATTAGCTGGGATGGCAAAGGATCAAACAAATTTGAATATGAGCCACCCACACAGCTCTCTCTCTCTCTGTCACACACACACACACGCACACAGCATAATATACCAAGGCTGCACTCCTACTGTATTTACCCCATCACTCTGCTTTTCTCTCTCTCTCACACACACACAAACACACATATACACACAGTAGATGAGGTGACTTGCTTATTAAGGTGTGTCACTGGAAGCGCTACAGACTATACAAACTCTCACTTCCTCCATCACACACACACATACACGCACAGTACTCAGTGCTACACTCTGCAATGCAGCATTGTTGGGCTCCTGGTGTGTCTGTCAGTGTGGCAGCGTGTTATATTCTAGTCAAGTTAAAAGGCTTCCTGGAGTTTTTCTGAGAGAGTTGAGAGGAATCCCACATGACTGCTGTATAGCCAGATTCACTAACAAAGACCACGCCAATGTGGAGATATGTGTAGATTTTAAATGTGTAGATTTTAAATGGTTTCGTGTATATTATGGTGATGTACTGAAAGAGGGATGTGGATTGAGGAATAAGTGGATGGATGGTACGGATTTGTAGATGGAACAGGGGGAACGAAGGAGCCATCTCTTCTTCAAAAGAGAGAGAAGGGAAAAAGGAAGAAAAACTGTCAAAAAACTGAGCCAAAGAAGTGATAAAACTCCATAAAAGAAGATGCTGCTGTCTTCCTTTGGCATAAGATGTGAAGAGGTGATTTAAACATATTTTAAAGACTGATAGAAGTTTAACTGTGCCCAAGTAATCAGTTCAAAGAGTAGTTCTAGTAACATATATGTCTTTGCTAATTCAACTGATGTACATGTGAACCCTGCAAAAATGTATAGGCAACCTAATCTATGAATTTATATTTCTGTGTGCTTCTGAGAACAAAATGTTGTTTATTGTAAGTAAATGAATCCTGACAAATGACATAGCTAGACTGTGCACATGTTATGAGCCTGTAGCACACACTTCATGTCACGCTCAATAGATTGCCAAGTGTCATTGCTAAATTTGGCGATGAGGTGATATGTTATGTAACCTAAAAGAAGTCAGTGTTTACTTTTGGTTTCATACAAACAGCAGCATCCTGGGTGAAAATCCACTGTTCGACCCATCCATCCACCTCACCTCCATATGTACACTTTTGTTCTCTTTGTCAGCTGACTAATATGGCACATCAAACCATTAAGCAACATGAGTGTGTTCAGTAGGAGGGCTCAAACTCATGATTTGATTAGATTAGACTGGAAATACTTTATTAACCCCAAACTAGGTGCACTTAACTAACTTACAATATCTGACCTGTAAAGAAGACTGAAATCTAAGTCAGACAGTAGGCTTGCCATATTGTGTTATATCCAAGCAGCAACCTCTGTGTCTGAGAAATGAAGCCGAAAACAGGAGGTGGAAGAAGCACGGCAGCCAACATGGCGGCATTAGTGCTGCATATTTCGAGCTTCAAAATGGTGCTTTGTAAACCAATGGGTGATGTCACACACTGTCCATTCTTTATACAGTCAATGGATATATGACAGCCCACCCACCCCCCTTCCATCCCCTGTCTTCTATGCCAGCACAGGTGTTGATTATCAACCCCAGGTCAACCCCCAGTCTGGAAACCACTGATCCACAGTAAAGTCAAAGTGATAACACACAACACCATAAATCGTTTATATAATTAATTATTTAGCATCATGTCATTGTTTGCAGTATCCCATCCATTTGTGAGAGAAAAAGGGCATGACAGCCTACAATAAAATTCAACATGATATACCACAACACAGAATATAATTTCAGTCCTCTTATTGAGGTCTGTCAGAAGGGTCTTCATAGGCTCCAGGTTTGTACAGTCAGAGGACTGTAAGATTGTAGTAAAAGAATATGACAAACTGACATGTTCTGTCAGTCAATACTATAAGAGTCATTATGATATAATATGACGATATGACATACCGACTTAGATTTAAATCAGTTTTGTTTTACAGACCAGATCGGTCACAACCAAGTCGCAGGCTTGGCTCGTACTGCTGATGGCTTCAGGTTTTGTCCAAGCAGAAACCTCTGTGGCTGGAAAGCCAATGCAGAAGTGCTATAAACTGTAATTCCTCAAGTGTGTCAAGTGAGACTGGCTACAGAACATTTCAATCTCCATAAGTCCCCATGTTAAAATGCTTCACAGCAGAAATAAACATGTTTACAGCCTGGTACAAAAAACAGTTTTGGTTTCTGTTGCTAATTTCCCCGTTCATGACAACTGTACTGAGGGTGAATTTATATACAACTCATCTGTTCAAATTATATTAAGGCTTAAAGTTATGCAGAATTAACAGCGTGGCAGCTTTAATTGAGAGGTGGGTGCTGTTACAGATGGCTTGTTTGAGCATCCAGGCGTCATTCCACGTCTTTGCTGATTTTTAGATTAGCCAGGAGGTGCAAAACTGTGCTTTTGGGTAATGTCACTCACATGCTGTCCATTCTTTATACTGTCATTGGTTTTGTCATGGAGATCTGGTGAAGTGGCCAATGTGATGTCTGTTTAAAATGCTCTGCTTCTGCCTCTCTGTTCTGAACAGGCAGTCACAAGTGAGCAATGGGCAGTGAGGCAGATAGTCAAGCTAAATGTAGGCATATATCGTGTGCACATTAGTCCCTCACATCACTGGAAAGCTCAAGCATGCACACACACACACACACACACACACACACACACTCCTTTCTGCCTCATTGATCCTGCTTGTTCTTGCATAATTGTCTGCTGAGATGTGAACAACTGCTGGCTAACGTGACCCCGTCACGATGGTAACGGACCTAAACTCTCCTCCCGTGCTACGTTGTGATCATTAGTGTTTCGGTCGCTGAGCTCCTCTAATCCTAAACTGTGAAAACTAATTTTCCCAGCAGTCACTGCAGGCGCTGTGCTCCGGGTTGCTCATAGAATTTGTCAACAAGAAAATAAAACTCCAGCTGATTTACAGTGTTATATTGTATCCTGAATGTTTGATGATGGCATGCAGAGTAGTGACATCACTTACATCATGCGTTATGATGCAAGACAGCTTCTCAGCTTAGGGGAGTGTGTGTTTTGGTGTGTTTTATGTGTGCGGTAGGGTTGTTGAGTGTGTGTGTGTGTGTACATACATGTGAGAAACAGCAGTTTCAGTTTGTATCACTAACAAGTCTCTGCTGCCAGACAGTACCAATAATTTACATATCGCTACTTCCTTATTATTATATAATAATAATGGCTGGTTTTATGATTACAGATTTTAATTGCTGCTGGGGTGTTAATGGTTATCTGACCTACAGAGTCTTTTTCTTCATTTAGCAAATGGTCAGTTAGATTCAGTCGAAGAGGCTCTGCTGCAGTAACAAGGATTCTGCTGAGAGAGCTAAACAAAAAACAAAAAGTATTCCTCACTGCTTAATAAGTATCAGCAGGAGGAACATTAGACTGAGCAACAGTCATTGCAATCCACCATCCTCTGTCAATGCATGTTGGAGGGATGTTAAAGAGAAGTTCTAATGAAACACATGAGAAATCTCAGCAATAAACTATACAAAGAGAAGCATTTTAATTAGTGTTTTGCTTGCAGTAGTTTGTTTTCCTATGACCCCTGAACTGCACACAGACATACTGATTGGCAGTGATCAGGGAGAGGAGCGTCAGTTGTGCGAGAGCACTGAAAATTAAAAAAAAAACACTGGCCAAACCGACACCAAGCATGGAAAAGCACGGAGGGAAGCACAGGGGGGAACACGGAGCCCTGGAGGAACCAGCGTTGGTCCACAAGTGCCAACCGCCACTGAAAAGAGGCCCTCCTGAAGCGCAGCAGCTGGTGTCTGTTGCCGTTTTACTTCAGCCTGGGCGGACAGCAGGACACTATACCCCAGCAAATAAGTGAATACCATTCTAAGATTGGAGCGGCGGACACAGGGGGGCCAGACAGGAGGGAAAGGACTAGCGCTTGTGTTGGTGGAAGACTGGTTATGGCTGAACTATCTGGATAGAGCGATGGCCTCTTGGTACCAAGACTTTATCAATTTGTAATAAACTTGTAATAAACTAAACTAGACAACTAGACATGGGGAGAACATGCAAACTCAGAAAGGAAATCTAAAATAATTTCAAAAGATTTCATTTGAAGATGAAGGTGAATAATCTGCTTCTCCAAAGAGAGAGAGTTTTTTCTTTGGAGAAGCAGATTATTCACATCCCCTCTTCTTGGAGATCTAATTTTCTCAATTCTATGTATCTCATGAGAGGACACATGATTTGTCTTTGAAACACACTGCCACCAGGTCACATTGGTCCTGTCTTCTGTATAAATGCAAGTTAGGGGACAGTCATGGACAGCAAAATGTCACTGCAGACTATCACACTCTCATCCAATCACAAAGAAAAGAAATCACAAAAAATGAAGATGGACTCATGACTCATCTTTTCACACATCTAAAGGAATTCACACACACTGATAGTGTTGCATCAGCTACCCCAGGCCCCACTGATGGAGCATAGAGCCACTGTAGGTGGGGTGTGGAAGGACAGGGGAAAACTATGGAGTACTGAATGAATGAATGACTGCTGAAAACTATGATGTCGAAAAATCTCAAAATCTGTGATAACAAGACTGACTTAAAAAAAAAGGCTACAGTGTCATGTGTTCCATGTCACAAAAAAAACGGTACCTGTCCATCTTAACACCAGGGAAACAAAGTCTCGTTATCTCAAGGTCTCAAGATCCCTCAAGAAAATGATCCTGTTATCTTGGGACATAATGACTTAATGACTCAAGAAAACAAATGAAAATTAACTTGTCGTGATTCGTTTAAACGAGAAAACAGATGAAATAAAATGTGGGAATGAACATCTGTTCAGGGCTTCTGTAGAAAATACCCAAGTTTTAACTGTTAGCATTTGCTAGGTTTGTCTGTTTCCCTGTGTTTCCTGGTGTTTCCCTGCCCTTCGTGTTCTGTCTGTTCTGTCTAGCCTCCTCTGTCTGTGCGGGCCGGGCGTGGCTGTCGATCCTCACCTGCTCTGCTCTCACACCTGCATCTCATCACTTCATCAGCTCCTGCAGTATTTAACTCTGGTTCACCCACCCAGACTCCACCAGTTTGTTGTTGTACTGTTTGTGCTAACGTTGTACCAGTTCAGTAACTGATTTGTTGAAGCTCTTCAGGCGTTTATTTTTGGATGCCTGTTTGTCTGCCCATCTGTCTTCATCATCCTGTCCTGAAGATTCTCCCCTGGACTTACCTTGTAGTGTCTTTTTGTGTCGCATCCCGTAAAGAAAACCTTTAAAGCGATTCTGGTTTGTGGTTTGCATCATGGGTTCAGTGTTCTGCTGAAAGCTCAAGCTCAACATTAATATTATCCTGCTGACCTCTATCAACTTCTTAATTTCTTGCTTCCCTTTCATTGTTAAAGGAGACATATTATGCATTTTTTTCCCACCAATTCAGACAGGCCCCAGGCACCTTAAGGACATGTCTGTGAAATCCTTTGGTCAAAATTCCTCACAGGTCAAGCACAGCAGCCCTCTCTGTACCCTGTCTGTGCCGCGCGGAGCTCAGGCGGTTGGTTTGCATTTCTGATGCTTAAAATGCGAATGAGCTGCTGTTCACTCCGGCCCCTCTTCCGCCACACCTCCGCCTAGCGTGCCGACAGACGAGTTCGGCGTCAGGTTGCCATGACAACACTTGAACATGAGCACTGGACATGGCTGCCGGTGAACACATGCCACTGCAAACGTATATGTCCGACTCAGACCCGGAAATTGAAGAGGCCCCAGAAGAAGTAAGAGAACCGAGGAGAGAACAGGACGTTTCTGAATGGTAAGCTTATATAACATGTTTTTATATCTTTTTGTATGTTTCAGCTAATGGCTAGCGCTAGGCTAATGATGCTAGCCTGTGTAGCATTTACTATTTGCTATTGGAAAAATATGTACATGAATTGAGCCAACACTATATCCAAAATAACCAGCCACTCAAGAGTCACGCTTTAGTCTGAACTCTATTCTGTCATGTTACTTTTTTACCTACATTTAGGTGGCGTTTGGCCCTCACTTTGCCATCAGATACATTCATCAGATATTGGAGCATAGATGTGTACTTTTTGCGATGAAACTTTGAGAATTGTTGCATCTTCTAATCTGTTGTACTTAATAAAATATTTAAATTACAACCGCAATGTTGTCACTTATTGAATTTCTTTCCTATGACAGGTGTACTGTAAATTATGCCCAGAGCCAGAGAATATCTGCTGCAAGAAGATACCCCAGGTATGTCATTACATAGTCATAATTTCTATAATGTAATGTGACATACCGTTCCTAATTTACTAGGTAACGAGAAGACTACAGCAGGTTCCAATTCAGCCAACTTGCGTGGTGGACCACCCAGGCCTTGATCCTGTATGTTTTAAATGTGTACTCCCTGCAGAACGCATTTAGTTTCTACAGAGCAGACTATGGTTCTTTATGTTTGAGAGGCATAGAAGTAGTCTATTTTATTGTACTCTAATCCTTACTCATTTATATTACAATAGTAATACTGTCCCCTCGATCTTACATTGCTGACTGTTAATCTGTCATGTTTGTTATGTTTGTTATCTATTTATCTCTGTAAACTGAGCAGGAACAAAAAGTGACATCCAACTAAGAAACTACTGGCATCATGTTAGTGTGTATCACAACCAAGTACAGCTTTTCACAATTTTATTTTATCACTTTATTCATACTCCTTGTTTACATATTAGTGGATGGCGTGTAGCACAGGAAATGGCTTCCTCTGTTCCACACTCTTTGGCTTTCCATTTCCTCAAAGGTCAGCACTTTAAGTTTGCTGTTGAACAAATTAGTTTGTCAAAGTTCACCAAAGTTGAACGTAATGCTAAAGCTCTGCTGATCCCTTCATGCCGACGCCATTAGCTGTTCACTCTTACATCTTCCTTTTGGTGTTGACTTTACTGAGTTCTAATTTGTGCATACAGTATGTGTTCATTAAGTTCATTAGTTCTCCCATAAGATGCTGTGTGTGTGTCACCTGGACCTGGTTTAATGAGTTATGCAGTCTCAAGTCTCATCTCTGTGACTTCATAGAAGTGTGTAGGTGCTCCATCCTTCCAGCTGTATTGAGATCAGTGTATTCATGCTGCATACTGAATGAAAGCAGCTCCGAGCGACATTGTCTGTGTAATCACACGTTTACTCAGCCGCAGCCTGTTGAATTGACGCTTGTGATGCTGCCTGCAGACTGCTGGATGTGCTTTCAACCTTAACGCTCTGTCTGTGATTGACTACGCGCTGCCGCTATGGGATTACACTGATTTATCCCTTGGTGATATTCAAGTCATGAAAGTCATCCAAATATTAAATCCTCCGAAATGTCAAAAATATATGGAAATGTCCTCTGCCCTGTCTTAAAATTCATGTATTAGAACCAAGCAGCAATTTCTGTGGTGGGGAAATGAAGTCAATAAAGGAGTACCAAAAACTGTAATTCCTTGAGCGTCCACTGGAGGCTGAATACAGAACAAATTATATTAAGGCTTACACAAGTTATGTGTAATTAAAAGCATGGCCACTCTGACTGACGGGTAGGTGTCAGTACAGGTGGCTTGTTTGAGCACCCAAACGTCATTTTGCCCACCTCAGGTCTGCACATCTTTGGTGAGTTTTAGCCAGTTAGCCAGGAGGCGGAAGAAGCGTGCCTCAGGTCTGCTGATGCCTGCTACTTTCGCAGTGCAGGGAACATGGCGGTAGCCAGAGACAATGGAGAAAATAGCGCTGTGATGAGAACAAGCTGACTTTTTAAAGACAAAGAACTGAGGACATTTACAGGAATGAGTCAATGTGATAAATTCAATTTAACATCACAGCTTCAATAGTATTCATCTGCTTTTGTAAGAATCAAGGCTGGAGGCCAGATTTAATTATACATTTAACAAAAATCTACATTTTACCATTTTGTCTGCATCACTCCTTTATACTGAATAAGCAAACACAGCTGGGGATTAGAGGATGCTTGCATTCATCCTTTTTCACTGGGATTTAGAAGTGTAGCATTTGTGGCAGAAATGAAGTGACACCTTGTTTTATATCCATTATTATCAGTAGTCTGTAATACTTTCTGCAAAGTGATGCAGCTTATCACACACAATCACACTTAAGTTCTAGGGAGTGTCACAGTGTGTCAAGTGTCCCACTGACTCTAAAGCCATCAGGCCACAGATCACAACAGATGCATGCACTCTAGAACTGCAGCCGCTGCTGCTCTAAAATACAAATTTAAAGCAACATTGTGTCGAAATTTGTCTCCAGTTTCAGAGTGTAATCCAACTGTGGTAAATATGGACAGCTGTATATGTGTATTTGTCCTGATTACATCACTTATGATCAAAAACTAGCGGGTCGACAACTTTGCTAAACAGCTAAATATCAACCAGGTCACCAACAGCAGACACAGCAGCAGCTAATATTACTGACTATCCAACAGCAGTCAGCCCAGCTCGGCGTCTGTCTTTCAGCCTTTTATTTCAAGCTCTCACCATCCACTAAAAGTCAGTCCCACATTTACACTTGTCTGGCTGCTTCCTGTTCAGCCACTCTCTGTCTTTCTCTTCTTATCTTATGGTTTTAGCTCACTACATTCCAAAGGTGCAGGTCAGAGCACCATTAGACCAGCACACAGTTAGACAAAAGATTTTAACCTAAAACAGCAGACAAACACAGAAATGCAGATTTGTAAAGTAAATATATTCAGTCTAATTGTAGCAATGTTGAAGTGCGATACCCAAAGAGGTCAGAATAGAACAGAGCACTCCAGCCTCATACTTCATTAACTCTCCATTGAGAGATTATTCCTGCTAAGACTAATCTTCAGTCTAGTAGCTCAGAGCTATAATAGGCGTCCCCTGACAATAGAGTAAAGCAACACTGAAGAATTATCATCAGGAAGTGAGTAGAGCAATTACTGGCAACACACACATGGGAGCAGTGGTGGACCTGGGCTGTTTAGGGGGCACCAGCTGTGTGCAGTGAGAAAGTCCAATCCTTGGTTTAGATTAAAAATGTTGTATTATGTGACTTCACAGAGAACTATTAACTATTAGAGGCCAACTCATTTTCTTTTTTTTTGTAGGGCAGTCTGCATGGCACTGCGTCACGTTTTCTCCACCCCGGATCTCTGGTTCCCAACCTTCTTCCTCAATGGACCCCTTTAGCAAGCAATAACAGAACACAACAACTGATAAATGTGTCAAATGAGTGATCGGGATGAAGTCTGAGCACCAGGGATGAGTTTTGCTTATATTTTTAAACAATTCTTTATGTGTTTGTTTTTTTCATTCATACATATTTAACAGGCTTCTTGTGTTCTCTTCTCATTATTCTCTGAGCTCTTTGGTTATTTCGTCTGCATGTTTTCCCAATGCAGGATGAGGTTGTTTGCACAGTCAGTGGAGTTCAGGTCTGCACTGTGCTCTTATTCTGTTAGATTATGTCTTAAATAATAATCTAAACATAAAAATAACATTTTAATTTTGATTCAAGATGTCAGACAACAATTTTCTTACATCCCTTAAAATTAAGAAGGTCTTACAATCCCCTGTGAAGCTTTGGTGACCCCATAGAGGGGTCATATCTATCAGGATGAGGACCAGTGCCCTAGAAGGCACTTTATCATGTGCTGAACTGAGCGAGTCTGACTGTCTGTATTTACATTGTGACTTCCTGAGCTGCTGTTATCAAAGATACAGCATGTATTTTTAGTTATTTACGTCACCCTGTGGTGCGAACTCTTAACTACATGTGTTGTGTCTTGTCACTCGTCAGTTAACGAGTTCTGCTTCTTTAATTAGTTCAGAAATCCCGCGTTTAACACATATCGTCTCATAGTCCACCACACTCTACAACTGCTGATGAAGTGTCAAGGCTCCTCGTGCAGTTTCTCACTTCATTTTCTTGAAAGTAATATCAGTGCGTTGGATCGAGGCAGACTAAACAAACAGACATAAAAACAAGCTGATCTGTTTGCAGCATGGGGGATTCTTCTCTTCTCCTGATGGTAGTTTTTTTTTTACTTGCAGTGAATGGATACTCCCTTGTCTCACACTATTAATAATTGAAGGCCTGTATATTAACTCATGGTTTAAATGTACTGGTTTGTTGGTCTAATAATTTACTAAAAAATCTCAACTCTTATAGACTGCAGCTGGGGGACTTTGTGCAGACATTCGTGGTGTTCAGAGGATGAATCCTGATGGTTTTGGTGATCCCTGACTTTTTGTCTAGCTCCAGTAAGTGCAGCTTTCTGTTTTTACATAAAATGTCTCAACAGTCACTACAGTCACAGGAAATGCTTGGTTTTCACCTGTTTGGATGTTTCAGAAATAATTTGTAGAAAGCGGATCCAAAATCCTAGTGATGTGTAGATAGTGAACGAGCGGGTTCAAAGAGCCGGCTTTTTTAAGTGAACGATGGGATCATAGACATCACGCGAGGATAGTCAAGGATCACACCACCAAAGCAGGGAGGGGCGGGGGTCCTGCATGAAAGCATAGACTCAGACTAGTGTACTGAACAAGAGTGAAAGGAGCAGAGAAGCAGAGAGACGAGTGTGATTTACAGACCCTTGTCTGTAAATGCAATGAAAACGACTGGCTAAGCAATTTATTAATATTAAAAAATTTAATTTCTCGTTTTAAGTCTAAGCTGCTCTAAATTTGGCTGAATTATGAAAGTGGTAAAATGAAAAGCTGTTTGTTGAACTGAGCCGAAACGTTCTGGCTCACTAAAAAGAACTACAAAATACTGCTGTGTTGTTGCAGAACTCCAGCGAGTCTGATCTAGCTGTACAGAGAGTGTATGCTTAATACATTTTTTTTAAAATTTCTAATATGAGCGTTAAGCATTAATTTAATATCTTCTCCTTTTGCAAATATTGCATGCTCGTTATATCATTTATTTAATGAGTTTCATACAAAGCTCTTTCCCATAACAAGTTGGGATTAATGAAACAATGTCTTTCGTTTTTCCTTAATGGAGACAAATCTATGCAGTCTATTATCTTCACTGTGATAAAAATGTATCAATGTGTGGGTTCAGAGTGTTGAAGTGTACACAGACAGCTCGTATATAAAAAGCACAGCAGTTGACGTGAGGTTACATCAGATACAGTATGTGTGGAGGATCATGTCACTTCATCAAGATCACAGAGGGTGAAACACATCGACCCTGAAACTCAATCTGTTGAATGCAGCCTGACATGAACACACACACACACACAGAATAAGACACATGCTTGCATCCACTTGCCTGATTGTCTGGATGCGAATGAGCATGATTATGAGAGTTGTCCATAAAACTCCCAGAGAGCAGATTTGAAAAGAAACACTAGTCTGTGCATATCAATCAGTCAAGGTGCTCTGCATCATTGTGTCTGCATCACTATTTTGGTCTGTTCTCCATGCGACTTCATGCCCCACCAGGAGTATTTTGCCAGATTTAGTTAAACTTTGGTCTTTTTTATTGATTTATTGATATTGTTTGTGCTTCTAACATGGATAAGTAGGCTATAGAGTTAAACTGTTTCCTTTCATTTAATGATTGTGAGTGTTGACAGGGTGTTTTATTTTGAAAACCAGAGCAGATTCTACTTCCTGCCAGCTCAGTCTCCTCTGTTGCTTGATGAGACGTATTCTCTGCAAAGAAGAGTGAAGAGCCACTACAAATATCTGCAGCCAGTTCCAGCAGCCACATCGCAGCAAGAATGTGTCACAACTGTGTGTGATGGAATCAGTTAGTATAATACAGTTAGAATGTGACAAGGAGTCAAAAGTCAAAGTGACCGGTTTGTTTTTATGCTCTATATCCCAAACCCTGTGTACGGTAAAGTATGGCCACATAAAAAGTGGCTCCGCAGGTTTGCCCTCAATTCTGCCATCAATGACCCCGGCCGAGCTAAACTTGTCCAGACCTTTGGAGGCAATGTTGCTGCCCTCCACTAGATTCTCTACCATATATCCAAAAGTTACCAAGCTGAGTGAAATTCAAGGATTTGTGGGGAAAAAAGGCACACAAAGCCAGAATCTGACAGAAAAGAAATTATAAGAGAATTGGAGTTAAAAGAGAACGCATCAGTATGACTGCATGCTCAAGGCGGAAAAATTGGCATTGGCAGCCAAACTGGCTCCAAAATGGCATGGACCGTATGGAGCTGTGCAGCAAAAGAGTCCAGTGATCTATGAAATTGTGTTGGAGGACACAGGAACTGTTAACATCTCCAGACTGAGAACCTGTCATCCCACAGCAGAGGAAGTTGAAGAGCAGCAGCATCAACGACCATGGGAGGAATTTAAAGGGTTTCCACCAGAGCAGAAATTCCACAGTCCGCATTCGACCACACCTCAAAATGAGCAAGACCAAAGAAACTGTATTTTGGAAACTTCCTAAGAAGAAAGTGATGAGGAAGACTACCTTTGTTTCCTATACGTCCCTTTTCCAAGAGGAGAGGAATATAGCGCTAAAACCTGCCATCAACATCACAGATCTGATCTGCTATCAAAAGTAACAGACTTTTCCCCCTCACACATACCCACTCCTGTCACAGATGCAGCTTTCATTTCTGTCAGTTCACCTTTCCAGTCTTCAAGCAGTGAACGGGAATCACTGCACTCTACCACTGAGCCATGGCCGCCCCCAGACGCCCACACACCTCCACCGTAACCCTATGCCAGGAGTCCTGTTTGTTTTGAACAAAAATGGCACAGAGTCGACGGACGGAGTTGGAAAAAGGAAACGGTGAGACCGTCAATGTTGCCTGTGTCCCTACCTTTTGTTGTTTTCGTCTACATGCGCTGGACCATGCACCGGATGGTGCTGGATCTGGAGTTTGGATGAATTTCTGTGGTGGAAAGGGATGACTGGCGAGACAAAAACCCAGACTGGAAAGGTAAAATCCAAATAGCACATTTAATTGGATGATTTCTTTTTTACCCTCTTTCATATTACTTGAACTGGACAATTTATTTGTTTGATGGTATTGATTTGATTTACACAGAAAGCAAGATACTTGTACTGTTTTACTTTGTGCTGTTGATTTGCTGTACTGCACAACACAGACTGAGCTCTGGGTTTTTTAAAATGCAACGTCCTCACACTTATATGATGTTCACAAAAAACAAGTGTGACTGGTGGGTGTGACCGTATGAGAATGCCAATGTGAGAAACTGTCAATAAGTGTAAATATGTACAGAAGTTAAAATGCAAAAAAATCAGTTGGACTATCACCAGAGAAGCTGCTCTGTGAATGGTTATCCTCTAGTTTGGCCCCTGTTCAGTTTTCAGTTTAATTTCAGTTCATCCATCTATCTATTATCTGTAACCACTTATCCTCATCAGGGTCCCAGAGGGCTGGAGCCTTTCACAGCTGACTTTGAGCTAGAGGCGGGGTACCCTCAGTTCATCACAGGACACATAGAGACAAACATCATGCAAACTCCCCACAGAAAGACTCAGCTGAGGTCAATTTCGATTCATCACATGTTATCTGCCTCTGCACTAAAAGCATTTATTGGCATGGTGGAGCAGTGGTTAGCAGTGTGCCCTCACCAATTGAGGGTCCTGGGTTTGAACCTGCAGAGTTTACCTTTGTTTTCTCCAGCCTGTGTCAGCTGGGATCAGATCCAGCTCACTGCAGCCCTAAGTGGTTATGGATAATGGATGGATTTATTATTTTGTAATACACTTATGCCCGTTCTCCATGTTTTTCATCATCATAATAATACAGATACAAATACAGATACAAATACAATAATTTTAGCCATTTTTCACAATTCGCTTGAGTAGTTTCTGTGCATGTGTGAGAGCATTTGGAGGACTGCACGTGTGCCAGCGAGCACAAGACACACACTGAGACCAGAACCAAAAACATGCATTAATCCACACACACACACAGCAGTGTGTGTGTGTGTGTGTGTGTGAGAGAGAGAGAGAGAGAGAGAGAGAGAGAGTCCAAAACAACGAGAGAGAATGAAAAAGTGTCTCAGTAGCTTTATTGCTTTCTCATCCTTCATTGTCAGCCAGACTGCCTCTGCCTTGCAATTCTCTGGTCTAGATTCCTCACTAGCACACTTGTTTGTGTGTAAATGTGTGTGTGAGGATATATGAGCAGGACAGTGTTTAAGGAATCAGATGGCAATCTGTAATGTCACGCTGCAGGGTTGGGCGAATGAGGAGGGAAGAAAGATAGAGAGGAGCAGAGAGCAGAGAGCTCCGTATTGTTCTTGAGACAAACATGGCAGAGCATCCTGCAGAGGAGATGAAAGTGATCTGAGAAACATATCACACTGTAAAGTCAGCCAGAGAAATGAGAAGAAAACTGGTGTCAGTGTGCCAGAGATGCTCACAAGCTATTTTATTGAAGTCTCAGAATATCATGTACAACTCAAGTGCAACTCGAGTCCTAGTGGCAGACTGGAGTCCCCAGTCCTGGAAAGTGCTCATCAGATGTCTGCTGAATTGCAGAGCATCTATCTTCTGATAGATGAGAGAATTTGCAGCTTTCATCTATTTTATTTGTCCTTAAATTGAATGAATTGAACCATGAGCCTGGTTCTGGTCAAAGTTTCTGATATCTTAAAGAAAGATTTTCCTTGCCCCCGTCGCCAGGTGCTTGCTCATGGTGGAAATTGTTGGGTCTATGCAGATAACATGTAAAGTACAGTCTAGACCTGCTCTATATAAAAACTTACACCTGGAGGCAACTGCTTATTTTTTTTAACAGAAAAAAAGAAATTTAGGAAATTGTTTCTGCATGTAGACCAGTGTGTCATATATAATGACATGTCTTGTAGAAAAACCCTTTTCAGAGTCCCACAAACAGGTTTCCACATACCCAGGACACACACTAACCTGTTCTAAAAGCATGATAAAAAACTGAATGTATTATTAATACTGACACGATGATGATGATTTGAAGCATGGACCATTAGATAGTGCAGCAAGGAGCTTGATCAACTTTTTATCCACACACACGTCATTCATGTCATCATGTATCAAGTAAAATAGTGTTTAACTTCCAAGATCAAGATTTTTTTTGCCACGCCAAGTTTCAAGTCATTAAAACAGTGATTCAAGTAGACTCTAGTCCAAGATTTGTGTGTCTGTGTGACCGCATCACAGTGTGAGTTTAGTTCCTGACACTATTTATTAAAAACGGTCTTGGTACTGGTGAAAAGGTTTTGAAGTGTAAAGAGATGAAAGAATGATAATAAAAATAAATCCATCTTCCCTTCTCTCCCTTTCAGCCATTGACTGAGATAAAGACACAGGAAGCATACAAATAAATTCTCCTTCAATGAAACCACTGGAATGGTTCATAACTAAAAAATAATCCTGCTAACAAACACTAGTAAATGGCAAACAGTGAATGTGTTCCCAGCTTGGCTATGCAAATGTGAATTGAGCCCTTCATCAGAGCGACACTTTGTTTACTCACAGCCAAGACAGATGAGCTAGCATCCCTCCTGCTCCTTTGCCACTATTGGCAAAACAATAGCCTCCTGATTGCAAGCGCTGTTCATTTGCATTGGACACATGGTGGAAATGAGATTCCCATGGTGATGGATGGGCTCAGTCTCCCTGCTATTTAAACAGACTGACTGAAGACCCATGGGGGTGTACTCCCAGCTATACGCATTCCCAGTTTCTCAATCCACCGTACTCTTGCAATCCCATCTCAAGCTAATAGACTTGGGATGGGAATTGTCGCTCTGGTGGATTGAAACTGTTTCCCCATGCTGGCTCATATTGCAGAGTAACTCCAGGATGGTGAAGATGGATACAGATGACTTTCATTGATCATCTACCTTCTAAATCCAACAACCTGTTTGTCTGGATCCATGTGGTTGACTCGTATCCCCAAGTGAAGCTGCTGTTCACAATAATGTATTGCCCGCAATGTTTGCATCTTAAAATGTGTCAGGAACTTAAATATTTGTCTTTTTTTTCAGGACTACAGGACTATGTCGACTGGTGCGATGGCAACTTCACATTAACACCACATCAACACTAGCAAGACGAAGGAGATGGTGATCGACTTCAGGCGGAAGACGCCTCAACAACAACCACTAACAAACTGAGACTGTTTGGACAACACAGACATCCTGTACAAAGAGAGTCAAAGTTGTCTCCACTTACTGAGGTCCTTTGGAGTGTGCAGGATGAAGTTAAAAACTTTCTGTGACTCATCAGTATCTGCATTATTTTATGCATTCGTCTTTATGAGCAATTTCTTATCAACCTTGTGTAAATGAGCTGCTGTGACAAGTGAATTTACCCGGTATGGGATTATTGTCGGAGTTTTACAGTGAAAGCAACTTCTTAATGCTGTAATATATTAGAATTTAATACAAAATTCCTGTTCTACTGTTATAGATGTTTGACTTTTACCAGATGTGAAAAATGTAACTCTTTGTGGACAGATGAATCATTTGCAGAAACCAAGAAAAGGGAAGAAAGACTTTCCTCTGCCTAACAGAACATTGTGTATCATGAAAGCAGTACCGTCTCTTTGACGTCTTCAGCTCTGCCCTCATCTCTTTAAATGCCCGTGGGAACTTTTTGTTCTCGTTGACACAGTAGTGTTCATGTATTTCAGGAACCATTTCCCTTTTTGAGCCACATTCCGTGTGAAAGTTTCTGATTTCCAGTGAGCTTTTTCGACTGCTACTGTATGCAGTGGTCTTCAGACCGATAGGCCACTCTTCCAGGAAGTGGAGATTTTATGTGTGTTCAACTTTATTTGACCTCCTCTGGGTTTGTATCAGTTTTGCTGAGACATCATCTTCTGTCTGTCTCTATTCTCTATTCTCTACCAGGACCAGGAATTCTAGACTCTACTGAACCAACCAATTTAATCCAAGAACAAGCTGATTGGGTGCAGAGTGGGAAGACAGAGCTAACATTTGTCGATTGCTTTGCGTTAGTGACATGATCCAGATGCGTTCAGCTGCTCTCGCCAGATCAGCCCTTACAGCATGCTCAGTCCAAACAGAATTCTCAGTTGTTTACCTTCATTAAAAGCACCTAAAAACAGCAGATCTGCTACAGTAGAACCATAAACTGTTACTCAACATGGATACAGGACTCAACTGCAGCACTCAAGGCAGATACAGGAGGTAAACAGTCTTTAATCACAGGTAAAAGGTTCACAGGAATTAAGTCAGGCAAGGCAGGCAAACAGTCCAAAGCGGAACAGACAAAAGCAGGGTCAAAAACAGGCAAGGGATGAAACCGAAGCACACTAGTAAAACACTGGAAAGTAGGATGCATGGTACACTAAACAATCTGGCACTGGGGAAGGAGAACAAAAGAGTTTAGACAGTGATGAGACACCGGTGAGGGTGATTAGGGTGTGACAGACACAAGGTGGGACAACTGAGAGGCTGGAGAAGGTGGAGAGTGGACTGACTGACAGTACCCCCCAAGTGATTACCATTTGAGCCAGACAGGTTGAGTGCAATGAGAGATCTGACACAGCAGGTGACCGAGTGCAATAGCTTCCAGAGGTCTAGACAGGGGAACGATTCCAAGATCCAGCCACTCTGCCAGGTGCCAAGCCATGAAGCCCCCCCCATCCACCCTGGAATCCAGTGCTGGGTAAACAGCCCTCTGCTCTGTTGAGACAAATTCAGTGGTCAAGAGATGTTGTGAGAGATACTTTGGCTTGCCAGTGTGCTGTGCCTTTCACTGGACAGGACATGAGTGTCCCGACTCTCTGCAGTAGATGCATGTGCCCTCCCCTAGCCATCACTGTGGTTCCTCTGGAGAGAGGTAGCCTCAGACCAGCTGCACGGGCTCTGCTGCCCCTCTGACTGGGAGGAATTGCTGCAGGCCAGCATTTATCCCTCTCAAGCCTGTTGTCAGTGTGGATGGTGAGGGCAATTAGCAAGTCCAGGTCAAAGGGGAGGTCAAGAGGGATGAGAAGCTCCTTAATGGATACCGAGAGGCCATGGAAGACAGAACAGCAAGGCAGCGTTCCACTTACTGTCAGTCGCTTGCGTACCGAACTAAATGGCATAGTCAGCTACTCGTCTGTCCTACTGTGAGGACAGAAGAGCCTGGACTGCCTCATGATTGCTGGTTTGTTGACTGGTGCAGTCAGAGATCTTACTTCAAGAGACCATAACTCCATTCAGGGAGCAGCAGATGGGAGAGTCCCATGCCCAGGCAAAGGCCAGCTCTACCCAATTTGGTGCCCTAGGTGAGATTACTCCCTGGCATGCTCACAATTGAACAACAGCCAACTAATCAAACAGTTTAATTTGTACAACTTTCCAGTGTGTCTTTCAACGACAATTCTACATGTCTGGACTTCCTCCAGTCAGCAGGGTCTAAAAGGTGCTGCCTTGAGACTTGTGTACTTCAGAATGTGTTGATAGGGTACTCAGGCTGTTGAACAGGGGCAAATGTTCATCTTCTCCCGCTTATCTGAGGTCGGGTCGTGCGGTCAGAAGCTTCAACAGGGAAACTGAGACTTCCCTCTCCCTGGCGACTTCGTCAAGCTCTTCCAGAGGAACCCCAAGGCGTTCCCAGGCCAGCCGAGAGACAGTCTCCCCAGTGTGTCCTGCGTCTTCCCCAGGGCTGCCTCCCAGACTTGCCTGGATCATCTCACATCCTCACTAGAGGAGGAGGAATATTGAACATGATAAGTACAGTAGGAGGAGAACTAAGCAGCAGCAATAGGATCACTGGGCACACAGTTGTCAACAGTGATGACTATAGTAAAGTTAATTTATCTACCAAACATAATGACATGATGAAACTGGAATGAAATACCAAATCAGACTGGACATACAGGCAGGGATGAGAGCTGTGTAGAAACTCTTATAATATAACTGAACTAACTTTTACGTACTTCTCGGACAAACATCGCTGATACAGTGCATTTCACATTAAACAACACAGATTACACTCATTATTTAGCATGGTAAGTCAACACTGCCTTATTTCAACCTAGCTAGCAAGCTAGCACAAATGAAACATCTTCAAACAAAACAGCATTGACCTTTATATTGTGACTTCTCTTTTCTTCTCGTTTGGTTATGCACACCTGAGGGGTGGCTAAAGCAGGGTTAAAAACCAGGCAAGGGTCGAAACCAAAAAGCATACTAGCAAAACACTGGAAAGTAGGACGCATGATACACTAAGAATCTGGCACTGGGGAAGGGGAACAAAGGGTTGACGAAGTGATGAGACACAGGTGAGGGTGTGACAGACACAAGGCGGGGAAACTGGAAGGCTGGAGAAGGCGGAGATCCAGTTACCAGGGCTCCTCTTTTCCATTTCCTTTTAGCAAAAGTTGTGACGTCTAGTAGAGGGGCTGATATGAAAGTTTTTCTGACGGATGTCTTTTGACTCTTGTGGTTTCAAAGACTCCTAGACCATATCAATCAACATCAATCAACTAATATGAAATTTAATTTAAGTGGCGTCAGTAAACACCCACATACTTAATACTTATAAAGTAAGTATGTGGGTGTTTTCATAGTTCTTTATGTAAAGCCCATACTGCTGCCTACATGAAGTTTACACACAGCTTGACTTTATTTTTAGCCTTTGCTGACATGAGAACATAATGAGGGAAACATGTAAAATATGTAGGCTCAAATGCTAAACACCAAATTCAGATATATTCAAAGATAGCAATATCGGGCTCTGTACTTTCATTAATGATGAAGACATTAAATCAGGCATTAACACATGGTCTAATGCTCAGCTTCAGCTTCAGGGTAGGAAGAGCATTATGCTTAATTTAATGTTATCCAAAGTTCAGCATCTTTAAAACAGAACTGAAACACTCTTGCATTGTCTTTCAGACAGATTTAGTTTCTGATGGTTCTGGTGTTTTTTTTCTACACAGCACAGAGAAAGCACAAAAAAAAAAAAAAATCATTACAGAGAGCTTCTGATGTTGGAGTCTGTCAACCCTGAAATAAAAATCTGTGTAATTAACTGCCAATCCAACTTTACTTTCATCAGCAAAAAAACAAAAACTGAATCATTTTTCCATAGAATTGTCTGCAATAACAATAACAACAGCAATAATAATAACTAAACTGTACACATTAGAGCAGATACACACAGATGGTTCCCTCAGCAGTTTAGCCCCTGGAGCTGCTGCCCTCCCCATGACCCCGATACATTACATGTTTTAAAAACTTGTGGCTATTAGCTACACTTAACTCATGGGTTCTTTCATCAGGAAGGAGAAATATTTTGGTTGACCCAGTTGCACACACAGACACTAAGGTACAAGGTACAGTTCTTGCAGGGATCAGCAGCGGAGAGTAACACAGGCAAAATGTCAAAGCACAAACCTGGCAGCAAGCGTGTGGAGCTCACGAGTTGAAATAGTGGCTGAGTCACTGGAAATCAGGTGTATGTGCAGGTGAGTAGGAGGCGTGTGTGATTGTCCTGACTGTGAGGAGCAGCGGCGTGGCAGAGTCAAAGAATGAACTGACCTGGGAATGCAGATTGTGACACCCATCTGAAGTTTTTTTTTTATTCAACTGGACACCTGGCTTGTTTTTAATTTATGTTTCAAAAATGATTCCATAAACAGATTAAGAATTATGATATAGATCAACATAATGGTAGAAATATTACATATGAACAAACATACATATCATACAATACCTGTAACGTCAAAGAACCAGTGAGCACTTGTGACACTGACTTTTCCAACAAGAAATAACAGTAACTTAAAAAAGTCTTTGATTACAGACACACTGATCAAGCACATGGATTTTTCTGTTTGTGGGCACTTTGTCAAACCTCTTTTAGTCTACGCTCTATAAACTTAATTTTTCAGATGTATGATGCTGATGATGTTTGAGATATCACTGCTGCTGGTTCACACGTGATGAATTACTAATAATGTGAGCGCTATAAATACCCACAGCCGTGGTGGAATTTCACGCATCATGACAGCTGCTCTGGGATTGTTGGAGGACATCTTTGCCTTTGTTTACAATCAAACTGTATTCTTTTATTTTCACTGGCCGGTTCACAGACTGGACGAGCACGCAGAGTACCAGTGTGCAAACAGTAAAGGTGTGTCTACATTGAGTGGAAATCTGGTCAGTGCAGTTAGCAATCTGGTTTGCTAACTGCACAACGCAGTTATGCAACTGATAACATGGTTAGTCTGCAAATCAGTTTCTCAAGAGATGCAAAGGGTTCAGGTTAAGGCTGCAATACACTTTTTACCACTTTGGAAGTGAGAGAAGGAGGGTCTCTATACATCAGTGATCCAGTGAGTGCTGATATTATCATGTTTAATGCTGATCACAGATCTTACAACCTGGCACACCAGCATTTACTTGTTCCTTTTGGCTAGTTTTATTGTATCTGTGACATTGATGTGTTTTTAACAAAGTCGACAAATTAATCACAAGATAAACAGCAGCCCAAATAGCTGTTGTTAATGTAATGCCCTGGTAGTGCTGTCAACAGCCAAGTAATGAGGGAATCCATTTCATTCAAACTGTAATCAATAAGAGCGTTGCCTCATTGAGGCCAGTGTGGCTGCAGGCCAGATGGATGAATACCTCTGCACCGTGCCGGAGACTCTGTGGAGGCTCAGAGAGAGTGTGTGAATTTTCCTATGCAGGAAAATCTACTAACCTACAAACACACATGCCAACATGTAACTACATTTATTTTATTTATTACATCTGCACATCTGCTCAGTCATACAGATATTAATCACAAGCACAAAAACAGCTTCTATTCCTGCAGCACTGTAACACCATTGTTTAGAGCTAAGAATAATGGAGCACGCACCCAGCACCCACACAAAGATTACACAGTGTGCCCTGTGTGTTGGCTGAGGGGTGGGCAGTGGAGACGGTTCATTTGAGGAACATAAACACTTTTGTAATTGGCACTCTATCACTGCGTTAGCTAGGATACACAATGTCAGACCCATGCTATTAACTACACACACACAGGCTAATTTAATCTTTGCAAGGTCATAAATCAAAACTCAGTGGAAACACACTGCTTAGTCAGTCAATGGCCAGACAGTGGGTGGTAATAGTGTGTGTAGGAGGAGTGCTAATTACTGTATACTCAGCTTAATGATATCAGTTTGTTTGCATATCACTGCAGCACAAGCCAACTATCAGAGTGAACCGCCACTGACCACTAAACTGGAACTCTAAGGTGTACTACACGTTCATACACGTGCTCTTGCACATGTATCTGCTCATGCACTCAGCACAGGTGAAGTGTTTTTATCAGGATGGAGACAGTTATTTCAGCGGTTTCACCCACTGAGCCCATCTTTCAACACCACGGACGGCAGTGTTTTTGTTGCTGGATAATTTACAGAGAAGGAAGCCTCCTGGAGCGTTTGGAACAAAAAGCAGCATGCTGACAGGTTCTGTCAGAAAGAGCTGCAGACGTCTTTGACTGTCACACATACTGTACAGACGAACCAGTGATGGATTCAGACATGTGGGACATTGTGCATGTTTTTAATATTGGGTTAATGAATGGGCAGAGCATGATAAACATCTATGTATGAAAACCAGTAAATATTATTTTAGATGTGGTGAAAACATTTTGAAATTTTAGTGTTTTACAGATATTTGTCAAGATCCCTTGAAACCAAATGACAAACTGGGATGTCTGGTAGTTCAGTCTGAAACACTAAGACATGTTAGCTACATTTTTGTTTTCTTTGATTTGTTTTGCCCAACCACTCACAAACATCACTGTCAGCCGTCATGGAAGCTGTGATAGTAGATGATAGACATCACATTTTTCAAGACAGTCTTAATTGATTGACAACAACCTCTCACAGGTTCAGACACTGACAGCTGTCACCACCAGAAATTCTCTGATGATACTGCCATCACTGGATGTGTATCAGAAGGAAAGCAGGAGTACAGAGTAGTTATCACAGACTTTGTCGACTGGTGAGAGAGACACAAAAAAAAGACTAAGCGAACTAGTGAAGAGGTCCAGCTCTGTCTGGACTGCCATTTAGACTCCATAGAGGAAGTGGGGGAGAGGAAGTTCATGCATCATGTTCATCCATCATGAACACCTCCTGCTTCATTCCAGCAGCTGTCACACTCTCTAACACCAGCATGACTTTTTTCTATATATTTCATTCTATAGATCTTTTTTATCCACCTTGTGTATATGAGCTACTTTGACAAATACATTTTCCCAATGTGGGATCACTAAGTATAACTAAGTAGTCTTGTCTTGTCTTGTCTTAAGATAAATTAGCTCCTCCAAGCCAGCTACAAATTGAAATGTTAATTACACATTCACACTTGCATAGTTTCTTTACAGTCTTTGGGCTCTTTTACACTACATATTCGCCCATAGAGGCAAGGTGCCAACTGCTCATGAAAGAGTTAATAAACTTCTTGGTTTCAAGGACAGTTTGACATGCAGACTGGAGGAGCTGGGGATCGAACCACAAATATTCTGATTAGTGGATGACCTGCTGTGCTGTGGACTATTAGAGACAAAATACATCATGCCTTTCCTTCGACAGGCACTGATCTGCATTCTGACACAGCAAGTTTGGAATCAGCTGCAAAACCTGATACATATTTAGACTGTTTTTCTCCCATTGACCTTCATCAAATAACTTCAATAATTTCTTCATTCTTCATTCTTCTTTATTGGATATGATTAATCTGTTTATTATCAGGATATGTACCACAGTCCTTTAAAGTTGCTGTAATTAAACCTCTTGTTTAAAAAAAAAAACACTTTAGATCCAGAGGCTTCAGCCACTTACAGACCGATATCAAACCTTTCCTTTCTCTCTAAGATACTTGAGAAAGCTGTAGCTAATCAGCTGTGTGAATTTCTCCATAAGAACAGTTTATTCAAGGATTTTCAGTCAGGATTTAGAGTGCATCATAGCACAGAGACCGCACTAGTCAAAGTCACAAACGATCTCCTGGCCTCCAGCTCCACCGTAAAGAATCTTGGAGGTTTTTTTTAAACAGGATTTGTCCTTTAATGCCCACATAAAACAAATTTCAAGGACTGCATTCTTCCACTTCCGCAACATTACCAAAATCAGACGCATCATGTCCCAAGCGGATGCAGAAAAACTAGTCCACACATTTGTTACTTGGACTATTGTAACTCTTTGTTATCAGGCTGCTCCAATAAGTCTCTTTGCAGCTAATTCAGAATGCTGCTGCACGTGTTCTGAGAGGAACCAAGGTCAGAGATCACATCTCTCCCATTTTGGCTTCCTTGCACTGGCTACCTGTTAAATCTAGAATAGAATTTAAAATTCTTCTCCTTACATACAAAGCTCTTCATGGCCAGGCACCATCATATCTAAAAGAACTCATAGTTCCTTACTACCCCTCTAGAACACTGCGCTCTCAGAATGCTGGGTTCCTTGTGGTTCCCATAGTGTGGAACAAACTACCTTTCTGGGTTCGGGAGGCAGACATGGTCACCACCTTCAAGACCAGACTTAAGACTTTCCTTTTTGATAGCGCTTATAGTTAGGGCTGGCTCAGGCCTTCCCTTAGTTGTGCTGCCATAGGACTAGACTGCCGGGGGACACCCATGTCTCTTTCTGGGTTATTCTGGGTGATGTAGTCACATCTCCCTTTACTGACAACCTTCTCTCTCTCTCTCTCTCTCTCTCTATCTCTCCAATCATTATTACCATCAATGCATGTTACTAACTAAACTTCTTCCCTGGAGTTTCTGTGCTTTCTCGTCCAGCAGGTTCTGTTGGACATCTGTGTCTCTCTATCTCTATCACAGGTTCCACTGCTACTGTAATCATTCTACCATTTATTGTAATTCATTGTAATTGTACAATATGTTTGTGTTTTCCTGAGGCTCTTCCTCTTCCACATTTTTTCCCTGTTAAAGGGTTTTTGTGGGCAAGTTTTTCCTCTAAGGACAGAGGGTGTCACTCCCTGTACAGATTGTAAAGCCCTCTGAGGCTAAATGTGTTTTGTGACTTTGGGCTATACAAATAAAATTTGATTTGATTTTTGATTTGATTTTTTTGATTTGTGCCACCTCAGCCACAGCTGATAATATATCAGTCACAGCAGACTTAGAGTATGTGATCTTACTTAAGCAGAAATGTTGAAATGTAGAACTTATGAGTATATTAATCATAATAATATATAGTATTTTTATACTATGATACTGTTACTTTTACTTCAGTCAAAACTCTGAATGCTTCTTCCACACTGGTGAGACCATGATGGCAGTGGAGACTGTGTGTGTGGACAGCAGTTGTTAACTCTGCACACCAGTGGCTTAGATCCTAACTAGCTCTTCAGCAGGAGACTCCACAATCAATGCACTTAATCTCACACAAATAAATCAGCAGCACGCAGGGGTCATGTGATTGAACCGCCTGTGAGAATGTATGCCCACTGACATTGACAAGACACAATGTTGCTCCTGTGTGTCTGGTGAAACTTGACAAAAATCAGTCTGAATCTGAATTTGATTTTCCATTCGTCAATAAACCCAGATTAAATGACATCATTCACCAGCTGGACAAAAGTGACACCCAATACAATCATCGCTAAATATATTTTGGCCACGACAACAAGTGCTGCAGAGTTCAGGGAGAAACTGAGATGGGAGCGACACAAAGTGACACAGCGAGAAGCATGACTCAGCAGTTTCACACCTCATTAGAAATCTTGTGTGTGTGTGTGTGTGTGTGTGTGTGTGTGTGGAGCTGTTAAAATGTTTAGGATGCTTCCCCAAGCCAGGACTTCCTCTCACCTTGGCCAAGTTCATCTTATAAGAGAGAAACATATAGAGGACCCTCCCAGACTTAACACCTTTTTGGATGCTAATGAATTCATCTGTAGAGAATCAGCCTGATCGTCTCTCAGAATATTTATTATTCTGCAGCCTTGTTTGCTACTTCCTCTGCTTTCCCTTCCACATAGCTTGAATTTCACTGTTTAATTGGCTGATGATTATTTGAGGCTACACACATTTAGATATATCAGTATAAAAATATGCTACATCATTTTTAGCATCATTAACATATTGATCATTAAAAGTTTGCAAGAAATGACATGACAAACTTTGTGAAATTTAGCGGCCACTGGGAGATGGATGTCTTCTCTCTTCACTGACTACTGCAGCTGCTGGCAGTGTGTCCATTCTCCTCCATTTTATGTGTTTCTATGTAAAAACCTACACCAGCACATCTGGACACTTTGCTTTCACCGTGTTCTCCTCTGTTTCCCATGTTCACACTCTGTCATAAGGAGATGGCAGGACAGAGGGTGAAGAGGGTTTGTTTCTAAATAGTGTTTAAAGGGAAGTTTTAAAGGGAACTTTTCTTGTGTCTGATTGTTGTGTTGGTGTTCTATAGAACCCGTCTTGGGGGTAGAAGTTGGACCTCTTGTGACCAGGCAGTGATGTTTTCTGCCCATTTCCTGACTCCGGAGATGTCGGCTACACACAAAGTCCTGAATGGAGGGCAGATCGGCACCAATAGTTTTCTCTGCAGTCCTTTTCTGTTATAGTCTGTCCCTGTCCTGTTTAGGGGCCGATCCAAACCAGACAGTGATGGATGAACAGAGAACAGACTGGATTATTGCAGAACTGGATCAGCAGGCGGAACTTCCTGAGCTGGCACAGATGAGTTAAAGCTGGTTGAGCAGGGGACTTGGTCAGATGAACTATGGAGGACAGAATTTAAACAAGACTGACATCAACACAAAGAGATTATGAGATTATTAAACAGGTGAAGGAAATAGGTGGCTAAATATGTAATACACTAGCATCTATTAATCTCAGGGCCCACCTCCTGTCCACACATCGTAGTGTCCTTAGGCAAGTCACCAAACTGTGTATAGCACAGGCCATTGCTAAATCTCCAGTCCCAAGTGCAGTTAAATGGGGATGATTGCATCAAAAAGTCTATCTCGTGTAAAAATCCTATGCCAAATCAAATACATGGATCTTCTGTGCTGGGATATGGCGGGCACAGCTTGATTTACCAGCAAGCAAATCATCCGCTCAGGCAGCTGGAAGATAGCAGAGTCTTTCTAATGCCCTCCTAGGATATCGCTAATGTCCTTCCCTCAGGCAACAGCACCTCTTCTACTATCTGAGACCATCACAAAAAAGCTGTAATGTATTTTGCCTTTTAGCTTCTTTCCAGTCAAACTGTAGGCTGAGGTCAGTAGCATATGGTGTGAGGGCTACATGCTGCATTTCACTGAGATGGAGTGAATGAAAAGGGTACAGGGACTTTCCTTTTGCTAGCCTAAGCACTTTGTGAACAAGGGCTCTGTGTGCTAATTGACTGGGCCCTCCTCAGACATCTCCAGATTGCTAATTAATGGGTCTTGTTAATGACTACCTGCATTAGATGTAATCACATGAATAAAACATTCAGTCGTGAAGAAAAGCCAAGGTCAAATGTCATGTAGACATGATGGTGAAGGTGGATAGTCTAGCAAACTACAACAGCAACATGCCAGATTCACAGGCAATGTCACGTGTAGTGAGGTAAGTGAAAGATTGTGATTTTGGTTTTAATGTGAACAATGATAACATGTTGGTTCACAGTGTCACAACTTTATAGGAATCAAGATTACAGCTAGAAAAATGTAATTAGGGTCCTAGAGACATTGCATGGGGCTGACGTGCTCCACCAATGTTAGATCTATAATGCAACTCAATGGTGCCTGTCTTGAGTTGATAATGCATCGACTTACAAAATGTTGAGTGTTGTTCAAGGCTTTCTATTAAATCTATGCAATCTTAAAGCCAAATTCAAGGTGACTCTTGGCTTTAAAAAGTTCCATCCGCAACCACACAGAAGACATTGGCAACTGCATACTTTCATGGACTGAGCAGTACTCGTGATTGTGTGAAAAACTGGTGAGAATGTAATCCATCTTCCAGAATGAGCAAGCCAACCTGATTGAGGGCCACATAGGAAATCATATCAGAAGATTTGTGATTGGTCTCGTAATAGTCTCTGGAATGGGTGCATTCCATGTCACACACTGTGTTCTGAAACTGTGAGTGATGATACAGAGATCGGCTACACCACAACTTGCATTTGGATAACTGGGTAAGTGTATCATTGACCTTGGGTGTCAGTTAGCCCTCGATCTAGTCATCCACAGCAGATGTTGATCTGTCTTTTAAAATAAGTTTCAAGTTAAGACATAACTGTGATTATTAAACATCTCAAGGTTGAAGTCTCTGTGGTGAAATGATATTGACATAGTGGCAACAGGCACATAGATCACCAATAGTTTGTTCTCTTGAATTTCTGTTTAAGATGTATGTGATGACCTTGTATGAGTCAGAGCGCTCTGTGCTGAATTCCAAACTCAATATTAGGAGCCTGCAAATGAGACCACTCTAACAGAACTGGCTTCCTGCGGTGCTGAAGCTAGCGTAGCTGCTGTAATGTAATTTCCCATTTGGCTTGTAGCTTCTTAGTGTTTTCTGTCGTCAGCCAGCTGGGGCTCTTCTTGTTGTCGAGGGTATAACATGAAGCAGGAAATGTTAAATCTTCCTTTGTGTTGGAGTGCTGCGTTGTGGCAGTGTCACCTCGGCAGAGGTGTCTTGTTCACACCTAACAGAGAGGAGATGGTGGGGGAGTGGAGGGTGAGATACCAACAAATGATGTCAGCTTGTGTTATGCAGACTGACTTAAAGGAGAATAATATGCCTGAACAAGTCCTGAGAGTTGGCGACCCTGCTGTACAGGTTATTTTACCACCGATAGCAGCTACAATTTCAGGACTTCTCATACTGAACCATCTATCATCACTCTCAGCTTTCATGAACTGTATTTTGCTTGCTGCAGCTGTACCTTGTCAGTTATTGTCGCACTTCATTTGATTCATGTTCACAGCATATGGGAGCTGCTGCATTTCCAACTTTAAACTGCCACTCATTCACTGTGAGGTTATACATGATATCACTTTTTCAAAATGGCCTGCTTTGGAATATTTTCTTTTTATACTGTTTTGGTATACAGATTTGGAGATTTGGTAGTCAAACTCAACACTCCTCTGCTTAGAAGCTAACCTTTAACAGAGGAACAGGAAAAGGAAGAGGAAGAGGGCGGTCAGGGCCAGGTGAATGAGGAAAACCTGTATGTGTGTGTATAATGATCCTACAGAACAGCACTGTCAGCCACAATATCTCTGCAGATTAGCAGCAGCAGCTAGTTGTTTACAAGAGCTGATTGCGGCCATTTGTAGAAATTGAATTGCATGCTGCCATTAAAAGAACAGTTGTTGGAACAGCTGTCCATTAAGTCCATGCTGAATCGCTGTCGTTTAGTAGGTAATGCTGTAGAGCTGTTTGACTGGTTGTAAAACCGGAATCATTGGGCAAGTTTGACACCACAGACATGTAAATCAAAATGAACAACAGAACGATTCACTTTATCAGTGTTATAGCTTACTGGTTTTTGTTCCAGCTCTACAATGTTGCCATGGAAATGGCAGAGTTAATGATAACCGCCATGCTGTCATGTCATGTCATTTGAATGTTCTAAATATCTAATTGACCAATCAGATTGCTTGGTCAGAACTTCTTGTTGTACAAACTGTGTTTTTGTCTGATGACACACACTGAGGTCATTTACATGTGTTCACTTTATTCTAAAACAGATTTATTTACACATAAATCACTTAAAATCCAAATTTGAGAAAAGGGAGGTAATGGGGGAAATACCTTCTTCTGAATAAGTTCTGATCACAAATCAAAACTGATTAAAAAGATTAATTACTAAAGATTTTCGAAAAGTGAAATATCTATAGAAGTATTTCATGGATTTGCACACAGTTTGGCATTGACATTCATGCTCCACAGATATTTCAATATAACTTAAATACAGAATGCAGACCTCCATAACTAGTAGATCTACTGTAGATCCACTACGGTGCAGACATGAAGCCAGAGGAGCGAGGGATTTAAATAACAAGGTCCTGAGCATTGGAAAAACAAAAGCCCAACACATTCTTGGTTTAGAGATTGTATCTGACAACAGTATCAGATACAAGGTGTATCAAGTGCTACAGTATTAGGTCAGGCATGAACAGAACAACACACAAAAACCCCACCGATTGACAGTTTCCTTGAAATGTTTCTTTCAACCATCTAGTGCACCACGGCGTCCATCTTATTCAAATAAAATCTACATTGTAATGTTCTGCAAGACATTTTCTCTTCTGTTTTAATAGACACAGTTCAGTGTGTGCTCCTGGCATTGATTCATAGTAGAATTGAGATACACTTTTACGTCGTGCAGCACAGGATGACAATATATCTAATTGATTTTTCAGGTTTCTAAAGGACACAAGAAGATTTATTGCCTTTGCTTTGGCCATGAGAAGCAGCGCCTCATGGGAATACACCCATACATCTTTCCTTTGGCCAACATCCACCTAAAGGCTCAAGCATGGCCACTTGCCTGTCGGTTACCATGACAACCAAATCTTCATCCCTTCCTAACACATGTTGGAGGTGAGTGACAGTCTGTGGAATGTTTATTCCACGTGTGTGTGTGTGTGTGTGTGTGTGTATATATATATATATATATATATATATATATATATATATATATATATATATATATGTGTGTGTGTGTGTGTGTGTGTTTGTGTGTGTGTGTGTGGGACATGTGGGACTGGCTGTGTTTTAGCATTGTGTAACCAACATAAATAGTGCCAACATAAATTGTTGGTGGAATGTTACATAACCCAGACAATCACCATCAAGAGAAATGCAGAAATCATATCACATTATTTCCCTGTTGTGCTGTTGCATATAACACACAGCAGGAGACGCCAGAATGTTGACACGAGTTTGAACAAGTCCAAAAATCTCTGGCCAGATTCCATGCTGAGACTGATGAGTGGGACTCAATGATATGCTGGATCATTTTCTTTCCTCACTTACCCATTTCTTTTTCTTTTCGTTCCCATGTTAGGGCCTATTTTCTCTCTCTTTGTCTCCTTAGCCTCAGGCCATCACAGCGCGGTGTTAAAAACATCTAGTGTCAACAGAGGCATCTGAGTCATACACAGTATTCCAGCCTGATACACTTGTTAGTGTCACAGATCACAGGTACACAGTCCATCAATGTCCTCCTGTTGCTAATAATAATTACCTTTATAGATAATTATAGAACAAGATACACAAGTGACTGATCTACATAATGTCCAACCATAATGACATCCACAACCATGCACAGAAAGAGCCATAATATGGCCGCACAACTAAGGGATGAAACGACTTAAAGTTTCATTTTGATTGTATTGCCCTTGCCAATATTTTTCCTTTCCCAACAGCAGTAACAGCGACCAATGCATTGCTGATTTCAAAGTGTGCAAAAATTATCTGGCAGTCACGTAAAACTGACACAGTACTGCAAGGTCAGTACTTCAGTCACAGGGTTCAGTTGGATTTTTGTTTGGCTGGACTGGTCTGGTGTAGGATCTTAAATTGGATTGATTTTGAGCAAAATGAACCAACATTTATCTTCATGAGCCATTCTGACAAGAAGCAGCTCTTATAGATTAATGTATTTGTTGGTAATATTCATTAATGAAATGTGCATTTTCTATATTCTTCTGCACAGCGCTTACATTATTTGTGCAATTAACAAAATAAAACTGGTAAACACTCTGTTATAAATCATTATAACAGAGAATAGTTCATTTCCTGAAGCATGTAGCTGCTGTATTAATTGGGATGAGTGAATTTCTGTGTCTGTCCTTTTTCTTGATTAATAAATCACCAATCTGAGGTCATGCAAAGAAGTGAATTGAGTGATCATGGGATCTTGTTCACAAGGAATGGTAGAATGGACAGGCAGACTGGTGCAGTGCCAGCAGTGATGTGAGTGTTGTACTAGACTGTTGTACATTGTACTGCTGTAGACAGACCATGGTGAAGAAAGGAAGCTGGAAGGCAAAGCTTCTCATTTACCAATCAATCTATGTTCAGCCCTTACCTACGGCCATGAGCTATAGGTAGTGAGCAAAGGAATGACATTGCGGCCAAAATGATTTTCCTCCATTCCGCTGGACTCAGTTTTAGAAACAGGGTGAGGAGATCTGACATCAGGATGAAGAACAGAGTAGAGCCACTTCTCTTCCAGCTGACGTGGCTTGGGCATCTGATTAGGATACCACCTGGGCACTTTCCTTTGGATGTCCAACTGGAAGGAGACTTGGGGACAGACCCAGAATTTGCTGGAGGGATTATGTATCCCATCTGGACTGGAAACACCTTGGGATCCCCCAGGAGGAGGCATGCTTGGAATACCTGCTGCCATAGCCGAATAGGTGCAATAAAATAGATGAATGGAATCATCAGAGGTTTACTCTAGTTTAGTTCATCTCACATATATTATCTCAATTTTATGCTCAGCTACCCAGAACAGCTGCTTGATATCTTGTTAATCTCACAGATTACAGAAAGGGTAGTATGTGGCAAAGTGAAAGGGATTATCACAGAGACAAGCTGGTATCTGTATCCCCTGCCACCAAAGTGACAGCTTTGAGAGCCCCAGGCCTCTCTTAAACTGATTTGCACCCACAATTTGGTAAGAAAGAGTTGTCCAAAAAGAACATGATTAACATCAGTCTGCCCGTCCCACAGAGCTAAACTAAAAGAAAAGAAATGTCTACAAGTTAAGTGGTGTGATTCATTTGTGTGACAAATGATTTTCCTGGCTTTTATGTACATAGTAGAAGATTGCTGTTCAGATATAAATCAGCTGCTCATGATACTGATAGAGCGCTTGAAAATGTTCACCATAGAAACAGCTAAATTACTTTAACATGCAATAAGATTATTGTAAGATAAACAGGAAATTGGTGTTGAGCCAAAGCTCTTTTTAATGAAATATCTGTATGTAGATGTAGATGCAGTGTCGTATATCATATTATAGCCAGCAGCAGAAGCTGTAACATAAGAGACAAAACTGGAACAAAAAGGTCAGTTCTGTGGTCATGACTAAAGGTTATATCAAATCTCATGATGCTCCAATCAGTTTTCAATCAAAGTCACTCTTTGCCTCATAAATTATGATAAGTTGTCTTCAATTTGAGACAGCAGTGTTGTAATACTTGAAACTGGCCTTGTTGAAGGCCTCTGTGTTGTCTCAGAATCGATTATCTAAGGACTTTGATTTTTAGTTCAACTCTGGCCAAGGCCACAACTTTGGTTATGCCACCTAATTGTCTGTGCAGTGTCTGATTTATTTGTTAACTGTCTAGGAGGAGACATCAGCCAAACCTTCTGGACTAAAATTTGGTTTCTGCAAAACAGCATCCAAAGGAACACACAGCGGTTTATGCAGCAATACTGCAAGCTGATGTAGAAACCATGCTTTACCCAAAGAGTTTTCATGAAAACATATGTAGGCTATATACTGTCTGGTCTTGGTCTTGGTTTAGTTGGTCTTGACCATGAGAGAATGTTAAATGTAATGTTTCTGCTTTGATCTGATCAGTCAAGAGGATGACAGAACCATTGCACTAAACCACTGAGTTGGCTACGGGCACCAGAAAAAAAAAAAAAAAAACATCTTCCCATAGCAAACATCATAACTCCCCACAGACTGCTACAGTACTCACAGTAAACAGCTTCATAACACCAGAGTCATGTCAAGTGGGAGAGGAGCAGAAAGCAGTCAACAGCAGTACATGGAAAACACGCCGCATTCACAGAAACAGGATATGAAAATCATCAACATGAGAAAGAATTTAGTCTGATTTTTTTATGTTACTGCAAACCAGAAGAAATGAACAGAACATATTATGTGTATTACATATTATACCATAGAAATACACAAACATGTGGCAATGCAGCCTTCTTGAAATGAATAAATCATAATCCATGTATGCTGATTATTCTTCAAACCTGATTATTTCCTGATTATTTTTTGTAATTATTACCTGATTAGATTATTTATCTACCTACCAGACTTCATTTAAAATGCATACAAACCTTTATAAAGATTCCCTGTAATTGTACCTCATGGTAAGTTTGAGTCATTAGCGAGAATGGGGTTCATTTATTAGCACCAAATCTGCTAACCTGTTACGTCCCAGCACAAAGTCATGATGTTTTTAGTGTTACCATTAAATCATAAAAAAAAAGATATCTGAGAAAAAACAAAAAATAAATTGCATTCAGCCATCTGTAACCGCTTATCCAGTCCCCCAGGCGTGGTACACCCAGGAGTCATCACAGGGCACATCTGAATGAAATTGATTTTGAAATTGATCGTATGATATCTCAATCCATCGTGACCGTTACTCTCAGAAATGAAATACAATAATGAGAACTTTCATCAGTGTACATTAGCCTGAAAATAAGAATCTTTTTTTATTATTATTTTATTATCAAAGGAGTTTTTTGTATGTATAGAACTTCTTTTCTTCTTTCTTTTACAGCCACCATAGTTCTTTCTTCATGCTTGGAACAAGAAGGTGAGGCAAGTGGTCTTAAGTTGCTTGCAATCTGCAACTTTGCCACTAGATGTCACTAAATCCTAAACACTGCACCTTTAAGTGATACATAACCTTAATTTACAAATACATTTGAAATAACTGACAAATCCCTCAGTTATTAACTTGCAGTGTTTTTAAGGTGCTACATACTCTATTTGAATTATCAAAAGACAATAACCAATCTCCTCAAAAAGACCATATAAAATCTGAGCACATTGTACTGTACTTTTGTAATTGTAAAGTGCATGTGCTGCTCTTATAATGAGACTTACGTTATATCAATTTTCTCCTCATCTGCACAATAAATCTCCATAGCAACGCTGGTTCATTTGACAGTAGGCAAGTCAATACACCAGACAAGTGAGAAATCATGTCATTTGGTCATATTAAAGAGCTCCATGAACTGTACTGTCGCCAGTTCAACTCTGTTCAGGGACCTTGTTATGTCATCGTATTATAATTATATTAATTAGTCAAAATAATGAAATGAATTATGGTGATCCTTGTGGTCTGCGTCTGACCTAAAATACGATGGCAGCACTACCACTGTCCAGTGTACCTCAATTCAATTCAAGTGTTTTATCTTTGAATGTTTGATATGTTTTCATGGGTTAATTGAGGATTAATCCATGATATTTGTCTTTTCTGTCATCTTTTCTGTAGTTATTTTAGAGGATTCAGTTGGTCTAAAATGTGTTGGGATCTCTGAACAATGAAAGTCAATGTATGCATGTTAAATGGAGTCTTGTTCTGCATGTACACACACTTTCATCTGTATTGTGTGTGGAGCACTGCAGTGATTAATGTCACTATCCCTCATCGCTGTGTTGACCCTCTGGCTCTGACACCTCTAATCTGTCAGGGTGATCAGGGCTCAGTGAGCAGCTACGTTGCAGCACACTGTGCCGGACACTCTACGCTAACCCTCTTGTCTCTGCCATCTCTAGCGGCAGCCGTATCTGTCATACGCCTCCTCTACAAGTGGGAGGTCACACTGCAGTCTGTACTGTCACATCCTCGATGCACAACCATTTGTTTTTCTTTATTCACATTTTCATCTCTTTTTTTGTTTCCCTCTTGGTCTTGTCAAATAAAATGTAAGTATTGTCCTAGTTGCTAAAATTACTCAAGCATAGCTGCTGAGTGCTCTAAAAACACACACTTGGTCATTTTGGATAATTAGCAATTAGCAGGCAAACACAGCAGCAAACAGAAGCTTTAACTGAATGTGTTTGTGTGTGGGCATGATTTGATGATTTGTTTCTAACCTTTCACAACAAAATGTCTTTGTGCTAACAGTGGAGAACACAATATTACAAGGAAATCTACTAAATGCACACGTAACTAGCCTTCATTAGCAGCTAAACTAGCACTACCTGCTTTTTCTAAATCTTTTCATTCTTTCTTCTTCTTTTCAATCTTTTCTAAAAAGCATGAATACTTATACAACCCCTGACACCACATTAACAGTCCAAGAGCCATGGTCCAACAGTGTTAAATCAGATGATATAAAACAAATGGTGACATGAGATGACCAATATTGCCTTTTTCATGTAGATATACTGAATATAGCACACAGTTAATACTATATGTGTATACACACGCACACACATACCAGCCTATGAAGAAATGTGTTGCATTATGGGATCTCACAGTTGTTTCATTATGCCCTCAGGGTCATTTGTAATTTCAACATTTTTTTTAATCTGTTCGGCAGACTAACGTTTAATTCAAATAGTGTCATCAGTCAAAGAACACAGTACACTGATTTTCATTCAAATACTCACGTCATGATCGTTTCAACTCTGTGTGTGGAAACATGTAAGTAGTGAAAAACAGCCTTTAAACATATTTCACATCCTGGTGTGGACGGTGCAGACAGCAGAGATTTAACAAATTATGTTGAACATTGTTTTTTCAGCCTCCTTAAATCATGCTTCCCTCTGCTGCTGCCTCTCCCCACAGACTGAGTTATTAGCTCCGCAGACCGCACTGAGTTATGATGTTGTGTTAACCCTTGAACCCTGACATGTGAGAGGTCACAGCTATAGGGGATGAATAATCCCTCCTCCTGTGGATGATATTTTCACTAGGCTGGCATGTGGCCAATTCGTCAGTGGTCCCTTGAGGAGGGTGGCTGTACAGGTGACGCTACGGGGGAACAGAGGATTGAGGACACTAAACCAACTGACCCGTGCTCCAGACCCATCCCTCTTACTTACTGTTCCTTCACCATATAAAGCTTTACAACGTAGCCCTGCACATATGCAGTTTACAGTGATAACTGTGGAATGATGTGGTCCTTGTGAAACAATGGGTTCTCCAGCTGACTTTTACAGGTTTCCCGCTGACTCACATGAAAATGTGAGTCAAATACCGAGGCATTAGCAAAAATGTCAGTTATAAGTCAGCAAGCTCACCAGGTGAGGTAGAAATAGATATACTGTTTCTATATCTTAGTATAGTATTATAAGAAAAAATGTCTGAATTTTTCCATGCAGAACACACCAGTTTTTTTGTTTTTTAATGATTTTAATGATTCAGAACAGCTCGGAGAAGAAACTGCTTATGAGCTACGGACCAGAGAGTTCACTCAGCAGTACTTGTGTGTGCATGCACATCTACCTGTACTTTCACACCTGCTTATTAACCAGTAGAGTTCTGGTAAACATGGGTTTGTTCAGACATGGTGCTTGGTTGAATGTCACTTGCGTTGCATCTCTGCCTGTCAGAGATTTTTTTTGTTTTTCTTTTTTAAACCGTGAGCTGGCACTAACCATTTTTTCATTTTTTTCATGTTGCTGTATTTCATACAAATAAAGGTAGTAGTGGTATAAATATTACAAATTAAAGGGATAGTTCGGGATTTTTTTACATGAAGCTCTATGGCATCCCCGTCAGTAGTGTCGCACATCCACACCGACTTACCCCCGACAGTGTCCTGTGGGCCGAGTTCTGTCCAGGTTTGGTCAGCAACGAAAGTAGTCCGGCAGGTTTGCTGGGACACTTAAATGAAAAGTTTTTCTTCTCAAAACAGCACGTGTTCAAAAGAGTGATTTATTTGCATCGCAAAACCGATGTCGACGAAAAAGTCCCACGTCGTAATCACTTGGCCCTACTTTCTCTCTTTTTGTATCTCTGCGCTGCTGCAAGATGACAGACGAGGGCTGCGCTGCGCGGAGAGAGCCTGGTGGGGCAAACAAAACTAAACAGTAGCGGCCACTTGCAGCAGCGCAGAGATACAAAAACCTGCCGGACTACTTTCGTTGCTGACCAAACCTGGACAGAACTCGGCCCACGGGACAGAGTCGGGGGTAAGTCGGTGTGGCTGTGCGACACTACTGACAGGGATGCCATACAGATTCATGTCAAAAATCCCGAACTATCCCTTTAAGCTACACACACCACAAAACACAAACAAGACAACTCAAGTCCCACACGCTTCCAGTTTGGACCTGCCCACTCCGAGTACAGATATGGATATAGATAATTCATATGGTTCACAGATACAGATAACGCTGTACTCGCCCATCCCTAGTAATCGGACAGAAGAAACACAAAGCCAACTGTAGCTGGGACTTCAGCATCTAAAATAAACTTGATCCACTCCCAACTTAGGTCCTCTGAGGCTGGAGGCCTATGCAGAGACTTGTGCTGCTATACAGCCATTCTTCACTTTGATGAAGAAAATCAGAGCCTTTTATAACCTGTAGGGTGGTTTTGCTTCTGGAATGTGTTCATGATCCCAATAGTGATGTCACTAGGGGCTCAATCTGAACAAGCCACAAAGAGACAGTGTGGCTGATTGTTGCTGGTTCAAAATTGTTGGCGTAGACAGTAGTGTACACCCATAATTAACAGTATGGGTGCTTTTATTGACAACCAGGCTTCATTCAGCCCCCTCAGCTCCATCTGCAGAGTTAGAATTGCCAAGATGACTGTGGCCAGAACCACCACAATGAGCTTCACAACGGCTTCAGAAACCTGTGGGTCACCCACTATGCCTACGCCCAGGTTTTATACGGTCTCTGGGCTTAGTGAGCAGTCAGTACAAGTCAATAAACACTTTTTTATGTTGTAGTTACACTAGAAAATGCATTGCAATCTGTACTTAGCAAAGTTATCTTATGTTTTTTGAAGATAAAGTAATTAAACTGGACTTGGTGAAGAAGCATCAATAATAAATGTCATATATTATTAATAAAAGCTTGTCTAATTGTTTGTTGTGCTCATAAATTAAAGTTAAAACATGTTTCAGTGAGCACGCTGTGTTGGGATTTTTTTATAGGCCTTTTTAGGACATGTCTGACAGCTCCTGATACATCACTCCTGTCTGCCTCGCCGTGGAAAAAAACAGCTTGTAAACAGCCTCGTCACAATGCAAACTTCATGAAATCAATTCTCTACAGCCTTCACTCCTACTTTGTGAGCACTCAACTGTAGTTCTGTGTTATTTCCCCAATGAGAGGAAACAGGAAATTGCAGTAATGAACAAGGCCGAACAGATTTTCTACAGAAATCTCCTTCACTCACTCTGTAAGACGCAGAGTTACAGCTCCTTAATGACTCCGCTGCTTTGTTAAACAAAACCCGCTAATGAGCACGCAGAGGGGCGGTGTATTTGCAAGTAATTGAGAACACCATCATTGATTTGGTGACCTTTGGCCTCTCACCTCATTGTTTAATATTGATAACCTTTGATGGTTGAAGAGGTGTTCTTATAGCACTGCCAATAAAGTGACTTGAATTCACCCGGGAGGGGCATCAAACCTTCCCCAACACCATCATTTACAGTCTCTTAGGATCCTTAACTCACTCCTTCACTTAGTATCTTCTTCACTTTGCAAGAAACTGCATCATCCTCCCCTACGTATGTCAAAATAATGAAACTGGCACAAACTGTTCTACAATCAATAAGAGAAATAACAGAATGTGATCAGAATGTGAGTTGGAAAGCAGCAGTTGAGGACTCCACTGAACTGTTCTTCACACCCAAAAATGTTATCGGCAACTCACAAGACCATTTGAAACCAACTGCTCTTGAGATGGTGAGAGCTGTGCATGTTCTGTTATGTTCTGTATGTCAAAGGCCACTGCACTGGATTGTGGTCTATTGATTAGTCTGTTATTTTTCCTGAGGCTTCTTCTATTTTTTCTATTTTTTTTTTTTTTTTGTTAATGGAATTTTATTTGGGCGTTTTCCTTTTCTCAGTAGAGGTTCTGAGGGCAGACATTTTTTTTTGTGATATTGGGCTATATAAATAAAACTGACTTGACTTGACTATTGATCTCCGTGTTGTGCACTAGCCATCCATCTGTATAGAGATTTAAGAGATAGATACGGTAATGAGGTCAGGTCAGAGTCTTGGTGGTCAGTTGCTGTCATTAATGAAGAATGGCTCTACACTCACCTGCTTAATGAGGCTTCAAAGCGCTCAACTGCTAAATAAATAATGATGATATGGTACTCAGTGGAAGGGAATATGTGATCACAGACAGCAGTGTCAGTTTAAAAAGAGGTTTTAAAATGTAACCAGAGCTTACAAAGTCCTTCATATGCAACATGTTGAAATTCATTTTCCAAGCAAGATGAATGTGAGCTCATTTTCTGTGTTTCGTTTCAGAGACATTTGATCATATCATTTTATGAAACTAGTTAAATCATGTTTTGCGTTTCATGTGCACAGATGTATGTTCACTTTAAAGGAACTCTTTGCAAGAATTCATCATTCATACATCATTCATACATCATTCATACCCAATTCCAAACAAACAGGGGGCATCATATCACCAGAAAGTTAATGTGAGTGCTGATTAATAGCTGCTGATGGTGACCACAGAAGGCTAAACGGTAATGTAATGTTGCTAATGTTGCTCATGTTGCTCTATCTTGTTATGGTTCACTAGTTCATTCACTAGTTGTTAATGTCAATGTAAATATATCAACATGCAAATTTTATGTTTACAGCCTGGCATGTTGAGCTCATGTGACCAAAAATTATCTGTCATTGCAGCTTTAAACCTGGAACAGCTTTAGCTTGTTTCATCAGTCTGAACAGGAAAACAGTGCTAATTAGAATCATGGCGATGGTGTTACTGCCCCTCCAGCAACAACGAATATACAGAAAATGAAGAAGAAGCACTATGTTGTGTCCTGGCAAAAGTCTCCTCCACCCAGCTATCATCTCATCTTTTTATGTGCTGTGCTTTAATTGATTTGCAGGTCATTTATTAATTAATTAATTAAAAAAACAATTTTAATAAATCTATGGAGCAGCATGAGAGACCTGCATTTAGCTAGAGAGGTCATTTCCTCTATGAGTGGATTGAATTTTAATTAAACATCTCTTCACCTTTGTATATACTTGTGGTGACCCAACATATTATTCTGAGCTGTCACTTTCAGTCACAGCAGGTCAAGTTGCAGTTCTCCAGAAATAAATATTCTTTTCTCTTTGACGACTGGCAGAGCTGGTAATAGAAAACCTGACAATGTTAGCACAACAGGTATGAGCCAAAGGTGAGAAGTAAAACAGCTTGTGGGAACACACTGTATCTCACCGCTTTGACGAGATGGAAGCTCGTCTCGCTCCGCAGGGTGTGAAATAGGGAATACATATAGGTGAGAAGGAGGGAGTCTGATGTGTAAAAAGTGAAGAGCGGGGGAGATTCAGCAAAGAGACTGGGTGAGATGAGCAGGGTGTGCTCTGAGCTGAGAGGGGGAACGAAAAGATCCCCTCTCATACAGTACATCTTATTTGCATCAGCAAATATTGTGCATTTGGCGGAAACATAATGCCGCCAGTTTCTGTCCCATCTCTGGTGTCAAACTCCTGTACTTGATAAGTTTAAACATTCACTGTAACTTCTGTGCAGCATAATATCCTCACGATTCCTGGCAGTCTCCAGAATCCATCCAGCAGAGCAAATTAGTGGTGTACACAGATATTTTGTGAAAGACAGGGCCGTATGAAGAGAAGAAAGGAGGCGAGGCGTGGACAGAGGAACATATGGAGTGAAGTGAAAAAGAAAATCTGCTGTATTAGAGGGGGAAATTCAGAGAGAAATATCGTAGCAGATAAAGATGGACAGGGAAGGGGAATGGAAATAGACAGGCTGTTTACGTCAGCCACACGCTGACGCAGTTTTGCAATAATTAAAAGGTGCCCTGAGCAGTTTTCTTGTGCACAAACAAACGTTATGTTTAAATTCAGCATTGCTCATCAGAATTCATTGTGCGTGCCATTCAGGCCGAACAACACAAAGTGTTTACTTGCTGACAGCCTTCCTCTTTCCTGCTTTTGCTGGTGCACTGCTGCAGAGCTTGCCATGTACTTTGTTCATTAAAGGAATAATGTGAAACCAGCGGTAGGATTGTGTATTGTGCCACCATGCAAGACAAACAAAACAGGGAGCAATACAGTATATCGCTTCTGGGGAAAATGATCTTCATGAGCTTTATTCTACCTTTTAAATGCACAAAAGTCATAGCGTTATGCATAAATTGGTATTTTGTACAGACCAGGGCTGACCCTCAGAAGAGTTTGTTTGTGGCCTAAAATCACCATAATAACTGAATGAACACACACACGCACACAAAAGAGATGGACAAATCAATACACATCCGATCTCTTACTTTCTTTGATGGTTGATGGGTAGCACAAACAATAACAGTGTCTGAAAAGTAAATGAAGGAGGACAAATTGTTCAGAGATCATTGATCCTGCAGGATCATTTTGTCCAGAAAACAATGAAACTATAATTAAATGAGAAAGTCAGAAGAGAGGGAAAGAGTTCTTGTCTGAACTATTTTGTTTGGATTAGTCAGATTTTTCTCATGATGTCAGAGGTGCTTATGTTATAACATAAGATTTTAGTTTTGAGGAAGAATCAGGCTACATTCATGATTTTATTGAGAATCAAGTTTCAGGGTGTTCCTGTAACCATAGTAACTCACAGTGCCAGAGGGCAGGTAGGGTTAGGGAGCTGCTGAATGAAGTCATTTACACTAATGTAAGTCAGACCAGAGGTGTTGTTTCACACATGTACTGTAGCACACGACTCTCCATGTCAGACGTGTTCATCAAGCAAGGTCCACAACACAAGACATAGCAGCGTCCTTTTATTTCACCAAGCTCTTACCACTGTTTTCGTGAATCTCTTCTCCTCTGCTGTTATGTCTATGGAGGCCTCTGTGCCTATAAAAGTGCAACTTACATGTTCATCTTGTAAGGAGATTTCCCTCTGCAATTTTCACTCACGAGGTGGCGTAACGTTACTTTGCTTCTCACTGTGGTGGCTAATATGCTGCTGCATGTTGCTACATGTTCACCTGCATAAGTGGACGTTAACTGCGGTAGTAGTCTTTGACTAGCAGTGTGATGCCCGCCTATACTGGTTAGGCTGCTATGCGTTTTTCATTCATGATGAAATGATTTGTCTGTTTCCAAGATGATCAGCTGATGACATCAACCTGATCAGGAGCACCTGGGCCTGGTGTTCCGGCTAGATAAAAGTGCTAGTGGCTGTCTGCTAGTCGTCGCTTGCTTCCCTCGCCTGCGTCCACACCGTGTTGGTTTCTTTGGCGTTTGCTTTATTTTCACTTTGCAACACCTCACCTTACATGATCACTACACCCACATTTACATGACTGAAACTACTGACATACACACCTCGTACCTGCGTTATTCTAGGTTGTGTTACTTTATTTAAATAAATATACTTTTGTATTGGCTCTGCACTGCGTCTCTTCCATTTTTGTGATCTCCTTTGTCTCTCCTTTGGGCATGACAACAGTCAAACATTCAGCATTGGAAACAGACTTATTACGAGAGCATAATTTGAATTGCATTGTGAAAGAATATGCTCCTCCATGACTTTTTTGTGTATGTGTCAGGTCAGTCAAGGATAGAGCAGAGCTTTTTCCACAGTGTGAAAGAATTTATGTAACACGGATATGTTCTGCAGTAGAAGCTGATTTATTTAGATACACTGTGTCAGTTTTAGTTTCAGTTGAATCTAGATAACGATGCATTGCTCTGTGTTGTGACACCTCCATTTATCTGTTGCCCATCTGTTACTTTCTGTCCTTTCTCATGCACATGCACAGCCTACAGCTGGCATATGTGAGGCAGAGAAATGCACTTTGTTCAGGGTTCAGAAGACTACAGCTAGAATCTTAACTAAAAGAAGAAAATTTGACCCTCTCACACCGATTTCAGCTTCCCATGGTTCAGTATCCAGGTCACATCAGACTTCAAGGTGCTTCTCGCTGCTTGTAAGTGGTCAAACATCCCTGTCTGATCTCCTTAAACCTTATATTCCATCTGTCCTGCGATCTCAGAATCCAGGGCTCCTGTCTGTCCCCAGAGGAAAGAATTGGGCTGCAAGGTTTTTCCTATCATGTCCCCTCCCTCTGGTATAACCTTCCTGCTGATATCAGACACACTTATCTGCATTAGATGTTGGGGGACATAAATAAAACTTGACTTGTCTCCTTCTGTTAAAGAAACATTTTCATTCATGCTTATTTTTCTCATCAAAACTGAGAGTAAGGTGCTAATACCTGCTGGAGGACATACTGATGTACAGAATGTTTCTGGTTTATTGGTTTTATATCCTCTCATGAATTCCTTAATATTACCATTCATCATTTTACAGTCATGCCATCATCTGAACATTCTCCAATGCAAAAACAGAGAAATGTCCTTTGTACATGATTTTCCTGTAAAAACTCAGTGAGCAGAACTGAAATCTTGTTAAAACTTAAAAGAATGGCCTGCAGCTGCTGTTAATCTGCAGCTACATGACCCAAACACACTCCACAAGACATCTCCCTGCATAGTTTATCTGTAATTTCATAATAGAAAAGTGAAATGGCCCGTGGCTAGCTGCATGCTGCAGGTATGTTACAACCTACCAACTTGATTGATTTAACTATGCAGTTATCAACACTTGCTAGAGGACAGAGGTTATGATCGGTGCAAATTGTTATGTTTTTTTTCACACTTTATTGTACGCTGTATGGCTGTAAAGAGAGACATGCTGCCTTTAGAACTAATTTAGAACAAGATTGTTCCCACACTCCAGCGAGCAGATGACCAGAGGCAGTAACTCCTGCACGATTAGCCTTTTCTTATTTTATGGCGGGCTCTTCTACGATTTAAGAGGCTGATTCTGAAACCAGTGGATGTGTTTACTTCAAGAGTCATTCAGAAGTGACCTGATGTTAAAACAGTAACCCTATCACAGCTCAAGTATCTCAGGGTCTCATTCATAAGTGACGCGAAAATGGAGTGTGAGATGGATCGGTGGTTTGGTGCGGCATCTGCGGTACTGCAGACATTGTTCCGGACTGTTGTGGGGAAGAGGGAGCTAAGCCAGAAGGCAAAGCTCTTTCCCAGTCCATCTTCCAACCCTCACCTATGGTCGTGAGTTGAAAGAATGAGATCGCGGAAGTGGCCGAAATGATTTGCCTCAGATGGCTGGCTCAGCCTTAGAGATAGGATCAGAAGCTTGGACAGGATGGATAGATGGACATTTGCTCCCAAATTATATAGTTATTGAAATACATATCTTATATTGTAAAATTAGATAAATAGAACCATGTGTGAATATAAAGTACTATTGCCAATTTATACCAACAAAAGTGCTGCCCTGTGGCCAGTGTTAAAGTGTTAAAGGAGACTTTTAGGCAGGAGATGTTTTAAGCTCCTCACAGCAGTTTATGTGCTCTTGTTTTCTGAACCACTGGTTCAACATGTCACCAGTCATATAAATGTCAGACCTGGACTTGAAGAGGACTCAAATGCAGAGTAATAGTTCAGGCAGACTTTATTTCAATTCTCCAACCTCTCAACACGCACTCCTAAAACCAGAGGCTCAGCTAGACTCTATGAAACTTAAACTAGAAAAAAACAATCACTATCTTATTATAAGGCTGAAGTTATAAAGTATGTTAATTTACAGTTGGTGTTCTTATCATTTTCTCTGTATTGTAATGCTCTACTGTTACTGATTGTTAGTAGCAGAACCAAATGAAACATGCAGAAGCAAACAGTTCTAACATGTCTGTGTCCTGACGCAACCATGAAATATAAACAGCATAGTTAAGGGCGCACATGAAACCTGACATTTCCTGCAGCATTGAGGAACTGTTTCTTTCTCTCTCACTTTCTGTTGCTTGCTTGTTCATGTAAGTGCTTCAGCTGCAGATCAACAAAAAAATCATAAATAATGTTTTAAAGTAGTCATTGATTTGTGGTAGTTTTGTTTCTGCACAGAAACGTTGCTGCGCATCATGCTGTCATTTGATATCATCTCATTCACGCGGTGAACTAATCTGACATTTGACTCTTTCACTTCTGTCCAAAGATTGAATGGTCTAATTAATCTTCATGACAAGATCACACAAAGAATAAAATCAATGTCGGACCGTGTGTGCATTTTAGCCAGCAGTGTGCACCTTAACACGATGAATGCTAATACTTTTATTGACATTTGGAAATACCAGTTACCAGTTTTGTTTGCAGTATACTACTTGAACATGTCATCGGTGTTTCTGGGATAAATATTTGATATGATATTGCACATTTAATAGCGCTTATTTTGTCTGTGTATAGATTTCAGATCTACTTTGAACCCTCATTGCCAGAGCTGGTCAGTGAGCAAAATAACACTCAGGTAAATAATTGAAGTGTTTTAGAAGAAGTCAAGTCCAAAGGACTCCAGGCTGACAGCTGCAAGGGATTGTGGGGGAATGGGAGGCAGGGGATACTCGTGAAAAGGTTACCAGGGAGGTAACGAAGGTAAACAGCTTAGGCAGCACATCTGAAGGTTAATCTTATTGTATGTGCATGTGTGTATGTGGGTGTGTGTGTGTGTGTGCCTGCTCATGGGATCACTGTGTAAATAGACTTGTAAGTAAGCTGATGCCATTCAGCCAATTTATGCTAACAGAAAATGACATTGGTGACACGGTCCAATTCACTGAGCTGCCCACTGACTGGTGAAGAGGCTCCTGTATTGATCCACGCTCACACACGCTGTCTGCTGTCAAAGCTTCAATTCTCTGGAAATTAGCTGGATGACACCTTGAAGATGTTTTACTTTGGAGAGTGAAAGACGCAATCAGACCCTCCACGGCTCTTCTCTGGTCCTCTCAGCGCCGACATGTACTCATGTAAAGTACACACAGATAGACAGAGGCAGAGTGCCTATGACAAAACACACGTGAATATGATCATCATGTGCTTGTCTTTTTAGCTTAGCTTTCTAGCTACAATAGCAAAATGTATCCAACAAAGCTAGCATTTTATTTTATTGTCACCTCTGACCTCTGTAAAAGAGACATTCCATTTTCTGTGGATGCTTTAGACTTCATTCAGATTCAGTGTGACCAAAATGCAGCTTTTCCCATTCATTTCACGGGTGCTTTAACTGCAGCAGTGCAGGCTATGCTGAAAAAAAAATACAGTGGCCTACAGCAGGGAAGTTGAGCCAGATTTAACATTTAAAGATGGGGCAACACGCTGTGTTGGTCAATCAGACGATGAGAACAGTCAAACCTCCACAGTCAGCTTGAAACTGAAACTGTCCATGTGGTAAATTATGATCCTCTATCAGTTGTGTTTTGTACCAGCTTCTACGTCTCGCAGTCTACACCTCAAAATGGTGACACCAATAGGTTCCTTTGCTTTGTGACCGATGGTCAAAGAGAGAGAGATAGAGAGAGAGAGAGAGAGAGAGAGAGAGAGAGAGAGAGAGAGAGAGAGAGAGCACTGATTTAGCAACATAGACAGTGAATGAAAGAGAGAGAGCACAGGCAAATAAAAAGATATATTCTATTTGTTATGTTCACCACAAATAAACACACACCACTGCACATCCCTGTGGCAATTCACCCCTGATTGGTTTGAATATGGTCTCAAGGGATACCAATGGGTCGTCAGTAATTTGAAGTCTCAGTTTGCATCAGTAGTAACAAAACCCAGCTCTAAAGAAAGAGATCATTGTAAGGAGACTTCTATCAAAACAATACATTTATGAATAATGATAATAATGAGTACATACATGTATCATTATCGACTCCTGGTGGTGGTGGAATGGTGGACTGCTACTACTGATGAAAACTATTAGTGAGATGGTTACTGAACATAAATAGATGAATTATCAAAATGATAAAAATTGTGTGTTTATAACTTGTTACATGTAAGAATGGAGGAAGAATTGAGAGCCAACAGCATCAACTGCTAATTAATTAGATAAGAAAACAGAGAGATGTCTTTCTAAATGATTACATAAACATTAGAAATAAAGGCCTGGTTCTAATACAAGCCTGTTTTAAATGAAGGATTTACAACGAAGCCGTGACATGGATCTTTGGAAGTGGTGCTTGGACTTTAATTAAAAATGCCCAAAGCATGCACAGAGATATGATTACATGTAAATCAATAGTTTATTAGCTATTTTTCTTCTGCGTCTTTGATGAGTTCCAGCTCATGCATTGCTGTTAAAAGACATGAAAGCCTCATTGACTTCCACTTCTCGTTTTGAGACTTCCTGACACCAGAGTGGTGCGATGGCTCGGTTGGCTCGTGAGATATCGTGGTTATTAAATTTGGATTTTATTGTTGACAGTGGTCGTATTTGACTGGCGAGCAGTGAGCAGTGCCTCGTACGAGTGAACAGGGTGATAAACAGACAGCGACAGTGCCAGAAAGGACGAAACAAGATGAAAGAAATGGAGATAGAGAAGGAGGAAAGGAAAAAGAAAAGACAGTGACAGTGACAGAGAGGTGGTTCAGCAGGCAGAGGACCACAGTGGTCATTAGTCAGACATCCTGAGCCAGATATTTTAGTTTTATCACGTCTCCCTTTGGTTTTTAAGGGCCTGTAAGCCTAATGGACCCATATACAATTCTCTATTCTTTTCCATGTGTCACTTTTATAGATTGCTGTTTAAACATCATTCTTCTAGTAAATGGAAGTCTCATGAGGAACTGTGTGTACACGTTCATACTCTGCAGAAACTAATGACTGAACAGTGGCAGGTATCAGCCTGCGGGCCTTTTAACAGTAAGTTTGTTGTGTCAAAACTTATTATTTTCCATACTTTTATCTCTTTGTCACATACAGCATGTCATTTTGCCATACTTTCATCCTTTGTTGTAATCATTTTTCCTGCATGCATCTGTGGAAACAGGTTCTTCCCCTGATTTGTCCTGTTTTACCTCCTCCTGTATGCCGTGGCTAATTAATGAATCTCTTCCTACCAGTCATTTAAAACAGCTCCATCAGTTAAATATTATTAAATAGACCAAAACTGACACTTATTAGATGGATAGATCACTAACAAACCAAGATAAAATTATTACCTAACTGATACTTCCCATACTTACTACTCAAACTTTCAACTCATTGTTTTGGTTTTACAGCCTTTACAACTTCATTGTTTCTGTGTAGTCTCACTGAGCACATCAACCTTGTTTCCAGCCCAGACAGCTGTGTAGTGAAAAAAGCTCTGATAAACTCACTGTACTATGGGCCCTAGTGATGTGTCATTCACAAACAAGCTGGCTCTCAGAGCTGTTTCTTTGTAGTGAATGACAAGAACCGACTCCCGTCAGTCGCTCCTGCTCATAATCCATGCAGGCAGGTTATTTTGATGGACACACCATGGGGTGCAAACGCATGCAAGGACAGACTAGAATCATACCATTATGTGGAAAAAGGAAGGGGGCAGGCACTCCAAAAAGGCTGCGAATGTAGTGGTAGAAGAAAGTGAAAACTGAAAAAGAAGCAGCATCTGGCTGCATTTCAGTGGTATTGGAGGCTGCAAGTGAGTGCAGAATTTGCAAAATGAAAATATCCATCAGAGCAGGGTCAACAACAAACCTGTACAGATGAAGAACATGCATGAAAATAAGCATTTTATGAAAATAGTGAATGAACAATTGCTTACTAGCATATAAATCATTCAAAATTACTAAATATGGCTAATTTAGAAGGCTAAATATGAAAGGAAGCGCTATTAGAGGAGCAGGCTCTTCTAAGGGAGCCAAGCCAAAAGAGCAGAATCTTTGGAAAGAGATGAACTTCCCATCATTAATAGGCCCAGCACCAAACAGCAGACATACACAGTCAGAGTTTATGAACATGGTGGAGCATTTAGCAGCTACAGAGCCAGATACTTTTCTCATTAGTTGGTGGAGACCAAAACAGAGCTACAGGAAGACTGAATATTGGGCAGCCATTCTAAGACATCTTCAAATAAATGTTAATGTTACTGTGTGCATGTAAATATACAGGTATATTTTAGGATTGTTTACAGGTGACATCTGTAGGCACCTCCTCAATCAAAAGAAAACCCACACTGCTTTTAATCTTTATTGTTGGTGTCGTCCAATTTTTCCTTCAAGCTCTCAATCACAGCAATCATCATTCTGATTTACTGTTTGGTAAATCTTATGTGTTTTCAAACCTATCCAACTTGTGCGGGCGCATATTTGCCCCCAGCGTGTGCTTGCAATCAAATCTCTGTATTGACTTTACTTGGAATTGCGCTGCCGCAGAAATACAATCCTCATTCAATGAGGGCACACATGAATTACATGCATGCTGCAGAGAGAATTGTATGGAAGATTAAAAGTGAAAAAAGCCTCTTGCCTCCTCCAAGTTATGATTGTTTGTTTATTCTTCATTTTGGCACTGACAGTGTGTTTCCATCTCGAAAAAGAAAAAGCTTAGCTGCACCTCCTCATGAAAACTAATGACAGTGCTTTGTATTAAGTATTGGCACAATACACATAACAATATGAATTGTGTTTCACTTTATTTCTAAGCTTGATTTGTTTTAAATCCTCCACAGGTTTGAGTTGTTGTAGGGCAGAAGCAGTTGCTGAAGATATTTCTTCCGTAAAGTCAGTCAGGACTAACATGAGGACAAAACTAAAACAAAATGGTGGAAATGAAAGACTGGTATGAAAAAAAGAGATCAAGATAGGAATAATGAAAGAGAGAGAGAGGATTCTGGGAGTCTTGCTTCTCCATTTTCATCAAACTAAATTGAGATAAATTGTCTCAACACAGAGGAGCAAAGGCTCCAGTCACATTTCAAAGGAATGGTGGCGTCAAGCCAGCTGCAAAGCCCCCACCACCATGCTTTAGATCTCCTCTCCTCTCTTTCTTTACTTTCCATCATCCTTCCTTGTCTACCTCTCTCAATTATTTTAAATCTTGCTCTGTTTCATCTCTCTGCCTGATTTCTGCCCTTCCCTCTCCGCCCCATGTCCTCCATCTTTCTCTGTGATTGGCGCTTTTCTAAGATGCTTCTTTAGTTACGTGCCGTCATCTGTGCAAACAGTGTTACCAAGGACAAAGGACAAGAACCTCTTAGTCCAGTGTGTGACTTTCTCACACATAACATGCACACCAGTCACACTGATAGACATTCACACGCACTCTTTCTGCAGTAAGTTGTTATCCATTTGTGTCTGCAGTTGTATCTTAAGCATCACACTGAGCAGCTTCCAGTCTAAGTATAGACGCATAATAAAGATCCCAGAGGTTCACTTGCCAAACGAAGCAGCATCAGATGGCAACTTGGCTGAAAAGAATTAGTGTGAAGCCTTGAGATTTCTTCTGAGAATGATGCATCATGGGGTTCATCATGGGGCTGAGACAGCTGTGTTGAAACACCTTATTCTGTTATAAATCATCAGTTTATATTGATTGATTACTTTAAATTGCTGTAGTTTACATTTTCAGAGGCAGATTAATACACGTTTGCTTCTCTACTGAGGCTTTGCAGCTTCCTGTTTTCAGCAGGATGGTGTGTGTGTGGGGCTGACTCAGAATAACTGTGCAGTGTGTGCTCTCCATAATGCAACACTGTGGATCATTGGTGTGTTTTTAGTAGCTTTTGGAAGATAACCTATTTGTTAGTATATAGATTCATTCTTTGGTTGTGAGGTGACAGTCAGGTGGATGGATGAATGACCACAAGCTGTGACACGATAGACAGATACACAGACAGAAAGACTTCAATATAATGAGCCACACACTTGCTTAATTAAAGTACTAATTAATGTACTAAAGGTACAGTTAAATCATCGCAGCCATGTGAGCTGAAGCACTTTAAACACAAATAAGAATTTGTGACTTTCTGCATCTGCATTTTCTCTATGTCTTCCTGCTTCAAATACAGTGTTGCAGTGCAGTGCTGTGATATGTAAATGTGAGCATTAGATTGGCCCATTCATCACTCTACGCCTCAGTGTGCATGTGTGTTTGTATATGCACACACATGCTCATTCAAGGGGAAAAATCATGCTGTATGTATGTATGTGAGTGAGAGAGAGAGAGATGAGACATGAGGCTTACCACACAATCACTGCACTCATCAAACATTGTGTTGTATAACCTGAAATAATAATAATGAAAAGAAACATGCAAAGGAATGTTTCTCCTGTTCCATAAAAACCTTTATCTCCAGTTTTGGTTGTGTGAAGTAACATTTTAGATAATTGCTAAGACAGTTGATTTTCCTTCCTACACTCCGTCCAGAATTTCCAGTAAGTGTCGAGCAGCAGTGACAGCATTACATTTCTTCATAAAAGTAACACAACACAACTCAACTGTCACAATCAACATGTTTCAGCATTAACCAGAATTGTGCTTTTAAATACTTTAAATATCTACAAGAGATACAAATACTGTAAGTGCATATGGAAACCAGCCACCGTGGGAAAAAGGCATCACATTCACTGTGATGGGGAAATTGTAGAAATTGTGCTCGCTCCTTGCAAAGCAAAGGAGCAGCGGTGCTACTCCAAAGGCTAAGCCCAACCACCTGGTGCAGAAAGCTCAGGAAGCTGCTTGTATTCACAGTCTCATTATAAAAGCTCACTACCCAAAGCTCATGACCATAGGTGAGGGTTGGAACGGAGATGGGCTAGAAAATTGAGAGCTTTGCTTTTCCGGCTCAGCTTCCTCTTTACCACAACAGTCTGGTGCAATGTCAGTCTGTATACTGTCTCACGTACCGCCTCATGTGAACATGAGCTCCAGATAGTTGAACTCGTTGTAGCTCGCTCCCAACCCGGAGGGAGCATTCAACTGTTTTCTGGCAGAGAATCCTCAGATTTTGCAGGTGCTGACTCTCTTTCCAGACACAGCATTGACATATAAATATCAGTGATATCAAGTACAGAATCTTAAAAATATAAGTACAAAACCTAAGACAAAGTATAATTAATAAAGTACAACTAATGATGTCTCCAAGTCTTGAGCAACACAAATGCAGTGTAAGGTGGTGTGACAGATATGGAGTGATATATTGGGGTCTTGAATGACGTCAATAGTGTGGTAATATGGCAGTTAATCAGTAGCCTAAAGTGACATGTGAATAAATATTGCATGTGCTGCAACGATGGCAGCAGATCAATCTTGTCAGACTGTGAAGATGTCTAAGTTCAATAGTGCCAAAGCGTTTGGGAATAAGCTGTTTCTCAATGTATTTGTGCCAGTCAGGATTGATCTGAAGCGCCTGGCTGATGTGGGGGGCTTAAACAAATGGTGTCCAGGCTGAATAATGTCTTTTATGATGCTCACCTCCTACAGCAAGTGATCTAGAGATGGCAGCTCAATGCCAACAATGTCCTGTTTTTAGAACACACAAGCATTTTCTGTCATGCAGTTTGTTGGGAAGCTCCTTGAAATGCATCTGATAACTTGACAAGTATCTTTTGGGGGAGGTTGGCTGTCTTTAGTCCTGTCCTCAGAAATAAAGACATTTGTGTGCCTTACCCACCACTGTTGAGGTGTTTCAGCCCGGGAGAAGTCTTCTATGAAGCTGGATACTCACACTCAGAGCTTCTGTGTTGATGTGGACAGGACTGTGTGTGATCTTCTTGGTACTCATAAAGTTAATGATAACCTCCTGCATCTTGCTGGCTGTCTGAAACTTGTTTAATCAGTGACCCTGATGATTGCTGTATCAACTTGTGTAAACTTAGGAAGAGTGAGTGATAGTGTTGATACTAGGGCTGGTATAATCCAGAACGTGGATTGTATGTGGAGGAATCAATATCAGTGTGGCAACTACAAGAGGTATTCAAGATTCAGTACCCTGGAGGCACTGACTGTGAAAAGCATTCTAATAGAATATCTACTTTTCCTGACCAGGTCAAATAGGACAGGGGAGTATCCTATACGTTAGATTAAACACTGTCTGTGGGCTTATGTGCAAAACAATGCATGCTTATGTTGTAACGAGTTCTGCCCTCCAAGGTACTGTAATATTATCACACACTGAAATAATGACTTCTGCTAGCCTACCATGCAGATACACATGTTCAGAGATGAACAGTGAGTCTGACCTGTGATCCAAGTCAATCAGAGTCAAACTCAAATATCTGCAGAGAGAGTAACCTTAACAACATCCACATAACACATAACAATAGAACTGGTGTAGGACCTTCACCTTAACTACCCTGACCATGGGGACTGCGAGAACAGGGAGGCCACAGAGACTATGCTGCTTAGCATGCACAATGAAACCTTTTCAGATGAATCCGAATGTGGCAGCATGCCTGGTTTTCAATCAACCCAAAAGGGCACATGTTGCCCGGCTTGTCATGGAGCTCCACTGGCTACCTGTAGCAGCCTGCATTAACATCACTTGGGTGATACACCAACATTCTATTACATTACATTATATGTACTTTGTGTAAAGCACAGATGTCCAAAGTCTGGCCCGTGGTCAGATTTCATGGCCTATTTATGGCCTGCTAGGACTGTCAGATACTGTGTGGGTGGCAGATTTGGCAGATTTGAAAGTAAAGGTACAGACACCCCTGCTGTAAAGTATCACTGAGCATCAGTCAAAAAGTAGCCATCAGAGGCCATCACTAACCTCCACATTAAAACAGGAAGATGTATATGACCCAGGAAGAAACCCCATTACCTTCTCACACCGTTTGCATTTTATAGAAGCCCCTCCTCCCCTGGGGAATCGTTAATATGTTAACACAGCCTTTTTTTTGCAGGCTTAGACCAATTAGGCTTGATTGATATGGCTGGGATTACCACCCTAACTGTTGAGGTGGGTTAATGAGAGGAAGGAGCCCACCCTCCCTAACCCGATGCTGTCTATAGAGCCGCAGGCAAAATAGCAAAATGTAATGGATGATGGCATCTGCCTTCATAATGGCACCAATGAGTAGTGTGTGTGTGTGTGTCTGTGTGTGTGGGAGAGAGAGAAAGCAAACAAGAAATCGCATGCAGTAGAGCCAGGTGACACGGTGATAATGATGCCATTGCTTTAGTGCTTTACAAAAAGATACCACACGTGGGATTTATGAGGAATCCAACTGTCACAGGAAGCTTGTCAATTCAAAAGTCTAAAAGAAGCAGCTATTTTTGCCTACACCGCTGCAAAGCAGGACCTTTCCAATAAACACAAACCTGTCCCTGACACACTGGGTGAGCGAGCAAATTATGAAGTGCTGCTGGTTGGTTGAGAGTTTAGCTGCTCCTCATTGGTTGTTACTCTTTCAGAATGAAGAGCAGCAAGCAGTCCGAATGAGTTTTACAGTGTCCTTGTTTGCCAGTGAAATCAAAGTATTTTGTGTTGTATTGAACTATCGGTGTGTCAGTGACAGCAAATTCCTGGGAATGCATACCTGCGACAGCTCAACCAGGCCAAACCTCCCTCTCAGCTCTGAATAAACTTTTACAGAAGCACCACCGTGCCACTGTGCCGTGGTGGCACAGGATACTGGCATGCCAGCTGCACTCTGATCACACCACTGGGGTGCAGAAGAACAAGCTGACAGAAAACTGTTATGGTTGCACATACAGCAGGAACAGAGCAATGTTAGCATTATTTGAAGATGTGGCCACCAGTCCCCCTTTTATCAGCTCAATGCTTATCTATGTCCAGCAGATGCGAATTCTGTCTATTTTGAAGTCAGGCACACAAACATCATAGAGAAGTCACCCTGTGCAGACCCCAGATCAGTGAAAACAACCAAGAGGGAAATAATTTCACTTGGTATCATACTTACTCATGGTAGAAGCACATAATGAATGCATTTGAAATGCTTCTCATGGAATATGAAGCTGCATGGAGAACAGACCAAAACAGTGTTACAGTCACCGAGCCACACCCTATGGAACCTGTTATTATTATTATAATTTTATTTTAATGCAGAAATTGCAGGTGCACTTAAAAACAGGTGGATGGAAATGTGACAGATGAAGAGAGCGTCCAATATGCTATTTATGAATGTATGATAAGACACATTAGACGTTATTGATCTCACCCCTTGTTTTGCTTGTAAGACTCTTACACCTCTCTGTACCTAAGAAACACTGAGGTGACCAACAAGGGTGAGGTGTCATTGTTGAAGCAGACTGTAGCCTTCACTGACCTTGGCCTTTAAGACAACATTCTGATCTGAGCAGGTACAACTCTCCAGGGATCTCCAGAGACCTCCGCCTCATCCTGTTCAATGCGAAGGATCACCCGGAGCCGCAGCTCGGAGAGAGTGGAAGATTATGCTTCAAGAGGCAATGATATTTCTTTGTGTTGAGAGTTAGTCCTGCATGGAGACCTGGGGATTATGGCCATATCTGAGCCCTCCTCAGTTAGCTGGCAGTAATAAACCATCACCTTTTGTCCTCTCCTGTCTGCTTTTTTTTTTTAGCTTGTCTTCCCTCCCTGTGTTGAAGATCAAGGTCATGAATTGAGAAGGAGAAACATGGAAGTCAACATCTTGGTAGTGACACACTCAAGCTGTGTTCAACTTCAAATAATACAATGAAACATGAAATGTTATGACAGTACTTTACAATCATTGAATACAAGGTGAAATGAAATATCAGCTAGAATACATCGTCTTAAGGTTTTGTGAAGTATATAGGTAACAAGATGCTTCCTTATATCTATAGCTCTTTGTGCAATTTCAAAACATTATACTTATAACTTTGATATAATTATTGGTGAATTAAAAAAACAACAACAACAACAACACACACACACAAAAAAAAAACAAAAAACAGATGGTGTTGGTGTCTCCAAGCACACCTGCTACTTTGGTGCATGCATGTGCAGCAGGAGGTCTGGGTGAATGTAAATGAAGACCACCCAGTGCATTATAAGAATAATACAATTCCAGCCAATCACATCACTGCTCATCATTCATCACTCTGAAACAGATGAAGCAATCACGGTGACAGTGATGCATGATGACAACTAGCACAACAAATGAAGAAATGGCTTAATACTGGATGATACAGGCTAACTGCTAGTTAATGAAATGATGATGGAAAATAGTTTGTTAAAACTCACATGATTAATGAGATTCAGTGATCCTCAGTTCTAATCTACCTCATAAACACACATCAAATGTTCATTTTTTTTATGCTGATTTATAGACATCCAGTCACCAGAGAGAGTTTAGAAATATTAACATTTTATGAATTGTTTCATTATTCCTGTTTAGCTTGCTTTGATTGGTAAAATCACCAACGTGACAGAAACAACTTTTTTTGCTCCATCTGTGCATCATAGAGTAAGTAATCACAGACAGGAAAGGTCCATTTCAAGGTGAGGAACATGTTATTATTATTATATTAAGACCATTGCACCATCACAAAAATAGGGCCCAATATCTGTGCTCACATGACGTTAAATTTTTTAGTATTTCAGCCAAACCAAAGATGACACACCTCACCTCATCTGCATTTTATTTTTTAACACTCTGGAACTTCAGAAACAAGCTACGATTCTCAATTAAATCCATCATTTTATCGTGTATAATCAATGACTTCACGGATGAGAAGAGTGCAGCAGTCCCTCCTGGGATGGAACTGTCAAAATAAGAGCTCATATTAGTGGTGAGGAAATGTCAGTTGTCCACGACCAGACCCTCAAGAAACATTTCATTCATTTTAAAGATTATTTTTATAGCATCTCATCCTCACCTGACAGCATCACATGGGAATAAGGAAGGAGCACGGGATGAAATGTGACAAACGCCAGGGGCTGGATCTGATCCTGCAGTTTTCTTTCATGATGAATGGAAAAGAGTGATGTGGGGGGGACAGGGAAGAGAGGAAAAGATGAACTCATGGATGAATCTGAAGGATTACATGGCTGGCTAATACCTAAATGGGTGGATGGATGACTTTACAAGTTGAAACACACAAAGGATACTGTGAGATGATCTTATGTTTTTGTACGAGCACTTCTAAATTTCTATTTAAAGAGAATCAAATGTGTCTTCTCTGCTAAATATCACACATCTCTCTTCCTCTCTGCGTGACCGACCCTTACACAGCTGAATCGTCTGAGTGGCAGTGTTTGTCATGATTAACTCCTTCTCCAGTCACTCAGTGTCATGCTTGACTTAACATCAGAATGTTAACCGCCCCTGAAGCAAACATACACACACGTGCCCGTGCTACACAAAACGCACATACACATAACTCACTGATGCATGGAGATCCACAGTATTTCAGTAGACGCTATGGGTGTAATGATATGTGATGTATGTTGACAAGGTATTAAAGTTATAAATTTACAGTGTAATAACAACTTGTCAGATGTGTGTAGGATAACGTAAGTGTCATCTATCAGGGATGTCCAGACTTTTTTAAAGAGGGCCAGATTTGACAATGTCAATATGCCCGTTGTCCAGTCTGCAAAGTCTGTTAACATTTAAGCTTAAAACTCTTGTTCTTGTCTTTCACAAAATCATTCAGAAAGTAATATTTTGTGTTTCATCTACAGATATATGACACCAGCAGTTGTGTTCTTAGAGGTTCACGTTTAGCACATCCAAATGCTTTATGATGTCAACCAAAAAAGCCAAATCCTCCAGCCATACAGTATCTGACAATCCTAGCAGGCCATAATTAATATATTATAAAAATAAAGCTGTGAAACCAGGTGAATGTCTCTGTCATTTTTTTGTTCTCATGCTGTAACTTTGCATGATCAGTTAAAAAGAAAAGCTTTACAGCACTAAGTCGCACTCCACCAACTATTTGACTGATTGTGGTGGATCATATTTTATGGAGAAAGTTTGCTGGCGGACAGTGAAGTATACTGCTGCCAACTGTAGCTGCTGTTAGCTGCTGTTAGCTACTATCAGCGCAGTTTGTTAGCTGGAGTGTGAGCACAGAGCCCTGGGGAAGCATTACATTGGGGGCGAAAGTGACCACTATAATATAGAGTATATAATATACTATATATTTTATTTATAAATTTTAACTTGCATGATTTTCAACCTCACCTAAATTTATACAGAAAAGAAGAAATCACTTTTAATTAATTTCTAGTATATTTCCTGTCTGTGTTAATTTACCTTGGCTGTGTTACATTCACCTTTGTTACCTGGGAGATTCTGGTAAATAGATAAGAGTGTAATAAGACTGTGTATGAGAGATGAAACAAATAGTCATATCTGTCTTAGAGGCTTCAATTAGTTGTTTTTGTCTCACCTGTAAACATCAAATGTGATCCCGTCATGTCCAGCGGTCACTTCATGATGATCTGCAGGACGCTGCATGTCACAGTTACAAACAGTTTTTACTGTGTGTGTGAACGCAGCTCCACAGTCAACAACAGAACACACTTGATGATCAGAGTGTTTACATCACGTAAACACATATGTTCATATTCACACACTCTCTGCTGCAGGCTGCATCACTGTTTAAATGCATTGTTTTCTTTCTTATGTCTGGTTGTGAATGACTGAACGCGCCGATTTTTTTGTTGCTGCCGCAAGGAATTGTGGGGCAGCATTACCTCCTTTCCCTTCGTAAAGGATGGTCTATGCTAAAGGAGATAATAAAGGAAGCACTGAAGCTCCTTTCCTTAACAGTTAGAAAATATGAACAGCTCTTATCATGGCGGATGTTAATATGTCCAGCTCATTTCACTCAGTTAGGAAGGTTCCTAAAAATCTGACATACTGACACTTGCGTGGAAAATGACAAGGAAACAACAGAGTAAGACTCACAAACCACCACACACATTGTAGATTTCTAGACTGCAACGTCCACATCAGTCTCCTCTAGACATATTGTTACGACCCTGACAGGGCACAAATTAAACTAGGGGAACTTAGGGAGGTAACAATTGAAATAACAACCAAAAAACAAAGGGATGAACCAAGGACCGACTGCAACCGCAGGGATTTATTCAACCAAACACCCAGCAACACACAGAAAAGGGCTTCTTCAAAGTCAACACGATGTCGGCCAGAAACGCACACAGCACACGAACCATTCGCTGCAGTACCACGCCACCAACTGCACCAATGCCACACCAACTCCCATGCCAACACACCAGTAGGTGTTTTATAGCCAGCAGGTGTTCATCAGCTGGAGGAGAGAGCAGGAGCAGTACCTAAAAGTAAAGAGAACAAGACATAAGCCACACACCAAGGCCTGTAACACACATAAACCAATGTTGTCCTGAATGTTTTCAGACAGACACAAGATAACGCACGAGAGGTGAGTTTCCTTTAAAATGATTCTGAAACCATGTGTCACAACTACACGTGTGTCCGAGTGTTCAGCATGAGTGTCTTATTGTAACACTTCCAAAGCGGTTTCCTGTATTTGAAGTTCCTGAACTTCCTGAATGTTGCACGTGTTGTCAGATTGATATTTGTGGTGCTGGAGATCAGTCATTAATTATACAGTGGCTTGCGAAACTATTTGGCCCCCTTGAACTTTGTGACCTTTTGACACATTTCAGGCTTCAAACATAAAGATATAAAACTGTAATTTTTTGTGAAGAATCAACAACAAGTGGGACACAATCATTAAGTGGAACACACTTTATTGGATATTTTTAACTTTTTTAACAAATAAAAAATGAAAAATTGGGTGTGCAAAATCATTCAGCCCCATTGAGTTAATACTTTGTAGCGCCACCTTTTGCTGCGATTACAGCTGCAAGTCGCTTGGGGTATGTCTCTCAGTTTTGCACATCGAGAAACTGATATTTTTGCCCATTCCTCCTTGCAAAACAGCTCGAGCTCAGTCCTCAGTGAGGTGACTTTGACTTGGCCATTCTAACACCTTGATATGTTTTTTGGTGAACCATTCCATTGTAGCTTTTGCTTTATGTTTTGGATCATAGTCTTGTTGGAAGACAAATCTCCGTCCCAGTCTCAGGTCTTTTGCGGACTCCATCAGGTTTTCTTCCAGAATGGTCCTGTATTTGGCTCCATCCATCTTCCCATCAATTTTAACCATCTTCCCTGTCCCTGCTGAAGAAAAGCAGGCCCAAACCATGATGCTGCCACCACCATGTTTGACAGTGGGGATGGTGTGTTGAGGGTGATGAGCTGTGCTGCTTTTACGCCAAACATAACGTCTTGCATTGTTGCCAAAAAGTTCGATTTTGGTCTCGTCTGACCAGAGCACCTTCTTCCACATGTTTGGTGTGTCTCCCAGGTGGCTTGTGGCAAACTTTAAACGACACTTTTTATGGATATCTTTAAGAAATGGCTTCCTTCTTGCCACTCTTCCATAAAGGCCAGATTTGTGCAGTATACGACTGATTGTTGTCCTATGGACAGATTCTCCCACCTCAGCTGTAGACCTCTGCAGTTCATCCAGAGTGATCATGGGCCTCTTGGCTGCATCTCTGATCAGTCTTCTCCTTGTATGAGCTGAAAGTTTAGGGGGACGGCCAGATCTTGGTAGATTTGCAGTGGTCTGATACTCCTTCCATTTCAATATTATTGCTTGCACAGTGCTCCTTGGGATGTTTAAAGCTTGGGAAATCTTTTTGTATCCAAATCCAGCTTTAAACTTCTCCACAACAGTATCTCGGACCTGCCTGGTGTGTTCCTTGTTCTTCATGATGCTCTCTGCGCTTTAAACAGACCTCTGAGACTATCACAGTGCAGGTGCATTTATACAGAGACTTGATTACACACAGGTGGATTCCATTTATCATCGTTAGTCATTTAGGTCAACATTGAATCATTCAGAGATCCTCACTGAACTTCTGGACAGAGTTTGCTGCACTGAAAGTAAAGGGGCTGAATAATTTTGCACGCCCAATTTTTCGTTTTTTTATTTGTTAAAAAAGTTAAAAATATCCAATAAAGTGTGTTCCACTTCATGATTGTGTCCCACTTGTTGTTGATTCTTCACAAGAAATTACAGTTTTATATCTTTATGTTTGAAGCCTGAAATGTGGAAAAAGGTCACAAAGTTCAAGGGGGCCAATAGTTTCGCAAGCCACTGTACATTATGTTCCAGCATATCAAGTCATCATGGCCACACCATAAAAGTTTGGTTAAACAATATAGTGTTTGTCACACAAGCTTCCTCTCTGCAGCCAGTTGGTGCTGGTGGGAGACGCCATCTGCAAAGATATGACACAACTATGTTAGTCATTAGTTTAACCTGACTGATTTAACCTGTCCCACAACATTTGAATGAATATTAAATTGCTTAATATTATATTATAATATATATTATATTGTGTGTGTGTGTGTGTGTGTGTGTGTGGTTTTTAGAGGAAGGGGAGGAGATGCAAACACTGAAAGGGTAAAGGAAAGGGAAGTGTAAGTCATAGAGACTAAAGACAGTGGTTAGGGTGACTAAGAGTGCTGCAGCATTTGCGTTCTTTACTCGTCATTTTCACGATGATAAAAATCTATGTGTACTCTTGTCTTCTCTCTGGTGAGTTCTTTTTTCTTCTCTGTATATATATATATAAATACATGTAACAGCTGTTAGATGGTTTCATTTTTTGTTTGTTTCCAATTGAGTTGGCTAGCTGTTCATTTATCTCTTAAAGGTTTGACCATCATAAATAATGAAAATTGAAAATATGAAATGAAAATATTGATGACATATGCATATTTGAATGTGTCGTGCATTGACACAATGATGAACAATGTTTCTTTTATTTCCACTTGTAGCTCTGAGTGTTGTGGAGATGAACCCTCTCAACTAAAATGGACGTGTTGGGAACACTGTGACATTCACATGCTCCAACTGGAACATCTGGACAGATGTAAAATATAAAGATAAGTACTTTTGTAATAGTCCATGCTCAGAAGAAAAAGACGTCATCAGGGCAGCATTTGGAAAGACTAAACAGAAGAATCGAATAGAGATATCAAACAGTGGAGACAGGTTATTTGTGACTTTCACAAATCTCCAAAAGTCAGACTCTAAGAAATATTATTGTGGACTGGACAGATTTGGCTTTGATTCATTTATAGAGGTGAATATTAAAGTTACAGATGGTAAGTTTACACTCGTCTTTTTATTTAAAAAAAATACCACTCCTTCATGCAGTAACTGTGCAAATAGTTGAGAGGTGAATATTTACTGTGTGTGTTTTCAGCTGAGTCGACCAGTCCCAGGACAACTCTGAAAATGTTAGCTGTTACAAACAGCTCAGACCTTATTAGTGACACGTCAGCATCATACATCATCTATTCTACTCCACTCGACTCTACTACAACTACTGCTGCATCATCAACACAAGGAGCTGGTATGAAGGACATGGCATACAGGCATTCCATTTTTGATTGATAAATGGAAATTTATATTTTACTTGCAAATTGCAAAACTCTAAATTCTTTCCAATTTCTTACTTTAACCTTCCTCTTGTGTTAGGGTCGATACCGACCAGTTTTAGTTTTTAAATGCATAAAAAAATCATTTAAACTTTGTTTATGGCATCTTATAGACTTTGTCAGGAACCTTGATTTCAACAAAATTAACCAAAAAAATAATAATTCATTACACATTACACATTATAAAATGCTCTGGTTGAAATTGTGTCATCTATAGTGTTAGGGTCGGTTTCGACCCGGCTATAAAAATAAGATTATAAAACAATAATTAGAGACAAAATTGAAATCAAAGTGCACTGTCAGCCAACACACTGACAACCACCTCCTCTCCCAACCATATGAGCTTCAGGGGATGCACCAACCCAACCCAAACACCAACCCAAAGAGGCAAAGCCACAACCCCAGTCAGGCCACCTGAATCTAAAAGAAAGAGGTGTCAGGTCTGCCCAAGCAGTAAAGACAGAAAGACAAATGTAATGTGCTTCCAGTGCAAGAAATATCTCTACAAAGAACACACAAAGAGTGTCACTATTTGCCAGACATGCATCTGAACACACACACACACACACACGCACACACAAGCATGTTCTTGCACACAGAGACTTTTACTCTGATTTAGCTTTATAATAGTTTTGGAAGTAATAATTGATTTCTATTGGTTTGATTGGTTTGATTGGTTGTTGTTTATTGTTTGAACTTGCAAATCAATATTTTGTGTTATGACCTGTTCTGTGTTTCAATGTGTTAATATTAGTGTTCTATTGCTGACAAAAATATATAGTTTTTTGCATTTTCTTGAAGAAAATATATATGGGTCGAAACTGACCCATAACACCATAGATGTTACTATAGTTATTAATTTTAAAATGAACAAATAAATCAGGCAAATCCATTTCAGAGATGTGTTCTATAACCCTCAGTAATATTCAGGTAACACAAGAACCATATATTTATTTATATGATTCTCTTGAGGTTAATTTTTCTTTTTTTTAAATTAAAATCGACAGCTATAATGATTTAAAAAAAGGCTCAAAGACCCACACCAAAAATATTAAACCCAATATTTTCATGGATAAGGAAGCCTAACAAGGTAACCAAGAGAAGAGAAAAAAATTGGATGATAGGTTATTGTTTTTAGTGTATTTCAAAGCTGATTTAAGACACGGGTCGAAACCGACCCGCTAACACCGGGGGTGGTGCCAGAAAGCTAACACAGGAGGAGGGTGAAAAGTAAGAAACATAAATGTAAATGTATGTAATTGTTTTCTAAAATCTCATTAAATATTCATACTATAAATGTATGTTCATAGTCATTACCAGTGGCACATGTTGTGTTCAATTTACCAGCCTCAATCTTGGCTAGTCATTTCTTAAAATTCTTATTAATAAGTATTAATTAACATTTTGAAATGATTTTTCATTTAGAGTCAGTATGTCCTGTGCCAATCAGGTTTCAGATTATTCATTTTGGCTATAACAAAGATGAGAATGACAAAAGATGAGAAACAAGTTCTTCATCTTCCTCTTTCTCTGGGCAGGAAATGTGCTGTATTTGATCATAAGTGTCAGTGTAATAATAACCATACTGATGGTCCTACTGACATTTGTGTGGAAGATGACAAGGAAACAACAGAGTAAGTCTCACAATCCACCACACACATACATGGTAACCTCCACATTAGTGGCCCGCAGACATTAACAGATGCTGTCCTCCATGTTTTCAGAAAAAGAAGAACGTGTGGTGAGTTTCCTTCCTTCTTTTGTTCTGCATTGATGTGCAGGGCTTTTGGTTTCTGTTCGCTGTCCCGCAGAAACAGCTTGCTTTACTAACATAACTGCACTCTTTGTGAAGTTTAGGCATTTTCTCTTGCAGCTCTGACGTTCAAACACAAAGAACACCTGGAATAGCTAACAAAAAAACACTACTGTTAGGATGAAGATCAAATAATACTCAGAAAATCTTTTCAGCTGTGTGCCGTCAAGCACAAGCTATTTTAGCAGTATGAGATAAGGCACTGACATCTGAAACTAAAGGCCCATTTCCCCTCTGTCTCCAGCAGCCAATAGTCATAACTTTGAAGGTCAGAAGGTCATATATATATATACACACACACACACACACACACACACGCGCGCGCACACACACACACACACACATATATATATATATATATATATATATACATATATATCAACTCACACACAGCAGTTCAGCAGACATACACCCACAGCCCTGGAGCTGTTAACATTTCTAGTAACTCGATGGAATCATTTCCAAAAAAATGAAATCTTTTCATCTAACCAAACATTCCTCTTCAGTCCATGTTAGTCCACCTTTAGTCTTTAAAAAGATTCTCTGAGCTCACTGAACTGTTTGATCTCTGACGTGCTGCACACAAACAAGGTGCACACCTGTATTAACGAGGTACACACCTGTATTAATGAGGTAGACACCTGTATTAATGAGGTACACACCTGTATTAATGAGGTACACACCTGTATTAACGAGGCACACACCTGTATTAACAATGTGCACACCTGTATTAACGAGGTGATCTAACAGCTCCGTAACACAGAATATTCATTAAAGAAAGCTGACGATTAAAATTCAGATGTACTTTATTAAAATTGACTTCCAGTCTTCCTATTCATACTTGTTTACATGTTGTATATTTTACAATGTGACAGTGTGGAGATGGTGGAGTGATATAAGTAGTGATGAGTCAGGTGTGCTGTCATGCTGATTTGAGCACATTCTAAATGTCTAGTTGACCAATCAGATCGCTCGGTATAACTGTGTTTCGCTGTTTCTTACAACTGCTTTCTCTTTTTTTTTGCTTCAAGGATGCTGAGGACATCAGACCTGCAGGACAGTCTCTGAATCAGCCAGCAGCGGTCTCTACACTCAACTACTCTGCAGACTCAGACGGTCTCTATGCTAATTATACTGAAATAGCAGCTGAGAGTGTAAATAACTACTCAGAAGATGTTCCTTTACATCCACTTTCCAGCATTGTGTACTCTGTTATTGAACTACCCAAACAGCAAACTGAACACACTGAGCACTCTGAACCAAATCAGTCTGAATACAGTGAAAGTGACACTCTCTATTCCCTGGCTCAGCTACCAAAGAATAACTGAGTGTAACTGGTGTAATTAAAATTGCACACGTAATTAGAATCAAACAGCAACTCATTTTGCTATAACAATGCAGTAATACAGGACAACCAAAAAATGTCTTCTGTTTTTATTTACGTGATTTCACAAGTAAACTTGCTTTCCCTTAAGAATGCTGTCAGTGTCCATGTTCTGTTTGTATTCGTTCTGTTTTAAGTTGCTGTATCTACAGTAGACATGCTAACTCAGTGCTGTGCTACTTCTACATGTTATCCTCTACGTTTGAATATTGTACTTTGTTTTGCTGTCTGTTCAAACTATGAATAAAGAATGTCTTTGCAATTTTAACATTTGTTATTTTCAGTGATGGGAATAATGGCACTATAAGTAACAGTGTTAGTAACCGCGTTACTTTTTTCAGTAACAAGTAATCTATTTGATTACTCTTCCTATTATTATAGCACCATTACCATTACTGCCACAAAATGCAGCAACAAATGACAAACACAAATGCTTCCAGCAAATGAATGGAACAGTGTAACCGTCAAAGGCACATTATGTCATGGAGACAAGAGCCTCTCCACATCAGTGTCAGGCATAAAGATGTATCATACATAACTGAACATGCACATGTATTTTACATTCAGTCAAAGAGGGATGGAGGTGGGCTCCAAATTCTTTCATACATTTGAGCATTTCAAAAAATAACTTGAAAGTAAGTAGTTACTTTGGGAAGTAACTAGTTACTTTTATAATTTGTAATTCAGTAACTACTTTAGTTACTCTCTGGGAGAAGTAACTAGTTACTCTAACTATTTACTTTTTTAGAGTAACTTGCCCAACACTGGTTATTTTGTACAAACACAGGTTCACACATTATGTTGTGCCCAGTGCAAAGTATGTGTGTGTGTGTGTGTGTGTGTGTGTGTGTGTGTGTGTGTGTGTGTGTGTGGTTTTTAGAGGAAGGGGAGGAGATAGTCATAGAGACAAAAGTGGTTAGAGTGACTAGATCATTGCTGCAGCATTTGCGTTCTTTACTCGTCATTTTCACAATGATGAAAATCTATGTGTACTCTTGTCTTCTCTCTGGTGAGTTCTTTTTTCTTCTCTTTTCTTCTCTGTATATATAGGTTTCATTTTTTGTTTGTTTGCCAGTTGAGTTGGCTATATATATATATATATATATATATATATATATATATATATATATATATATATATATATATATATATATATATATATATATATATACATATACACACATATATATATATATATATATATACATATATATCAACTCACACACAGCAGTTCAGCAGACATACACCCACAGCCCTGAAGCTGTTAACATTTCTAGTAACTCGATGGAATCATTTCCAAAAAAATGAAATCTTTTCATCTAACCAAACATTCCTCTTCAGTCCATGTTAGTCCACCTTTAGTCTTTAAAAAGATTCTCTGAGCTCACTGAACTGTTTGATCTCTGACGTGCTGCATACAAACAAGGTGCACACCTGTATTAACGAGGTACACACCTGTATTAATGAGGTACACACCTGTATTAATGAGGTACACACCTGTATTAATGAGGTACACACCTGTATTAACGAGGCACACACCTGTATTAACAATGTGCACACCTGTATTAACGAGGTGATCTAACAGCTCCGTAACACAGAATATTCATTAAAGAAAGCTGACGATTAAAATTCAGATGTACTTTATTAAAATTGACTTCCAGTCTTCCTATTCATACTTGTTTACATGTTGTATATTTTACAATGTGACAGTGTGGAGATGGTGGAGTGATATAAGTAGTGATGAGTCAGGTGTGCTGTCATGCTGATTTGAGCACATTCTAAATGTCTAGTTGACCAATCAGATCGCTCGGTATAACTGTGTTTCGCTGTTTCTTACAACTGCTTTCTCTTTTTTTTTTGCTTCAAGGATGCTGAGGACATCAGACCTGCAGGACAGTCTCTGAATCAGCCAGCAGCGGTCTCTACACTCAACTACTCTGCAGACTCAGACGGTCTCTATGCTAATTATACTGAAATAGCAGCTGAGAGTGTAAATAACTACTCAGAAGATGTTCCTTTACATCCACTTTCCAGCATTGTGTACTCTGTTATTGAACTACCCAAACAGCAAACTGAACACACTGAGCACTCTGAACCAAATCAGTCTGAATACAGTGAAAGTGACACTCTCTATTCCCTGGCTCAGCTACCAAAGAATAACTGAGTGTAACTGGTGTAATTAAAATTGCACACGTAATTAGAATCAAACAGCAACTCATTTTGCTATAACAATGCAGTAATACAGGACAACCAAAAAATGTCTTCTGTTTTTATTTACGTGATTTCACAAGTAAACTTGCTTTCCCTTAAGAATGCTGTCAGTGTCCATGTTCTGTTTGTATTCGTTCTGTTTTAAGTTGCTGTATCTACAGTAGACATGCTAACTCAGTGCTGTGCTACTTCTACATGTTATCCTCTACGTTTGAATATTGTACTTTGTTTTGCTGTCTGTTCAAACTATGAATAAAGAATGTCTTTGCAATTTTAACATTTGTTATTTTCAGTGATGGGAATAATGGCACTATAAGTAACAGTGTTAGTAACCGCGTTACTTTTTTCAGTAACAAGTAATCTATTTGATTACTCTTCCTATTATTATAGCACCATTACCATTACTGCCACAAAATGCAGCAACAAATGACAAACACAAATGCTTCCAGCAAATGAATGGAACAGTGTAACCGTCAAAGGCACATTATGTCATGGAGACAAGAGCCTCTCCACATCAGTGTCAGGCATAAAGATGTATCATACATAACTGAACATGCACATGTATTTTACATTCAGTCAAAGAGGGATGGAGGTGGGCTCCAAATTCTTTCATACATTTGAGCATTTCAAAAAATAACTTGAAAGTAAGTAGTTACTTTGGGAAGTAACTAGTTACTTTTATAATTTGTAACTCAGTAACTACTTTAGTTACTCTCTGGGAGAAGTAACTAGTTACTCTAACTATTTACTTTTTTAGAGTAACTTGCCCAACACTGGTTATTTTGTACAAACACAGTTTCACACATTATGTTGTGCCCAGTGCAAAGTATGTGTGTGTGTGTGTGTGTGTGTGTGTGTGTGTGTGTGTGTGTGTGTGTGTGTGTGGTTTTTAGAGGAAGGGGAGGAGATAGTCATAGAGACAAAAGTGGTTAGAGTGACTAGATCATTGCTGCAGCATTTGCGTTCTTTACTCGTCATTTTCACAATGATGAAAATCTATGTGTACTCTTGTCTTCTCTCTGGTGAGTTCTTTTTTCTTCTCTTTTCTTCTCTGTATATATAGGTTTCATTTTTTGTTTGTTTGCCAGTTGAGTTGGCTAGCTGTTCATTTATCTCTTAAAGGTTTGAACATCATAAATAATGAAAACCATAAATACTGATGACATATGCATAATTTGAATGTGTCGTGCATTGACACAATGATGAACAATGTTTCTTTTATTTCCACTTGTAGCTCTGAGTGTTGTGGAGATGAACCCTCTCAACGTAAATGGACGTGTTGGGGACACTGTGACATTCACATGCTCCAACTGGAACATCTGGACAGATGTAAAATATAAAGATAAGTACTTTTGTAATAGTCCATGCTCAGAAGAAAAAGACGTCATCAGGGCAGCATTTGGAAAGACTAAACAGAAGAATCGAATAGAGATAACAAACAGTGGAGAATGGTTATTTGTGACTTTCACAAATCTCCAAAAGTCAGACTCTAAGAAATATTATTGTGGACTGGACATATTTGGCTTTGATTCGTTTATAGAGGTGAATCTTAAAGTTACAGATGGTAAGTTTACACTTGTCTTTTTATTTAAAAAAATACCACTCCTTCATGCAGTAACTGTGCAAATAGTTGAGAGCTGAATATTTACTGTGTGTGTTTTCAGCTGAGTCGCCCAGTCCCAGGACAACTCTGAAAATGTTAGCTGTTACAAACAGCTCAGACCTTATTAGTGACACGTCAGCATCATACATCATCTATTCTACTCCACTCGACTCTACTACAACTACTGCTGCATCATCAACACAAGGAGCTGGTATGAAGAATTAATTCGTTTTATAAATGTTGATCAAATTTCCGATTAGAATTAAATCTGATGAAATATTTATAGAATGAATTGTTCAGCCACCCCGTCATTATCAGTGCCACATACTGTGTGAGATTAGAAAGAAGCTGTTCTTGTGTAATTTTTTTTCATCTTCCTCTTTCTCTGGGCAGGAAATGTACTATATTTGATCATCATATGTGTTATTATAATAAGCATACTGATGGGCATACTGACCCTTGTGTGGAAGATGACGAGGAAACAACAGAGTAAGACCCACAAACCACCACACACATTGTATATTTCTAGACTGCAACCTCCACATCAGTGTCCTCTAGACAAATAAACAAATGTTGTCCTGACTGTTTTCAGACAAAGATGATACACGAGAGGTGAGTTTCCTTTAACTTGATTCTGAAACCATGTGTCACAACTAAACGTGTGTCCGAGTGTTCAGCAGCGGTGGTCAGAGTGTCTTATTGTAACACTTCCAAAGCTGTTTTCTGTGTTTGAAGTATGTTTCCTGAATGTTGCATATGTGTTGTTAAATCTAAATCTAAATATGGCGTTGAGCTCTCAGGGTCACTGTATTCATTCACCAAAGTCTTTTAATTTAAGCTTTGAAAAGTATTTCTTATTTTATTCTTTTAGTTTGATACCAGTCTAATAACATAAATCAAACACATTATGGCGTCACAGAGCCCCACAGGTCCCGATGAAGTCTACCAATCACTCCACCCACTGACGAGGAATGAAGAGCAAGTCTACAGCACTCTGGAACCCTCCAGCAGAGTATGTTTCTACTCTGAATGATCACTGCAGTATGAGCTACTGCACCACTGTCATATAAAAGACAACCTCCTTCTATTCTCTAACAAACTTGTTTCTTTCCTCAGAATGTTGTGGAGTCGATAGATTTGGATTCACTCAAATCAAGTCAGTTAAATTAAATTCAATTCAATTTCATTTATATAGCACCAAATCATAACAAATGTTATTTCACGACACTTTCCATACAGAGCAGTTGTCCCCAGACCATATCACATGTGAGATATAGTCTGGGAACCACCTACTCAATTTCTCATAGGGGAGGTGTGGTTAACGACTGCCTATGTCCGTTTATTGGGCGTTACGAATGTCTGTCATTTGGTGTATACGTAGCACATAGCCAATTAAGTCAGTTGTACCCGATGACGTATTTAGAGCCACAGAAATTCAACGAGAAGGAAAAGCTGTCATTTTTCCCAATCTCCACGAAAACAGAAGGCAAAACAAAAATATAATTAAACAATGGCACCGGATGATTGATCGAAAGATTGGTTCACATCTGCTGCCTCCATGCTGAATTGGATCTGTAGACAGTCTCAAACAAACTACAAGCTTCTGTTTGTCGAGTACTGGAGTACTGTACATGTCATCGTCTTTCCACCCCTCCCTGCTTTCTGATTGGCTCCCTACCTCTGGCACGGGTTTCCATGCTGTTTTTCGAATCGAACGATCGTGCAAGGCAACAGGAGATTTCCCCAGGCTAGTAGACTGTAGTCTTTATAATATTATGTACAGAGACCAACAGTTCCACCATGAGCAAGCAATTGGCAATGGTGGTGAGGAAAAACTTCCTTTTAACAGATAAAGAGACAGTGGTGCACAGCAGCAGCAAATCATTAACTAACTATAAACTGTAATGGAGATATGGTAACAATAATGACAGTAATAATATATGTAGTGGATGTGTACAGTGATTGGCTACAGAAATCTCAAGTATCTTAGAGAGAAAGGATTTAAAATAGTTTTTGTCATTACTGGAATTAGACATGTGGTGTGTGAAGATTTTCACAAAATGGTCAGATTCATTTCACTTTTTTTCTTGCAACTCATTTTATCATAATAATACAGTAATAATTCTAAAGAGGACAACCAAAAAATGTCTTCTTTGTTTTTATTTACTTGATTTGCACATCACAAAATAAGAACGTGAAATGTTTCCCTTAAGAATGCTGTCAGTGTCCATGTTCTGTTTGTATTCGTTTTGTTTTAAGTTGCTGTATCTACAGTAGACATGCTAACTCAGTGCTGTGCTACTGTGGTGTCAAATTCACACCCGTACACACATCCTCTACGTTTGAATATTGTTCTTTGTTTTGCTGTCTGTTCAAACTATGAATAAAGAATGTCTTTGCAATTTTAACATTTGTTATTTTGTACATATAAACACTGTGTTGTGTGTGCCAGTGCCAGGAAGTGTCGATAACAAAGTACAAATACTTTATTACCTTACTTGGAATTTTTGGGAGTGGAATTTTTGGGTATCTATGCTTTACGAGTAATTATTTTTCAGCTGACTTTTTACTTGTATTCCTTACATTTTCACGTGATAGCCTGTACTTTCAACTCCTTACATTTTCAAAACAACATTTCACATATTTCATTTCGTCCTGTTTTTTTTTTCATCGTTTCATCGTGTCCATTCCGACACACTATTGGTGTGTATGCGATCCATCTCCCCTGCACATTACAAATCACTGACTGACTGATGACTGACTTTATGTAGCCTAGCACGAAAATGTCTGGGGCAGAGAACAATCACTGCAGTATGAATTATTGAACATCAATAACAATAATAATAAACTATTAAACTACTGTTTCCTTCCTTAATATGTTGCTGAGTCAGTGTTTGTGGATACAAGCAGTGGCTCAAATTTGGATTCACTCTAATACAAGTATGCATACTTGTTATATGCCCACATATTTTCTATGTGGAAAATAATCTGTTTCTAACCATTGTGTTATGGAGGCAGATCTGTGTGCGTGTGTGTGTGAGCATATTGGTGCAGAATGGCCCTCTGTAGATAACATGCTTTGCTGGCTGCTTTATTCATGAAGTACCAGAGCACCAGACCAGAGCACGGTCTGTCAGGCAGGAAACACAGAAGGATCATGGAGTTTATTTTCCTCGTGTGCACGTCATACAAAATGACACAAGGCCTCATGGTACGGGGCAGACGACTGCTGCCCCTGTGTCATGAACCAGGTTCCTGGTGCTGGAGGTGCTTACACAAAATCTGCATGTGTCGCACTGCCGTGAATTTGCCCTCAGCACGGGCAATATGGGCTCACTGTGAAAGCAGCTGGTGTCAGGCAGGAAACTAGTGTTTAGGGTGTCCAAAAAAAAAAAGAGAGATAAATCTGTGTAGCAAAATGTGATGAGATGGACCCAGCTGGGTGTTCCAGAAGAATGGAGCAGATAATCTGCAAGTAAGAAAACAAACAAACGAAACAACAAAAAGAAAACAACTTACATGAATGGCAAACACTGATGAAGTGCTGATGCATGGTACAATGAAAACAATGGAGTCAATTTCAGTTTTCTAGATTCAACGTTTGGTGCTTAAGTAACACTACATTTACTCACAGAGTAAAGTTACTTCAAAGAGTGTAATCTGAAGGTGACTGATTGAAGTCAAAGAGATTTTTTTGCCTCAGAGAGGACCAGCCAATGAGCGTACCAGCTGTACTGTGGCTCGATGGCAATGTGCACCAGCTGTTTCTTTATTTGTTTGTCTGTGTATTTATGTGACAGCTCTTGGGCCCAACTGGGTCTGGGGTCTGGAGGGGTGTGGGCCCACCTGATGCCAATTGTCCAACAATTAGTGTGTTAGTGCATTCAGGGTCAATCAAAAAGTCTACATTGCAAGCAAAAAGAAGAAGTCCATAGAAAATTGACCCTATCACAGTTAATCACCTAAAAATAACAGCCTTTACCTAAAATGAGCCTTTTACACATACAGAGGCTATGGGTCCTCTTCCATGGAGTCTGCCATGTTGAACCACCGTGTTACTACAGTAGGTCAGTCAGCTCCACATAGGGTCTTCCGCATTCTTGTGTTTTGTGTAGTTTCTCCTTTATGCTTGAAAGGAGAAGGTAAGTTGAGGAGGCTGCAATCAGCAACTACTGCTAGATGCCACGAAATCCTACACACTGGATCTTCAATGCCAACTTTGACAACCCCTGCTGTTATTGCTATGCTTTGTGTTTGCTCCTAGAGAAATTCCATGTGTACTTAGTTAGAGGATGTGGCTGGTAATGTTCTTTTTTTTATTCTTGTCAACAAAACCCATGAAACCAACAATAAATGTATCCTATTAACAAGTATTGTGTGTATCCAAAGCCTGATATATCTTCTTCCTCTGTGCCATAGAGCTCCATTGTTGTCCAGAAATCTATTAAAAACACACTGAGCTATACTGTTCCTTCATTACTATGGATGCACACACACACACACACACACACACTGTAGTTTATTTGGACTCAGTCCCACACACACTAGCCTTCTGCTCCAAACACTCCCTAGAGCGCCAAATGTGGACTAATCCACTGCTGAAAATAGTTCACAACAAATTCCCTCCTGTTTGAGTGATGTTAGATGAAAAACATTTTCTCACCTGTTCTTAAATATTCAGAGCTGTCACAGACAGAGTAGTAAGAAGCAACTTTGGTCTCTTCATGGAATTTCTTCACAAAAATACTGTGCTTTAATTTTATTTCATTCTGTGCATGTTTGATCAAACAGAGGTCAACTCAAAAAGTCCAGACTCCCGACCACTAATAGGCAGACCCATTCTCTGTCCTGTCTGGACCTGGAGCCAGAAACACACTGAGTTTTATTCAGTTTTGGTGGAGATTACATTTTGACCAGCGACTCTTTTTTCTGACAGTGTTTCAGAGAAAGGGACATCCTACCTCCCTCTGAGTGGCTGGTACTCTCAGAGGGAGGAGGTTGCCTTCATAGGTTTGTGTTGGTGGGGTTTAGTCATGAGGAGGTGAGGGCAAGAATGTCAGCCAATCACAGGCAGGGTAAAGCAGGGCGGGCCTTCACTGAATCTGGAAGATTGCAGCCAGGTCAGCCAATAACTTATTATTATTATGAAAGTAGTTTTTATTTATAATTCTGAATTGAATGTCAAATTTACATTTTGTAATTACCGGATGTATTTTTTATTATTGTGTGTAGCTCTCCAGAGTGTCACTGAAAATAAATATCCTTTACATGATGTTGATTTGAGTCGACTTCACACAGTGCAGATGTTGATACAATGAAAATGCTGCTTCAATATATATATATATATATATATATATATATAACAGACCTGAACATGATAGGTGCTGCAGACCTGAACATGAAGAAATTTTCTCTATCCAGACCTCCTGAAAACTATATTTAACCTCCTCTGTCAGAATATCTCTATGCCCTGCAGGAAAAGGGACAATTTACTACAATCAACCAAACAGGAGTTCTCTTGAGTGCAGTGTTTAATCTTGATCCCATCTACAACATTGGTAATAGACAACTCTCCTCGTCCTACAGTGTGCTTGTCCTTGTGCTCTGTCAGTTATCAATAGCATGGTCCTATGAAGCTGAAAAAGAAAGTAGTTCAGAGGACTACTGGCTTCTTCATCGTGCCCATTTTTCTTAGAAGACAAGTTTGCTGACTATGGTAGCTGGTGTTTTAATGAAGCTCTCAAAGTAAAGACACACAGCTATGGGTGGTGCTTCTGCCTCCTGTTCACTGACATGTGAAGCTCCAAATCCCATGTGAGGAAGCACACGGTGACTCCTTCACACACAGTGAAGGTCAGTCATCAGCAATCTTTTAGACCACCTCAAACTGTGGTACAACTATTACTGGTGGTACACAAGCTCCGTTTGGTGGTACTTGGTGTAAATCACTGTAATACATAATGTTTTGATGAAATACATTAATTTTTCATACAACATCAATACTTTACTTTGGATGAAAATGGTTCAACTATCGGGAATGTAATTTAAAATAAGTTCTGCATTTCCTGTGATATTTGGTGATATAGTCACGGTTGTGCATGTAGTGTGCATACATATGATTAATTCTGAGCTGATGGCAGTAAGAGGAGGTAAAAATACAAAACACTGTTCAAAAACTCTGCAATCATGGCTCCAAAGGTGAAATATTAGGAATAGAAGTGTGGATCAGGAAAACCTCGTTTGCACCCAAGTAGTTCTGGTTCTGATAAGGAAACAACAAAAGTCAACAATAAAAGCCTCTTATGAACTGTCTGTAGCTCAACAGTGGCCAGCCTCACTGTCAGGTTGGTGGTACTAGGACAGACAAACATTTTCTGAGGTAGTACAAGGTGTAAAAAAAAAACACTGTTTTAGACCATCACTATCCTATCAACCTACTTCTGCTGTGTGTGTGTAATGCTTTTGCTGACATGTCCATGGTCCTGGGGGGAATCTCTCCACAATCCTGAGAGATCCAGAGCCACCACCAAACCCTCAGCAGGCTGCCTTCTCCTTAAATAAATGTGTGACTCTTGCAAATTCTTTATTATCTCTGGGAAAGATGCTCAGTTTGTTGTCCTTGTTTAGGCACTCACCAACAATCAGTAACGGTGGCCATGTAAAACATGCTCAAAGCATGCTGCAGTATGCTCATGTGGAGCCAGTGTTTGGTTTGTCTGCTGTGGGCTACTGTAGAAACATGGTGGTTTAACATGGTGGATTCACTATTAAATAGAAGAGGAGATGTAAAACGCTATTTCTATATAATTTTCCATTTCAGCAATATTCTGTAATAGATCATCGTAAATCTCTCTTCAGGGAGGTAGATAATCTCGTCTAAATTGTGTTTTAAGCAGCAGGGCCAACGCTGCTTGGGCCAGAGGTCGACATTAAAAAGTAATGAGCTAGAAAATTTGTGGCATGAACTGAATTTTTGAAAAACCATTATAAACTGGAGATGAGGATGACACAGAGATTTAGTCTGATGAGAAATCCCTCAGCCCTAAATCCACACAGTTTGCACAACAAACATTTCATTTAGGCTTTGGGGGAGACACACAAACATAAAAGGAACACAGACAGACAGACAAGAAAAGAAATCCTCAGAAAGTTCACATACAGTATTTTTTGTCACATTCTCTGCACTCTCAGCTTCTTTATGTTTTTTATTTAGTAAGACAAGCCCATAACTTTGAAGCAAACAGGATGAGTGAGTGTGTCTTTGTAAGCACAATAAATGATTTGGACATTTGAAGGTGCACACGGGTAGTGGAACACAACCATTTTTGGATCTATCCCTAAAATGACTGTTATGACCCAGATTTGGTCGTATATTTTTAACCTCATTCACTGTCATTGCCACATAATAGCCTAGTTACAAAGTGGGAGCAGACAGTGAGCAGACCATAGAATTATGGGTAATAGTATAGATATTGATAAATTATATAGGCTAACCTTAACTACACTGCTACCACTGACCCCTGAGAGCTCAGCTGTCACATGAACTATGTTCACGTGTGTTCATATGTTCACATACAAAGTCAATGGAAAGATGATGATCTCTTTCTAGCTAGCTAAGAGCATATGTCTGTACAGTTGACACATTGGTTAGGATGAATACCAAGAGGCAACCTTTGTGGCTGTGAAATGAAGTCAATAAAAACTGCTGTTCCACAAACGTCCACTTGAGACTGGCTCCAGAAGAGAGTCAGTCTCCATAAGTCCCCATGTTAAAATGTCCAACAGACATAAACATGTTTACAGCCTGGTACAAAAAACAATTTTGGTCTCTATAGCTAATTTCCCCATTCATAACTGTACTGAGGGTCAATCAGTTGTCAATCAGTCAATCGAATGGGTTTTTCAGTTCAAATGTTTCCGATAGCAACCTTCTATTCATCCTTAAAATTTTGTGCTTGTCAAATGCATTCACATAAGAACTAGGACATTCTGTTACTGAAGCCCAAATTATCCACAACACTGCCATAATATAAAAAATGACAGTGAACCAGCAGGAATTGTCTCTAAACAAGCCTCTAATAATACTGGTTTAGCCGAGTTTTACTGTCTGGGGTTTTCACTGACCTCAGCGTATGTTTACTGGTCCATCTGCTCCGATCGCACCAAAGCCTGTGTTCTACTAACAGCATGTCTTTGTGTGTGTGTGTGTGTGTGTGTGTTGTGGTCTGCCGCTGGATTCAGTCCCAAAGCAATCAGAACATTTGGTTGTATGCTGTGACACCATGTGCTTTATATACACACATGGCATGCTAGAGGCTCAGTATCACATGTTACATGTTGTGTATTCTAGCTTGCACGTGTGTTTCAGGGTAAGACCAACGTAACACTTGGCAGCAAACAGCAAAGGAGTGAGTCTCTGCGGTGACATGATGTCATCAGGCACATAGCACAGGTGGTCAGCTACACACCTGCTCACACACACACACTCACACACGACAATGAATGGAATGTTTTATTACTATTCTGAAACCATTTCCATGCTTTTAATCCCTATCACACTGCAGTGTTTCCAGACCAATAACACTGCCATGAATAATGGAGGTCTGTAACCCTAAAGTTAGCAATACATTACAACCCAAGTCACCCTATCACAACTCAATAAAGCCATACACACATGGAAAAATGCAGTAATGTATTGTACAATGCCTTGTGGTCTTTTCAGATGCAGAGCAATTACATAGCTTGTTACCCATTTTCAGTGGGAGGTGAACTGGTCATACTGCAGTCCCAATGTTAAAAGGTCCAACATCATATCCAGTATAAACATGTTTAACTGGTTTTGGTCTCTACAGCCAATTTCTCCTTTCATGACAACTTTACAGCTTCGATTGACAGGTAGATTCCATTACAGACGACTTGTTTGAGCACCCAGGCATCATTCGGCAGGCCTCAGGTCTGCTGATGATCCATCTTTGCCAGTTTTTAGATTAGCCAGGCCAGAAGGAGAAAGAGGTAGGACTGCCAACATGGCGGTGGCCAGCACCACAGATTTTGGGCTTCAAAATAGCGCTTGGGAAACATATGGGTTACATCACGTAAACGGTGTCCACTCTTTATACTGTACCTGGATATATGGACAATCTGACAGGCAGCATAACAAGCAGGCAGAATCATGTGAAACTGTTCTCATGCACACACCCAACTGCTGCAAAACGTGAGACAGACTCAGGCACTTCTGAGGCACCATGAGAGTGTCTCTAATTATTTTTCAACTTTCAACAAGTTGAAAAAGTAAAAGTAAAAGTTGCAATACAAATAAAGAATCCAGACATACCAGTTCACATTATGCAATAGTAACAAAACACCAGCATATAGTAGTTGCATAGTGTCTCTAATGGCCAAGCATCAATATATATTACAGCATAAGACATCAGAGGCTCCTGAACACTTTCTTCCCTCCTGACCTCACCATTGACCTTTGACTTCAACAATTTCTCCACAACAATACAGGTTTAAAGTGGCCGGTAAATTCATGAATACGCATTAATCCAGAGGAAGCTCAGAGTAGAGCCGCTGCTCCTTCGTGACGAAAGGAGCTAGCTGAGGTGTTTCAGGCATCTGATTAGGATGCTCCCTGGGTGCCTTCCTTTGGAGGTGTTCTGGGTATGTACAACCTGTAGGAGATCCCAATGCAGACTCAGAACACACTGGAGGAAGTGCATAGCCCATCTGGCCTGGGGATGCTTTGGGATCCCCCAGGAGGAGCTGGAATGTGTTGCTGGGGAAGAAGCTCTGCTGAACTTGCTGCCGCCACAAACTTGTGGCGTGTTTGTCTGCTGGTTTTGCAGGAGGAATGCAGTGAGAGCAAAGCAACATGATTATCAGTACGGTCATGCAGAAAAGTTGCTGCTGAGGGTCAAAAAGTGTTTGCCTCAAAGATTTTGATCAAAACCAATTTCCATTTTGTATTTAAAAAAAATAATAAATCAAATCAAATCTACATTTGAAGGCGGCGGTGGGTCTCAGCCTAAAGGGTATCAGGCCATCCCATCATAAATCTACAGGACCATTAGACAGGCAGCATAATGTCAATGAGCTGATGAGCTCTCTTGCCCTCACAGATGGCTGCAAGTCCATCGAGTAAGGTCACCATGAGGTCATCTTACAGATTACTCCCTGTACTGCAGAGGGAGTAAGAAGCTAGAAATATGTAAATAATAAATAATAGTTTTTCATTTAAAGGAACCTGAAACCTCACACACATACAAAAAGGTAACCAACGTAATGTTGTGCATCCATCTCGGATGGTGTTGAAAGCTGATTAAAACTCTATATTTCTAATTCATATCATTTATTGACATTCTGTCACTGAAACCTAAATGTGTCCTGCTGCATTTTCCACCATTCTGCTCAGGAAACAAATGGAAATTTAGCTAATTATGCCCTACATGCAACAATTCCACACAATTACAGTTGTTGTGGAGAAATTGCTGAAGTCAAAGGTCAGTGGTGAGGTCAGGAAGAAAGAAAGTGTTCAGGAGCCTCTGATGCCTTATGCTGTATTATTTATTAGCACTTGATCAAGGAGAATTAGAGACATTCTCATAAAGCATCAGAAGTGCCTGAGTCGGTCTCACATTCTGCCCAACTCATGCTGGTGGATAGACTTTAAACCCCGAGATAACATTACAAACACTATACGCCCCGAATTAGATAAAAGGGAATGCTTTTACCAAGGACGAAGTGTCTTCGTCAACATGATTAAGTCTGGAGACACAGATGTCTGTTTACGCAGATTGGAATGTCAGTGGCAAGCTGTCTATTATGTCTAAGCAATGCAGCACCAGAGTCCTTCGACCCTGGCCACAACAGTGTTGAGATAGGACGACACCTGCTACTGCCAGCCAAAGACAAACAGCTAATACTGCTGAGGACCTCAAGGCCCACATGTGACTTCATGTAACCTTGTATAATGTCTGTATGTTTGTGCTTTTATTATATTCCATTTAAAAAAGTAAAAGTATGTATGTGTCACTCAGAACACTACAAGAATAGAAAGTTCCATAACAATAGTGAAAGGTCCACTGAAAATCTCATTTAACGTCATTTACAGTTAACAAGACAATTTCATTGAAGAGCTGAACACGCTCTGGTCTTCCATCCCTGAACTTGATGCACGCACGCATAATACTGAACGATATGTACATCCTTGTTGACACAATCACTCAATTTATTCTCTCCTTTGATGTCAAACAGGCGCCTCTACTCACAAAGCTGGCAAACAAGCAGACAGACAACCTCTCTATTACCCAGATATCACATCAATAGTCTCTGCTGACACGATCTCTCCAACATTGTGCCTGATCACTTCTCCACATTAGTCACTTTCACCCCTGGTGCATACTCCTCATGGTAAATGATGCTACAGATACACTTCACCCATCACTAAGCTCTTGTCTCAACAATTTCTGTAAAAACCTACTTGAGCTATGCAATGATTTTCTATGCTGAGAGAAAATAGGGTATGTGCAGAGATTTTGCAGACCTCTGCTGGGACCACACATCATTCTTTGCCTCCAGATTAACTCCTGCAAAACCTGCTGACTTTGCATCCTTCTTTACTAACAAGGTAACGGACATCAGTGGCCAGTTCACAGACCACCCAAACACATTGCATCTACCTCCAGTGCTGCAATACTTACTGGATTTTTCCCTCACACTGAGGAAGAGGTGTCCTAACTGCTTTACAGCCGTCCCGCCTCTTGTTGCCTATTTGCTCCAAATTTTTTCAGCTCATCTCACCCACAATCGTGCCTGCAACCATAATAAAACGCGTCTTCAATACATTACCCACAGTGTTCAACCAAACCCAGGCTAATATTAGATTATATTAAACAACTTCAACCTTAAATCCATTTCAAATTATACATACAGCAGAATATTCTATTGTATTTTTATATTCCTATTCATGATTCTAGAGTGGGCAACTTTCACTCAAGTCTCAGACATCCACTCTCCAAATAATCATTCTGCTGAATTTACACCGCACTCAGTAAAAGAAACCCTGAGGTCAGCAAGAAGGGATGCCCAGATATCAGTTCTCTGGCCGGACCTGTCGGCAGCTTTTGATAAAGTGATAAAGTACTGTGAACAAATCCAACAGTGCATCTATGAAGTAAACAATCCCGCCTCACGGTATGCTCTACTCATTTTCACGTGGACAGATACAGACACCGCAGAGCAGGTACAAGTAGATAGAGAATGTCAAAGACTATGGTGGGAACTTACTGCAGATACTGTACATGCATAAAATCTACCTATATATGTGGATCATGGTGCTGTATGAACTTAGTATAAAAATTTAGTGTGTCACCTTTACATAGAAATAATTCATATATCTGACCTTTTGGACAGAGCGTGAGAGAAAACAGGAAGTTCTGTACAACTAACCTGATTTCTTGGGACTACTGAAGTTTTCCTAATGGGTAAATATGCTTAAAATGATATTCTGGACAAGGTAATCAAAAGATTGTACATTAGTATTGTTGTTATATTGTACTGTTGTGTCCCATGTCATTCAGATTTCAATAAGTTACTTAATGTCAAGAACACAGAGACTAGAAGAAGGAGAGGCAGATTTTAGCACATAATTTAGGGTCCTTGACAATTAAATGTAAACCTATGGATGTGTTTTTAAAGGACACACATTCTCTTTGCTCCATAATTATGAAAAAAAATAAACAAACACGTATCCTGGCTTTTTTTGTCATGAGTGGATGAAGATGGATTATGCATATGTTCTTTGTGTTTTTTAGTAGTAAGCTTGCTGATAGAAAAGAGCAGACAGCTGATGACTTTGTTTGTAATTTAGTTTGAATTAAAATACATTGGATTTGGTGTGTTTGTGATAGTCCATGAACTACACACAAAGATGGTAGCATTATGTTTATTGCAGTTATTTTAGTCTTTTTATTAATGCAATAAAAAATGCAATCAAAAGGAATGAGTAGCAGCACTCGATAATACAAGAGGAATAATCATCTGTTCCCTGTGGCTTTATTTGGTTCCAGCGATTCTCTAATCTCTCACTTTCTTTGTCTTCCAGTCTTCTTCTTTGCCTCTCCCCAAATGAAGATGGGCGAGATAATTGGCCTGTGTTGATTGTGTTAATAACAGTGAAACATATCTCGTCCTCTCAGTGCGACCCCCCCCCTTCATCCCACCCCACAAACGTCACATTTCAGAAATGAGTTTTTAATGGGCTGCACTGGCTGCAATGTGATGGCAAAATGAATGCCTCGACATTTTAACACCCGTCACCTTTTCAGCTATTACTCAGGGTGCAGGATTATGCAGTGAATGGCCTCTGACAGTGTGATGTAGTAGAAATAAGGGAAGTGAAAGAGCTGTCTTAATTAGAAACGAGGAGGCGTCATATCTATTAGCTCCCTGGAGTGTTAGAGGCGTGCATGGTAATGTTGCAGTTGATTTGGTAGTGATTAAAGCATATCTGATCACTTTGGCCCCGGTGTTTGATCTCAGATAATATGTTAATTGTTTTACACCAAAAGACAAATTCCTTGTCTTCCTTGTGAAAACCTACATGGCAATAAAACTGATGATTTTTAAATGGTAAATGGACTGTATTTATGTGATGCCTTTGTAGTCAAAGTGCTTTACAGTACATATCTCATTCACACACATTCATACATTGGCTGCCATACAGGGTCCCAACTGCTCATCAGTTTGAGGAGCTAACCATTCATACACGTTCACACGCCGATGGCACAGCCTTCAGGAGCAATTTGGGGTTCAGTATATTGTCCAATGACATGCAGACTGGAGGAGCCAGGGATCAAACTGCCGATCATCTGATGAGTGGACGACCCGCTCTACAGTACTCTCTATGGTACACTGTAGATGTTATGGTACGTGAACAGGAGAAGGACACATCCACACACACATTTATACACTGATGGCACTGGAGAGATATAGCATTTCATATCCAAGACACTCATATTGACAGCACAGCCATCAGGTTTGGGGTTCAGCATCTTGCCCAAGGACCCTGCCTTTTGACTGGACTGGAAGAGCAACTCCGATTACTAGACCAGTACTAGACCAGTACTAGACCATCACTGTTATCTATTTTATCTGACTGAACCAACTAAGACAATTCTTTGTGTCAGCCTGGCTATATCGTACTTGCTTTGTAGTGCACCTCTCACAATTAGACTGGTATTTACTTTCCTGTACAGTAGCTGTAGCTTTACTACAAAGACATCTGACATAATCACATACGCCAACACTTGAACTTGTTACATAGCCTGTGAAATATCACTTTCATCCGCAAGTCACCAAAACTACACTTCCTGAGCTTCTTTAACAATACACTTTATCATCATTTAGTTCATTCATTCTGAAGTGCATGTTGACCAAAACTACAGTAGGGGTGTAAAAGTACACACAAGTCATGGTTCAATACATACCTCAGTATGGGGGCCTCATTTCAGTATGGGTTTGCTACAATGGGGGGAAAAAACACATATCAAAGACTAGCTTTTTTTCATTTATTTTGAACAGACACCAATTGACTGCAAAGTCAAAACCCATCTCCTGTTATAAAAGTTAAAAATTAATAGAATAAAACATAAAACAAATGTATTCGCAGGGTTCTCATTTTGTTACTACAGAGGAAAAGATAGACTGAGGTAGTCAGCACTTCTTGCCAACTGGCAACTTTGGTAACATCATTATAAGAAACATTTTGAGAAACAAGTGAAACAAAACAATTACAAGTAGAACTGAATAGCATCTCTCAATGTGAAAACACAAATAAATACACAAAAATAAATACACAAAATATGACACCAATAATAGCCCCTCTCGCTGGGGACTGAGGTGGCAGATACAGCCAGGTAATGCTTTGCCAATGTGGTTAGGTTTGGATAAAGAGACTCCTGAGCCTTCCACCAGGCAAGCGGGTTGGAATCAGTTGAAATGTAGTCCTTTGCCATGTAGACATGTACACTTCATCCTTTGACTGCTGCCTCCAATCTGACTGGTTACTCTGCTCTGGTCTAAAGAGTGAAGAGTAAAACGTGCTGCCATGGCTGACTTCTTTGGTGGACGGGAAGATGTTGCCTCAAACTGTGCCATCATTGAAAATGAAGTTGATGGACTGCCCTCTGTAGTCTCTCTGGTCTCATCAGATCAGTCAGATTGGCTGTTTCCTTGTTCTTGAGGGACCTCTCTGTTAGTGCTTAGTAAACCGCTGTTTGCTGTTCAAGATACCTCTCAAGGTATGCTGGAGTCCCAGTCCCATCATTGATGAGACAATGTTTTGGCAAATGGAGCATCTCTGCTCCAAAATATGCCAGTGTGCTCCGATGGAAAAAAGAAACAGCTCTTTGGATTTTTCCCAGGAGTGGAGATACCTGGTTGAATGTGATAGCTTTCTGTGATGCTAAGTTTAAAGTGTGGGCAAAGCATGAAATTTGTGGACCCAATCCTGCTTCATTAACTGAATTAACAACGTTTCTTGCATTGTCTATGGTTACTGCAATGGGCTGGAACTGTTAAAGACTGAGTGATCTACATACACGTGGGCAGTAAGCTGCCTCTTGCTCTCTGGCTAGTTGTTATTTACAGTTTCACATGTTTGCTGAAATTCCACTTTCACAATATGATTCACATTCAATCACAAGATGGCAAGTGCTTTTAGATTAAAGTGCTTCCACGTGTTACCTTCATCTCTCAAAGAGCTGTAATGAAATCAAACATGTTGGTTTTCATTGTCACTGGTTGGACAACACGTTAGCATATGTTGACCTGATCTGGCTCTGACAGGAAAAACTCTTGTTTCTTGCCTGTGGAGAACGTGAGGTTTGCTAAACTCAAATGATTTTTTTTCTTTAATTTTAGAAACTTTATTAATCATATGCACATGAAATAATTTTTCCGCATTTGACCCATCCAGTTGGCACCTGTCGGAACACACATGCACATGCACAGGATCACACATAGTAGCAGAGGCCTAATACCGTACACACAGACTGAAGGGGTGGACAGTGATTCATAATGCGTGGGGAGCAGATGTTGTTGGGGGGTACGGTGCCTTGCTCAAGGGCACCTCGGGCGTGGCAAGGAGGTGGACCGACATGGCTGCATTTATAATAACACTTTTCAATCAAAGCAGTTCACACTTTGCCTCTCATTCAACAATACACACACATTGACACAGTGATGGCAGAGATGTACAATATGCAATGTGCTGATCTGAGCATTGGGAGCACTTTGGGGTTTGGTGTCTTGCCCTCTGATTAGTGGCTGACCTGCTCTGTGTTCTCTAAGTGGTAAGTGATTTACAGCCTCATTCCATGTGGCTCTTTTATTCTTATCTCATAACAAACACTCTCTGGAACAGAGAGGTAATTAAGATCATTTCACTTGTTTCTGAATAAGTTTCAGCTCCACAAATGATCAGAATTCAAGACACATCTTTGAGATGACTGAAAGTTCACATCTCTGGACCTAAAGTTTTTTAACAAGAGAAATTAGGAGGTCTCAATTAAACTGAAACTATAGTTTTCCACAGTTTAACAAGTCAGAAGCATTTAATCATTCAACACATTAGCCAGTACCTCAAATAAAGTAGTAACAATAGTATAGAAGTGTATAGTGCAGTACTGGCCCCAGCATCTCTATCATTAAACATGTTAAAAGAGGAAACGTGTGCCTGCTGGTGTGGAATCTGATCAACATGCTGCTTTAAAAATCAATTCAGCTTAAGTGCTTTCTATTGACGATCAGTGAAGCTGTAATCAGTGTTGCAACATGGAGCCAATCAGACTGCATGGTATGAAGTGATTGAAGTTGCTTGGCTAACCTTTAAGAAAAGGTCATAGCATCCAGTGAACCTACCCGTCTAGTGAAGCGAGCCGTGTTACCCCCCAGCCTAGGGGCTAAGTGACTGATGCTTCACGGATACTCTTTTATTCCAGCATCCTCACTGAGGACCGACTATTCGCCCCTCAGCCTTTTGCCAAACGGGAGGTTGTTTCTGGGAAGGGGGTTTCCATGGTGACCAGCCTCAACTACTGATGTGTCACTGCACATGCAAAAGCAGGCGTGTACACACACACACACACACACACACATAGGTGTGACGATGTACAGCTCTGCGAAGGCAATGACAAACTGCATTGATTCCAGCAGCCCCACCCCACTACCCCACCCCCCTCCTGCCAAGGTGAGGTTAAGACATTGCTTCAATGCACTGTGAACAATTACCACTCCATTAGAGAGGATAGATAGTGTAGAAAACAACTTTACAGCCACCCAGACATCCACAAACACACACACACACACACTAATAGCATCCTGCCACCCACACTATCAGGATCACTACTACTGCTAACACACGCACACACACGTTTATACACAGCAATGTGGGAGGGAGGTGCTGTTGAGAGTGATTGTATTTATTTGTAGCTGATTTTCTAGCCACAGTGTGCATATTAATTTAGCAGGCTGAATAATTAATAGCTGGTGCAAAGAGAGGGCATTCATCACACACGCTACAGCAGGAAACAAAGGAGGGCAGAAAAAGTCAGAACTGAATTCTCCACAATCTTTGACAAAATGAATGGAGGATTAATTGATCACATAAAGGAGCCAAAGAGTGAAATATGGAAGTGTGGAAATTGTGAGTCAAGTGAATGAACACATTATGATCATAATCATAAGTGTAAGGAGACAGATTGGTTTCCATGTCTCCTGGATCTTCCTTTATTTCAAACAGAATTCCCTCCTTTTCATTGACAGAGGGATTATGTCATCGACTGAGGCATGAGAAGAGAGAGAGAGGTCTGCAGTCGCAGCAGTGTGTTTATTCTTAATGCTCCTGCTGCCATCTTGTGATATTAAGTAAGTATTACAGGTTAGAAGTTTCTTCTGTTGTATTTTTGTGCTACAGAAAATGCTGCCTGAAGGACATTTGTGAAATATTCTCACTAGAAAATAACATTGCCTGTTCTCTGACAATAAAAGGACGTGGAGTTCATAAGAAGAAGACGTGATACATTCTGTGTGACAAAATAAAAACATGTTCTCTTTTGATTTTGTTTCATGTTATTCATTCTTTTTTCTGTCGTACTTTTTGTAGAGGTGTAGCACTGTCTGCTTCCCTCATCCCTCCCTCCCTTGTTTATTAGTCTGTGTGTTCCCCCGTCTCTTTGCCCTTCCATTTTTTTCTTCACCTCACGAGTTCCAGCGCTACTTTGGTGTTTCCTGACTTTGCATTTTGCTTCCTCCCTGAATGCATAGCTTTGCTTATTTCTGGACTGATCTCCTGTGTACCAAACCTATTTTGTTTGTGGGCAGTTAAACATCCATCCAACATCCTGTTGTCTCTTGAGTTGAGCCTATCCGCCTGATTTCTGCAGTCTTTATGCAAACTGCACATGCACCACAATAGGCCAAACTCAGGTACACCATTCACAGAGAGAGAAGAGAGAGAGACAAGAACATTAAACAGTCAAATGTGAAGAGAGACTAAAATTTTCTATTCTTGTAGTGTTCTGAGTGACACATACATACTTTTAAATGGAATATAATAAAAGCACAAACATAGAGACATTATACAAGCTTACATGAAGTCACATGTGGGCCTTGAGGTCCTCAGCAGTATTAGCTGTTTGTCTTTGGCTGGCAGTAGCAGGTGTCATCCTATCTCAACACTGTTGTGGCCAGGGTCGAAGGACTCTGGTGCTGCATGCTTAGACATAATAGACAGCTTGCCACTGACATTCCAATCTGCGTAAACAGACATCTGTGTCTCCAGACTTAATCATGTTGATGAAGACACCATTCTTGGTAAACGTATTCTCTTTAACTAATTCTGGGCCTATAGTATTTGTGGTGTTATCTTGGGGTTTAAAGTCTATCCACCAGCATGAGTTGGGCAGAATGTGAGACCGACTCAGGCACTTCTGATCCTTTATGAGAATGTCTGAATGAGAATGAGAATTCTCCTTGGCCAAGTGTCAATAAATAATACAGCATAAGACATCAGAGGCTCCTGAACACTTTCTTCCTTCCTGACCTCACCATTGATATTTGACTTCAGCAATTTCTCCACAACACAAAGAGCCAAAGACTCGTGAGTGAACCATTTATTTTCATTCCGACAAGCTCAGGCCAGTCACACCAGCCAGTATTTGTAGGTAGAAAATTACCAGAATTCTTCAAATGACTGACATTACAGTGAATTAAAATGAATGAAGCAAAACATTAAAATGAATATAGAGGTTATGATACAACTTGATTTCATCAGAGTTGTTCACAAACATCATCTGGCCTCGTGTTGGTAGATGATTCCCTGGGTTTCCCCACAGCAGCCAGGGAAAACAACATCAGAGGACATCAGAAGGATTTGGCACACAATTCACTTTTGTCAAGAAAAACACTTCCTGTTTCTGACAATGACACAAATTTGGCGATACACATGATGTAAAATTAAAAGAACAAGTCCATCTGTAAAAACAGAATACTGATACTGTTGTAGGTGCTTGAATAATTTCATGTAAGACTGCAACTAATGACCAGTGTTCAGTCCGACCAACAGTCCAAACTTTACAGTTATTACAAATTCCGACATTCCGAATGTTAAACTCAGCAGATTTTCACATTTCTGAAGCTGTAACCATGAAATGAATTTACATCATCATCACTGAAATAGTTGTAGATTAATTTTCCATCAATCAACTAATTGATCAATATTGCCTCATCTGTACTTATAGAAACTATCGGTTTCTTAATTTGGAACAAAGCACAACAGCTTTGTTGGTTAATGACTTATTGCTGCTGTGCATCTCTGTTCCACTGCTACTGCAATCACCTTACCATTTATTGTAATTCATTGTAATTGTACAATATGTTTGTGTTGATTGTTCTGTACATGTGACATCCATTGCACGTCTGTCCGTCCTGGCAGAGGGATCCCTCCTCTGTGGCTCTTCCTGAGGTTTCTTCCACATTTTTTTTTCCCTGTTAAAAGGGTTTTTTGTGGGCAAGTTTTTCCTCACTCGAACCGAAGGTCTAAGGACAGAGGGTGTCACTCCCTGTACAGATTGTAAAGCCCTCTGAGGCAAAATGTGTTTTGTGACTTTGGGCTATACAAATAAAATTTGATTTGATTTGATTTGATTTGAATGTTCTATAAGCTCTTTACACATACTGTTGTAGAGTACGTAGTCAGTGAAGCTGTCAGATAAATGTGGGGAATTAAAAATATTTTCCTTTGAGATGTAAAGAAGTACAAGTAGAATGTAGAAATCAAATCAAATCAAAATACTCAAGTAAAGCACAAGAGCCTCAAAGTTGTACTTAAGTACAGTAACTTCAGTAAGTGTATTCAGTTTGTATTGAGAGTAATTTTGAATATTTAAGTAGCTTGGCCTGTTAGCAATTGAACATGCATATAATACTTGATCAAAGGTAAGGACGCACTACAATGTAAACGTCTAGCTTGCGCCGTGAGCCACAGATTCATCTGTCCATTCTTTACTTGCAGTAACGTTGGATGGAACAGTGACACCTGCAAAGACGGGACAGGCCAGTCTGTGGAGTGAGGACTGATTTGGATGGGCTGCTGCTGCTGCCGCTGATCTTTTATATCAAGTTAATGCAGTTTTTATAACTCTTATGTTATTTTTTATGCTAATGTAATGAGATTGATACAGTGGCAACTCAAAATAAAACTACTTTTAGTTTTCTCATGTTTAACAACTATTACTGCTACTGCTGAATGATTGTTTGTGAAAAATCTATGAAAACGCTGTTGTGTGGAGTCTTACTTCCTGGTCAGTTAATGCCTGTTAATTTTTAAGAAGAATTCTCCGGATTGATCCCTCGGCTGGGGCCTCTCTGTGTGGAGTTTGCATGTTCTCCCCGTGTCCGCGTGAGTTCTCTCCGGGTACTCCGGCTTCCTCCCACAGTTCAAAGACATGCAGGTTAACCGGTGACTCTAATTTGTCCGTCAAGGTGAGTGTGAGTGTGAATGGTTGTTTGTCCCGATGTGTCCTCTGATGACCTGGGCCCGGTATTTCAAAACTGATCTGACAGGATTATCCTGGTCGGATTGGATTAAATCTAGATCTGATCTGAAAACTGGGTATTTCAACAAAGATTCAGATAATCCTGAAGATCAGAATCCTGATCTGGTAATCCAATCCTCCCTTGAATCCAGGTAAAAGGGTGAATTTGAGTATTTCAAAAGTTAAGGCAGATACCTGGATCAACTTGATACCAAAATTTCAGGATTGTTTGAATCCTACCTCAGAGGTGGATTTCACTTAGATTGACAAAGTCTCAGCTCCACTTCTCCTAGATATTGTTACTCAAGGTGTTCATTACAGTTAATCTAAAGTGTTAGTGTTTTACTTTTAAATAATTAAAGTAGCTTAAATGTAAGAAATTTAAAGCAGAGTAAAATATTTTTGACCACTTTCTGAAGCTGTTGAAAATATGAGTAACAAGCATTTTACAAGCATTTAAGATTTACATCCTTCTGTTAAATGAAGACAAATTTGACTTCAGTCAGAAGCTTAAAATGCACTTTTAATGTTTGGAAATAGCTTGATTTTGACACATGCAGCAATGTATGTCAATGTTTGTGTACAAACTGATTATTTGACTTCATCAAATCAGATGCTATTTTGCCATAATTATGTTCAGTGAGAGCCTTCTATATATACGACAGAATTGTGTCACTGACCAAGCTATATACCATGAAAGTAATGCAGTTACAATTTCAAGCAGTTTCAAGCACTCCAATAAAATCCAATAACTTAATCTTAAATGTACAATTAAAGCGTTTGCAGGGATTTCCAGGGGTTGTCCTTAACAGCGGAGTGGTCCATGGCTGTGAGACAGAGAGGTGTATGAGTATATCTTTGTTTATGATATCAGCAGCAACATTACTGTAGCATCCTGACACTTCTGAATGAACCGTATAGTTAATACTCATACTGTGTAACGTTACGTTACCAAAGTACTGCAGGAGCCTGGTCTGTACACATGGAGCCTATGACGTAACGCTAATAAACTCTGAACAAGTTGGTGTTAGTTTAAAGAGTTAACGTATGATGTACGTCAGATTAGTTCCCTTTCAAGTTAAACCATAGACAGCTAAATTCACCAACAAAGCCAGCTACCTCGCTAGCTGCTTAACACAGAAGTCAATGAGCCGGTGTTCCGTATGAACTTGTGACCACGTTAACTGGAGACCGTCAGCCAAATGTGTCTGTGGTTGTCGTAGATACGACAGATGTTGACAACAGCAAAAAGGATGACGTAGCTGTCCTCATAGGCGCCTCTTTGTTTACTTTCTTACCCGTTAACGTTGCAATGTCAAAGAAACAGACCTGGCTCGTCCTCGCAGTCTTATTAGTGTGACTACATCATGTAGTCCGTCTGGTTTGAAACGTCGCCTGTGTTTGTAATCAGGAAGACAGCAAGTTAGCTCTTCCTGCTGAGTCTCTAATTACTCTCTAATAAAAAAAAAAATCTTGAATACATTTTCTGTAAAATAACATATACAGTAGACAGACACACTGCTGTCTCTTTTTAACTTGGCATGGATGACCACATTAACTTGCGACCACACCTAGCTCTGCTCCTGTTAAAGTCTCTAATAAATCTCTAATACAAATATATACATCCATATACATCTGTGGACCCTGCCTGAGTAAACACACAGACAGACACACACACACTGTGTGTGCACATTTTGTGTTGTAATGGTCCTTTACAAGAATTCCAAGCTGTCCTGTGAGCTCAGATCTTTATATTATGAAGCTCTAGAATCAGACCAAGCCATATTTAGGCAGAAATCACGTTTCATTAACTGCATTTGGCCTTCAATCAATTTATGGCAGGTGAAAATGCCTTAAATCAATTTATGGCAGGTGAAAATGCCCATTTTGTGTTGTAATGGTCCTTTACAAGAATTCTAAGTTGTCCTGTGAGCTCAGATCTTTATATTATGAAGCTCTACAATCAGATCAAGCCATATTTAGGCAGAAATCACCTTTCATTAACTGCATTTGGCCTTCAATCATCAATTTATGGCAGGTAAAAATGCCTTCAATCAATTTATGGCAGGTGAAAATGCCCATTTTGTGTTGTAATGGTCCTTTACAAGAATTCCAAGCTGTCCTGTGAGCTCAGATCTTTATATTATGAAGCTCTAGAATCAGACCAAGTCATATTTAGGCAGAAATCATGTTTGATTAACTGCATTTGGCCTTCAATCAATATTTGGGAGGTGAAAATGTCTTCAATCAATTTATGGCAGGTGAGAATGCCCAATTTGTGTTGTAATGGTCCTTTACAAGAATTCCAAGCTGTCCTGTGAGCTCAGATCTTTATATCAGGAAGCTCTAGAACCAGATCAAGTCATATTTAGGCATAAATCACCTTTCATTAACTGCATTTGACCTTCAATCAATTTTCAGCAGGTCAAAATGCCCATTTTGTGTTGTAATGGTCCTTTACAAGAATTCCAAGCCGTCATGTGAGCACAGATCTTTATATTAGGAAGCTCTAGAACCAGATCAAGTCATATTTAGGCAGAAATCACCTTTCATAAACTGTATTTGGCCTTCAATCAATTTTTGGCAGGTGAAAATAACTTCAATCAAGTTATTGCAGGTGAAAATTCCCATGTTGTGTTGTAATGGTCCTTTACAAGAATTCCAATTTGTCCTGTGAGCTCAGATCTTTATATTATGAAGCTCTAGAATCAGAGCAAGCCATATTTAGGCAGAAATCACCTTTCATTAACTGCATTTGGCCTTCAATCAATTTATGGCAGGTGAAAATGCCCATTTTGTGTTGTAATGGTCATTTACAAGAATTCCAAGCTGTCCTGTGAGCTCAGATCTTTATATTATGAAGCTCTAGAATCAGACCAAGCCATATTTAGGCAGAAATCACCTTCCATTAACTGCATTTGCCTTCAATCAATTTATGGCAGGTGAAAATGCCTTCAATCAATTTATGGCAGGTGAAAATGCCCATTTTGTGTTGTAATGGTCCTTTACAAGAATTCCAATTTGTCCTGTGAGCTCAGATCTTTATATTATGAAGTTCTAGAATCAGATCAGGCCATATTTAGGCAGAAATCACCTTTCATTAACTGCATTTGACCTTCAATCCATTTTTGGCAGGTGAAAATGCCCATTTTGTGTTGTAATGGTCCTTTACAAGAATTCCAAGTTGTCCTGTGAGCTCAGATCTTTATATTATGAAGCTCTAGAATCAGATCAAGTCATATTTAGGCAGAAATCACCTTTCATTAACTGCATTTGGCCTTCAATCAATTTATGGCAGGTGAGAATGCCTTCAATCAATTTTCAGCAGGTCGAAATGCCCATTTTATGTTGTAATGGTCCTTTACAAGATTTCCAAGTTGTCCTGTGAGCTCAGATCTTTATATTATGCAGCTCTAGAATCAGATCAAGCCATATTTAGGCAGAAATCACCTTTCATTAACTGCATTTGGCCTTCAATCCATTTTTGGCAGGTGAAAATGCCCATTTTGTGTTGTAATGGTCCTTTACAAGAAGTCCAAGCTGTCCTGTTAGCTCAGATCTTCATATTATGAAGCTCTAGAATCAGATCAAGCCATATTTAGGCAGAAATCACCTTTCATTAACTGCATTTGGCCTTCAATCAATTTATGGCAGGTGAGAATGCCTTCAATCAATTTTCAGCAGGTCGAAATGCCCATTTTATGTTGTAATGGTCCTTTACAAGAATTCCAAGTTGTCCTGTGAGCTCAGATCTTTATATTATGAAGCTATAGAATCAGATCAGGCCATATTTAGGCAGAAATCACCTTTCATTAACTGCATTTGACCTTCAATCCATTTTTGGCAGGTGAAAATGCCCATTTTGTGTTGTAATGGTCCTTTACAAGAAGTCCAAGCTGTCCTGTTAGCTCAGATCTTCATATTATGAAGCTCTAGAATCAGATCAAGCCATATTTAGGCAGAAATCACCTTTCATTAACTGCATTTGGCCTTCAATCCATTTTTGGCAGGTGAAAATGCCCATTTTGTGTTGTAATGGTCCTTTACAAGAATTCCAAGCTGTCCTGTGAGCTCAGATCTTTATATTATGAAGCTCTAGAATCAGACCAAGCCATATTTAGGCAGAAATCACCTTCTATTAACTGCATTTGGCCTTCAATCAATTTATGGCAGGTGAAAATGCCTTCAATCAATTTATGGCAGGTGAAAAGGCCCAATTTGTGTTGTAATGGTCCTTTACAAGAATTCCAAGTTGTCCTGTGAGCTGAGATCTTTATATTATGAAGCTCTAGAATCAGATCAAGTCATATTTAAGCAGAAATCACCTTTTATTAACTGCATTTGGCCTTCAATCAATTTATGGCAGGTGAAAATGCTTTCAATCAATTTTCACGAGGTGAAAATGCCCATTTTGTGTTGTAATGGTCCTTTACAAGAATTCCAAGCTGTCCTGTGAGCTCAGATCTTTATATTCAGAAGCTCTAGAACCAGATCAAGTCATATTTAGGCAGAAATCAACTTTCATTAACTGCATTTGGCCTTCAATCAATTTATGGCAGGTGAAAATGCCTTCAATCAATTTTCAGCAGGTCGAAATGCCCATTTTATGTTGTAATGGTCCTTTACAAGATTTCCAAGTTGTCCTGTGAGCTCAGATCTTTATATTATGCAGCTCTAGAATCAGATCAAGCCATATTTAGGCAGAAATCACCTTTCATTAACTGCATTTGGCCTTCAATCCATTTTTGGCAGGTGAAAATGCCCATTTTGTGTTGTAATGGTCCTTTACAAGAAGTCCAAGCTGTCCTGTTAGCTCAGATCTTCATATTATGAAGCTCTAGAATCAGATCAAGCCATATTTAGGCAGAAATCACCTTTCATTAACTGCATTTGGCCTTCAATCAATTTATGGCAGGTGAGAATGCCTTCAATCAATTTTCAGCAGGTCGAAATGCCCATTTTATGTTGTAATGGTCCTTTACAAGAATTCCAAGTTGTCCTGTGAGCTCAGATCTTTATATTATGAAGCTATAGAATCAGATCAGGCCATATTTAGGCAGAAATCACCTTTCATTAACTGCATTTGACCTTCAATCCATTTTTGGCAGGTGAAAATGCCCATTTTGTGTTGTAATGGTCCTTTACAAGAAGTCCAAGCTGTCCTGTTAGCTCAGATCTTCATATTATGAAGCTCTAGAATCAGATCAAGCCATATTTAGGCAGAAATCACCTTTCATTAACTGCATTTGGCCTTCAATCCATTTTTGGCAGGTGAAAATGCCCATTTTGTGTTGTAATGGTCCTTTACAAGAATTCCAAGCTGTCCTGTGAGCTCAGATCTTTATATTATGAAGCTCTAGAATCAGACCAAGCCATATTTAGGCAGAAATCACCTTCTATTAACTGCATTTGGCCTTCAATCAATTTATGGCAGGTGAAAATGCCTTCAATCAATTTATGGCAGGTGAAAAGGCCCAATTTGTGTTGTAATGGTCCTTTACAAGAATTCCAAGTTGTCCTGTGAGCTGAGATCTTTATATTATGAAGCTCTAGAATCAGATCAAGTCATATTTAAGCAGAAATCACCTTTTATTAACTGCATTTGGCCTTCAATCAATTTATGGCAGGTGAAAATGCTTTCAATCAATTTTCACGAGGTGAAAATGCCCATTTTGTGTTGTAATGGTCCTTTACAAGAATTCCAAGCTGTCCTGTGAGCTCAGATCTTTATATTCAGAAGCTCTAGAACCAGATCAAGTCATATTTAGGCAGAAATCAACTTTCATTAACTGCATTTGGCCTTCAATCAATTTATGGCAGGTGAAAATGCTTTCAATCAATTTTCAGCAGGTCAAAATGCCCATGTTGTGTTGTACTGGTCCTTTACAAGAATTCCAAGCTGTTCTGTGAGCTCAGATCTTTATATTATGAAGCTCTAGAATCAAATCAAGTCATATTTAGGCATAAATCACCTTTCATTAACTGCATTTGGCCTTCAATCAATTTTTGGCAGGTGAAAATGCCCATTTTGTGTTGTAATGGTCCTTTACAAGAATTCCAAGTTGTCCTGTGAGCTCAGGTCTTTATATTATGAAGCTCTAGAATCAGATCAAGTCATATTTAGGCAGAAATCACCTTTCATTAACTGCATTTGGCCTTCAATCAATTTATGGCAGGTGAGAATGCCTTCAATCAATTTTCAGCAGGTCGAAATGCCCATTTTATGTTGTAATGGTCCTTTACAAGAATTCCAAGTTGTCCTGTGAGCTCAGATGTTTATATTATGAAGCTCTAGAATCAGATCAAGTCATATTTAGGCAGAAATCACCTTTCATTAACTGCATTTGGCCTTCAATCCATTTTTGGCAGGTGAAAATGCCCATTTTGTGTTGTAATGGTCCTTTACAAGAAGTCCAAGCTGTCCTGTTAGCTCAGATCTTCATATTATGAAGCTCTAGAATCAGATCAAGCCATATTTAGGCAGAAATCACCTTTCATTAACTGCATTTGGCCTTCAATCAATTTATGGCAGGTGAGAATGCCTTCAATCAATTTTCAGCAGGTCGAAATGCCCATTTTATGTTGTAATGGTCCTTTACAAGAATTCCAAGTTGTCCTGTGAGCTCAGATCTTTATATTATGAAGCTATAGAATCAGATCAGGCCATATTTAGGCAGAAATCACCTTTCATTAACTGCATTTGGCCTTCAATCCATTTTTGGCAGGTGAAAATGCCCATTTTGTGTTGTAATGGTCCTTTACAAGAAGTCCAAGCTGTCCTGTTAGCTCAGATCTTCATATTATGAAGCTCTAGAATCAGATCAAGCCATATTTAGGCAGAAATCACCTTTCATTAACTGCATTTGGCCTTCAATCAATTTATGGCAGGTGAGAATGCCTTCAATCAATTTTCAGCAGGTCGAAATGCCCATTTTATGTTGTAATGGTCCTTTACAAGAATTCCAAGTTGTCCTGTGAGCTCAGATCTTTATATTATGAAGCTATAGAATCAGATCAGGCCATATTTAGGCAGAAATCACCTTTCATTAACTGCATTTGACCTTCAATCCATTTTTGGCAGGTGAAAATGCCCATTTTGTGTTGTAATGGTCCTTTACAAGAATTCCAATTTGTCCTGTGAGCTCAGATCTTTATATTATGAAGTTCTAGAATCAGATCAGGCCATATTTAGGCAGAAATCACCTTTCATTAACTGCATTTGACCTTCAATCCATTTTTGGCAGGTGAAAATGCCCATTTTGTGTTGTAATGGTCCTTTACAAGAATTCCAAGTTGTCCTGTGAGCTCAGATCTTTATATTATGAAGCTCTAGAATCAGATCAAGTCATATTTAGGCAGAAATCACCTTTCATTAACTGCATTTGGCCTTCAATCAATTTATGGCAGGTGAGAATGCCTTCAATCAATTTTCAGCAGGTCGAAATGCCCATTTTATGTTGTAATGGTCCTTTACAAGATTTCCAAGTTGTCCTGTGAGCTCAGATCTTTATATTATGCAGCTCTAGAATCAGATCAAGCCATATTTAGGCAGAAATCACCTTTCATTAACTGCATTTGGCCTTCAATCCATTTTTGGCAGGTGAAAATGCCCATTTTGTGTTGTAATGGTCCTTTACAAGAAGTCCAAGCTGTCCTGTTAGCTCAGATCTTCATATTATGAAGCTCTAGAATCAGATCAAGCCATATTTAGGCAGAAATCACCTTTCATTAACTGCATTTGGCCTTCAATCAATTTATGGCAGGTGAGAATGCCTTCAATCAATTTTCAGCAGGTCGAAATGCCCATTTTATGTTGTAATGGTCCTTTACAAGAATTCCAAGTTGTCCTGTGAGCTCAGATCTTTATATTATGAAGCTATAGAATCAGATCAGGCCATATTTAGGCAGAAATCACCTTTCATTAACTGCATTTGACCTTCAATCCATTTTTGGCAGGTGAAAATGCCCATTTTGTGTTGTAATGGTCCTTTACAAGAAGTCCAAGCTGTCCTGTTAGCTCAGATCTTCATATTATGAAGCTCTAGAATCAGATCAAGCCATATTTAGGCAGAAATCACCTTTCATTAACTGCATTTGGCCTTCAATCCATTTTTGGCAGGTGAAAATGCCCATTTTGTGTTGTAATGGTCCTTTACAAGAATTCCAAGCTGTCCTGTGAGCTCAGATCTTTATATTATGAAGCTCTAGAATCAGACCAAGCCATATTTAGGCAGAAATCACCTTCTATTAACTGCATTTGGCCTTCAATCAATTTATGGCAGGTGAAAATGCCTTCAATCAATTTATGGCAGGTGAAAAGGCCCAATTTGTGTTGTAATGGTCCTTTACAAGAATTCCAAGTTGTCCTGTGAGCTGAGATCTTTATATTATGAAGCTCTAGAATCAGATCAAGTCATATTTAAGCAGAAATCACCTTTTATTAACTGCATTTGGCCTTCAATCAATTTATGGCAGGTGAAAATGCTTTCAATCAATTTTCACGAGGTGAAAATGCCCATTTTGTGTTGTAATGGTCCTTTACAAGAATTCCAAGCTGTCCTGTGAGCTCAGATCTTTATATTCAGAAGCTCTAGAACCAGATCAAGTCATATTTAGGCAGAAATCAACTTTCATTAACTGCATTTGGCCTTCAATCAATTTATGGCAGGTGAAAATGCCTTCAATCAATTTTCAGCAGGTCGAAATGCCCATTTTATGTTGTAATGGTCCTTTACAAGATTTCCAAGTTGTCCTGTGAGCTCAGATCTTTATATTATGCAGCTCTAGAATCAGATCAAGCCATATTTAGGCAGAAATCACCTTTCATTAACTGCATTTGGCCTTCAATCCATTTTTGGCAGGTGAAAATGCCCATTTTGTGTTGTAATGGTCCTTTACAAGAAGTCCAAGCTGTCCTGTTAGCTCAGATCTTCATATTATGAAGCTCTAGAATCAGATCAAGCCATATTTAGGCAGAAATCACCTTTCATTAACTGCATTTGGCCTTCAATCAATTTATGGCAGGTGAGAATGCCTTCAATCAATTTTCAGCAGGTCGAAATGCCCATTTTATGTTGTAATGGTCCTTTACAAGAATTCCAAGTTGTCCTGTGAGCTCAGATCTTTATATTATGAAGCTATAGAATCAGATCAGGCCATATTTAGGCAGAAATCACCTTTCATTAACTGCATTTGACCTTCAATCCATTTTTGGCAGGTGAAAATGCCCATTTTGTGTTGTAATGGTCCTTTACAAGAAGTCCAAGCTGTCCTGTTAGCTCAGATCTTCATATTATGAAGCTCTAGAATCAGATCAAGCCATATTTAGGCAGAAATCACCTTTCATTAACTGCATTTGGCCTTCAATCCATTTTTGGCAGGTGAAAATGCCCATTTTGTGTTGTAATGGTCCTTTACAAGAATTCCAAGCTGTCCTGTGAGCTCAGATCTTTATATTATGAAGCTCTAGGATCAGACCAAGCCATATTTAGGCAGAAATCACCTTCTATTAACTGCATTTGGCCTTCAATCAATTTATGGCAGGTGAAAATGCCTTCAATCAATTTATGGCAGGTGAAAAGGCCCAATTTGTGTTGTAATGGTCCTTTACAAGAATTCCAAGTTGTCCTGTGAGCTGAGATCTTTATATTATGAAGCTCTAGAATCAGATCAAGTCATATTTAAGCAGAAATCACCTTTTATTAACTGCATTTGGCCTTCAATCAATTTATGGCAGGTGAAAATGCTTTCAATCAATTTTCACGAGGTGAAAATGCCCATTTTGTGTTGTAATGGTCCTTTACAAGAATTCCAAGCTGTCCTGTGAGCTCAGATCTTTATATTCAGAAGCTCTAGAACCAGATCAAGTCATATTTAGGCAGAAATCAACTTTCATTAACTGCATTTGGCCTTCAATCAATTTATGGCAGGTGAAAATGCTTTCAATCAATTTTCAGCAGGTCAAAATGCCCATGTTGTGTTGTACTGGTCCTTTACAAGAATTCCAAGCTGTTCTGTGAGCTCAGATCTTTATATTATGAAGCTCTAGAATCAAATCAAGTCATATTTAGGCATAAATCACCTTTCATTAACTGCATTTGGCCTTCAATCAATTTTTGGCAGGTGAAAATGCCCATTTTGTGTTGTAATGGTCCTTTACAAGAATTCCAAGTTGTCCTGTGAGCTCAGGTCTTTATATTATGAAGCTCTAGAATCAGATCAAGTCATATTTAGGCAGAAATCACCTTTCATTAACTGCATTTGGCCTTCAATCAATTTATGGCAGGTGAGAATGCCTTCAATCAATTTTCAGCAGGTCGAAATGCCCATTTTATGTTGTAATGGTCCTTTACAAGAATTCCAAGTTGTCCTGTGAGCTCAGATGTTTATATTATGAAGCTCTAGAATCAGATCAAGTCATATTTAGGCAGAAATCACCTTTCATTAACTGCATTTGGCCTTCAATCCATTTTTGGCAGGTGAAAATGCCCATTTTGTGTTGTAATGGTCCTTTACAAGAAGTCCAAGCTGTCCTGTTAGCTCAGATCTTCATATTATGAAGCTCTAGAATCAGATCAAGCCATATTTAGGCAGAAATCACCTTTCATTAACTGCATTTGGCCTTCAATCAATTTATGGCAGGTGAGAATGCCTTCAATCAATTTTCAGCAGGTCGAAATGCCCATTTTATGTTGTAATGGTCCTTTACAAGAATTCCAAGTTGTCCTGTGAGCTCAGATCTTTATATTATGAAGCTATAGAATCAGATCAGGCCATATTTAGGCAGAAATCACCTTTCATTAACTGCATTTGGCCTTCAATCCATTTTTGGCAGGTGAAAATGCCCATTTTGTGTTGTAATGGTCCTTTACAAGAATTCCAAGCTGTCCTGTTAGCTCAGATCTTCATATTATGAAGCTCTAGAATCAGATCAAGCCATATTTAGGCAGAAATCACCTTTCATTAACTGCATTTGGCCTTCAATCAATTTATGGCAGGTGAGAATGCCTTCAATCAATTTTCAGCAGGTCGAAATGCCCATTTTATGTTGTAATGGTCCTTTACAAGAATTCCAAGTTGTCCTGTGAGCTCAGATCTTTATATTATGAAGCTATAGAATCAGATCAGGCCATATTTAGGCAGAAATCACCTTTCATTAACTGCATTTGACCTTCAATCCATTTTTGGCAGGTGAAAATGCCCATTTTGTGTTGTAATGGTCCTTTACAAGAAGTCCAAGCTGTCCTGTTAGCTCAGATCTTCATATTATGAAGCTCTAGAATCAGATCAAGCCATATTTAGGCAGAAATCACCTTTCATTAACTGCATTTGGCCTTCAATCCATTTTTGGCAGGTGAAAATGCCCATTTTGTGTTGTAATGGTCCTTTACAAGAATTCCAAGCTGTCCTGTGAGCTCAGATCTTTATATTATGAAGCTCTAGAATCAGACCAAGCCATATTTAGGCAGAAATCACCTTCTATTAACTGCATTTGGCCTTCAATCAATTTATGGCAGGTGAAAATGCCTTCAATCAATTTATGGCAGGTGAAAAGGCCCAATTTGTGTTGTAATGGTCCTTTACAAGAATTCCAAGTTGTCCTGTGAGCTGAGATCTTTATATTATGAAGCTCTAGAATCAGATCAAGTCATATTTAAGCAGAAATCACCTTTTATTAACTGCATTTGGCCTTCAATCAATTTATGGCAGGTGAAAATGCTTTCAATCAATTTTCACGAGGTGAAAATGCCCATTTTGTGTTGTAATGGTCCTTTACAAGAATTCCAAGCTGTCCTGTGAGCTCAGATCTTTATATTCAGAAGCTCTAGAACCAGATCAAGTCATATTTAGGCAGAAATCAACTTTCATTAACTGCATTTGGCCTTCAATCAATTTATGGCAGGTGAAAATGCCTTCAATCAATTTTCAGCAGGTCGAAATGCCCATTTTATGTTGTAATGGTCCTTTACAAGATTTCCAAGTTGTCCTGTGAGCTCAGATCTTTATATTATGCAGCTCTAGAATCAGATCAAGCCATATTTAGGCAGAAATCACCTTTCATTAACTGCATTTGGCCTTCAATCCATTTTTGGCAGGTGAAAATGCCCATTTTGTGTTGTAATGGTCCTTTACAAGAAGTCCAAGCTGTCCTGTTAGCTCAGATCTTCATATTATGAAGCTCTAGAATCAGATCAAGCCATATTTAGGCAGAAATCACCTTTCATTAACTGCATTTGGCCTTCAATCAATTTATGGCAGGTGAGAATGCCTTCAATCAATTTTCAGCAGGTCGAAATGCCCATTTTATGTTGTAATGGTCCTTTACAAGAATTCCAAGTTGTCCTGTGAGCTCAGATCTTTATATTATGAAGCTATAGAATCAGATCAGGCCATATTTAGGCAGAAATCACCTTTCATTAACTGCATTTGACCTTCAATCCATTTTTGGCAGGTGAAAATGCCCATTTTGTGTTGTAATGGTCCTTTACAAGAAGTCCAAGCTGTCCTGTTAGCTCAGATCTTCATATTATGAAGCTCTAGAATCAGATCAAGCCATATTTAGGCAGAAATCACCTTTCATTAACTGCATTTGGCCTTCAATCCATTTTTGGCAGGTGAAAATGCCCATTTTGTGTTGTAATGGTCCTTTACAAGAATTCCAAGCTGTCCTGTGAGCTCAGATCTTTATATTATGAAGCTCTAGAATCAGACCAAGCCATATTTAGGCAGAAATCACCTTCTATTAACTGCATTTGACCTTCAATCAATTTATGGCAGGTGAAAAGGCCCAATTTGTGTTGTAATGGTCCTTTACAAGAATTCCAAGTTGTCCTGTGAGCTGAGATCTTTATATTATGAAGCTCTAGAATCAGATCAAGTCATATTTAAGCAGAAATCACCTTTTATTAACTGCATTTGGCCTTCAATCAATTTATGGCAGGTGAAAATGCTTTCAATCAATTTTCACGAGGTGAAAATGCCCATTTTGTGTTGTAATGGTCCTTTACAAGAATTCCAAGCTGTCCTGTGAGCTCAGATCTTTATATTCAGAAGCTCTAGAACCAGATCAAGTCATATTTAGGCAGAAATCAACTTTCATTAACTGCATTTGGCCTTCAATCAATTTATGGCAGGTGAAAATGCTTTCAATCAATTTTCAGCAGGTCAAAATGCCCATGTTGTGTTGTACTGGTCCTTTACAAGAATTCCAAGCTGTTCTGTGAGCTCAGATCTTTATATTATGAAGCTCTAGAATCAAATCAAGTCATATTTAGGCAGAAATCACCTTTCATTAACTGCATTTGGCCTTCAATCAATTTTTGGCAGGTGAAAATGCCCATTTTGTGTTGTAATGGTCCTTTACAAGAATTCCAAGTTGTCCTGTGAGCTCAGGTCTTTATATTATGAAGCTCTAGAATCAGATCAAGTCATATTTAGGCAGAAATCACCTTTCATTAACTGCATTTGGCCTTCAATCAATTTATGGCAGGTGAGAATGCCTTCAATCAATTTTCAGCAGGTCGAAATGCCCATTTTATGTTGTAATGGTCCTTTACAAGAATTCCAAGTTGTCCTGTGAGCTCAGATGTTTATATTATGAAGCTCTAGAATCAGATCAAGTCATATTTAGGCAGAAATCACCTTTCATTAACTGCATTTGGCCTTCAATCCATTTTTGGCAGGTGAAAATGCCCATTTTGTGTTGTAATGGTCCTTTACAAGAAGTCCAAGCTGTCCTGTTAGCTCAGATCTTCATATTATGAAGCTCTAGAATCAGATCAAGCCATATTTAGGCAGAAATCACCTTTCATTAACTGCATTTGGCCTTCAATCAATTTATGGCAGGTGAGAATGCCTTCAATCAATTTTCAGCAGGTCGAAATGCCCATTTTATGTTGTAATGGTCCTTTACAAGAATTCCAAGTTGTCCTGTGAGCTCAGATCTTTATATTATGAAGCTATAGAATCAGATCAGGCCATATTTAGGCAGAAATCACCTTTCATTAACTGCATTTGGCCTTCAATCCATTTTTGGCAGGTGAAAATGCCCATTTTGTGTTGTAATGGTCCTTTACAAGAAGTCCAAGCTGTCCTGTTAGCTCAGATCTTCATATTATGAAGCTCTAGAATCAGATCAAGCCATATTTAGGCAGAAATCACCTTTCATTAACTGCATTTGGCCTTCAATCCATTTTTGGCAGGTGAAAATGCCCATTTTGTGTTGTAATGGTCCTTTACAAGAATTCCAAGCTGTCCTGTGAGCTCAGATCTTTATATTATGAAGCTCTAGAATCAGACCAAGCCATATTTAGGCAGAAATCACCTTCTATTAACTGCATTTGGCCTTCAATCAATTTATGGCAGGTGAAAATGCCTTCAATCAATTTATGGCAGGTGAAAAGGCCCAATTTGTGTTGTAATGGTCCTTTACAAGAATTCCAAGTTGTCCTGTGAGCTGAGATCTTTATATTATGAAGCTCTAGAATCAGATCAAGTCATATTTAAGCAGAAATCACCTTTTATTAACTGCATTTGGCCTTCAATCAATTTATGGCAGGTGAAAATGCCTTCAATCAATTTTTGGCAGGTCAAAATGCCCATTTTGTGTCGTAATGGTCCTTTACAAGAAGTCCAAACTGTCCTGTGAGCTCAGATCTTTATATTCGGAAGCTCTAGAATCAGATCAAGTCATATTTAAGCAGAAATCACCTTTCATTAACTGCATTTGGCCTTCAATCAATTTATGGCAGGTGAAAATGCTTTCAATCAATTTTCAGCAGGTCAAAATGCCCATGTTGTGTTGTACTGGTCCTTTACAAGAATTCCAAGCTGTTCTGTGAGCTCAGATCTTTATATTATGAAGCTCTAGAATCAAATCAAGTCATATTTAGGCAGAAATCACCTTTCATTAACTGCATTTGGCCTTCAATCAATTTTTGGCAGGTGAAAATGCCCATTTTGTGTTGTAATGGTCCTTTACAAGAATTCCAAGTTGTCCTGTGAGCTCAGGTCTTTATATTATGAAGCTCTAGAATCAGATCAAGTCATATTTAGGCAGAAATCACCTTTCATTAACTGCATTTGGCCTTCAATCAATTTATGGCAGGTGAGAATGCCTTCAATCAATTTTCAGCAGGTCGAAATGCCCATTTTATGTTGTAATGGTCCTTTACAAGAATTCCAAGTTGTCCTGTGAGCTCAGATGTTTATATTATGAAGCTCTAGAATCAGATCAAGTCATATTTAGGCAGAAATCACCTTTCATTAACTGCATTTGGCCTTCAATCCATTTTTGGCAGGTGAAAATGCCCATTTTGTGTTGTAATGGTCCTTTACAAGAAGTCCAAGCTGTCCTGTTAGCTCAGATCTTCATATTATGAAGCTCTAGAATCAGATCAAGCCATATTTAGGCAGAAATCACCTTTCATTAACTGCATTTGGCCTTCAATCAATTTATGGCAGGTGAGAATGCCTTCAATCAATTTTCAGCAGGTCAAAATGCCCATTTTATGTTGTAATGGTCCTTTACAAGAATTCCAAGTTGTCCTGTCAGCTCAGATCTTTATATTATGAAGCTATAGAATCAGATCAGGCCATATTTAGGCAGAAATCACCTTTCATTAACTGCATTTGGCCTTCAATCCATTTTTGGCAGGTGAAAATGCCCATTTTGTGTTGTAATGGTCCTTTACAAGAAGTCCAAGCTGTCCTGTTAGCTCAGATCTTCATATTATGAAGCTCTAGAATCAGATCAAGCCATATTTAGGCAGAAATCACCTTTCATTAACTGCATTTGGCCTTCAATCCATTTTTGGCAGGTGAAAATGCCCATTTTGTGTTGTAATGGTCCTTTACAAGAATTCCAAGCTGTCCTGTGAGCTCAGATCTTTATATTATGAAGCTCTAGAATCAGACCAAGCCATATTTAGGCAGAAATCACCTTCTATTAACTGCATTTGGCCTTCAATCAATTTATGGCAGGTGAAAATGCCTTCAATCAATTTATGGCAGGTGAAAAGGCCCAATTTGTGTTGTAATGGTCCTTTACAAGAATTCCAAGTTGTCCTGTGAGCTGAGATCTTTATATTATGAAGCTCTAGAATCAGATCAAGTCATATTTAAGCAGAAATCACCTTTTATTAACTGCATTTGGCCTTCAATCAATTTATGGCAGGTGAAAATGCTTTCAATCAATTTTCACGAGGTGAAAATGCCCATTTTGTGTTGTAATGGTCCTTTACAAGAATTCCAAGCTGTCCTGTGAGCTCAGATCTTTATATTCAGAAGCTCTAGAACCAGATCAAGTCATATTTAGGCAGAAATCAACTTTCATTAACTGCATTTGGCCTTCAATCAATTTATGGCAGGTGAAAATGCCTTCAATCAATTTTCAGCAGGTCGAAATGCCCATTTTATGTTGTAATGGTCCTTTACAAGAATTCCAAGTTGTCCTGTGAGCTCAGATCTTTATATTATGAAGCTATAGAATCAGATCAGGCCATATTTAGGCAGAAATCACCTTTCATTAACTGCATTTGACCTTCAATCCATTTTTGGCAGGTGAAAATGCCCATTTTGTGTTGTAATGGTCCTTTACAAGAAGTCCAAGCTGTCCTGTTAGCTCAGATCTTCATATTATGAAGCTCTAGAATCAGATCAAGCCATATTTAGGCAGAAATCACCTTTCATTAACTGCATTTGGCCTTCAATCCATTTTTGGCAGGTGAAAATGCCCATTTTGTGTTGTAATGGTCCTTTACAAGAATTCCAAGCTGTCCTGTGAGCTCAGATCTTTATATTATGAAGCTCTAGAATCAGATCAAGTCATATTTAAGCAGAAATCACCTTTTATTAACTGCATTTGGCCTTCAATCAATTTATGGCAGGTGAAAATGCCTTCAATCAATTTATGGCAGGTGAAAATGCCCAATTTGTGTTGTAATGGTCCTTTACAAGAATTCCAAGTTGTCCTGTGAGCTGAGATCTTTATATTATGAAGCTCTAGAATCAGATCAAGCCATATTTAGGCAGAAATCACCTTTCATTAACTGCATTTGGCCTTCAATCAATTTATGGCAGGTGAGAATGCCTTCAATCAATTTTCAGCAGGTCGAAATGCCCATTTTATGTTGTAATGGTCCTTTACAAGAATTCCAAGTTGTCCTGTGAGCTCAGATCTTTATATTATGAAGCTATAGAATCAGATCAGGCCATATTTAGGCAGAAATCACCTTTCATTAACTGCATTTGACCTTCAATCCATTTTTGGCAGGTGAAAATGCCCATTTTGTGTTGTAATGGTCCTTTACAAGAAGTCCAAGCTGTCCTGTTAGCTCAGATCTTCATATTATGAAGCTCTAGAATCAGATCAAGCCATATTTAGGCAGAAATCACCTTTCATTAACTGCATTTGGCCTTCAATCCATTTTTGGCAGGTGAAAATGCCCATTTTGTGTTGTAATGGTCCTTTACAAGAATTCCAAGCTGTCCTGTGAGCTCAGATCTTTATATTATGAAGCTCTAGAATCAGACCAAGCCATATTTAGGCAGAAATCACCTTCTATTAACTGCATTTGGCCTTCAATCAATTTATGGCAGGTGAAAATGCCTTCAATCAATTTATGGCAGGTGAAAAGGCCCAATTTGTGTTGTAATGGTCCTTTACAAGAATTCCAAGTTGTCCTGTGAGCTGAGATCTTTATATTATGAAGCTCTAGAATCAGATCAAGTCATATTTAAGCAGAAATCACCTTTTATTAACTGCATTTGGCCTTCCATCAATTTATGGCAGGGTGAAAATGCTTTCAATCAATTTTCACGAGGTGAAAATGCCCATTTTGTGTTGTAATGGTCCTTTACAAGAATTCCAAGCTGTCCTGTGAGCTCAGATCTTTATATTCAGAAGCTCTAGAACCAGATCAAGTCATATTTAGGCAGAAATCAACTTTCATTAACTGCATTTGGACTTCAATCAATTTATGGCAGGTGAAAATGCCTTCAATCAATTTTCAGCAGGTCGAAATGCCCATTTTATGTTGTAATGGTCCTTTACAAGAATTCCAAGTTGTCCTGTGAGCTCAGATCTTTATATTATGAAGCTATAGAATCAGATCAGGCCATATTTAGGCAGAAATCACCTTTCATTAACTGCATTTGACCTTCAATCCATTTTTGGCAGGTGAAAATGCCCATTTTGTGTTGTAATGGTCCTTTACAAGAAGTCCAAGCTGTCCTGTTAGCTCAGATCTTCATATTATGAAGCTCTAGAATCAGATCAAGCCATATTTAGGCAGAAATCACCTTTCATTAACTGCATTTGGCCTTCAATCCATTTTTGGCAGGTGAAAATGCCCATTTTGTGTTGTAATGGTCCTTTACAAGAATTCCAAGCTGTCCTGTGAGCTCAGATCTTTATATTATGAAGCTCTAGAATCAGACCAAGCCATATTTAGGCAGAAATCACCTTCTATTAACTGCATTTGGCCTTCAATCAATTTTATGGCAGGTGAAAATGCCTTCAATCAATTTATGGCAGGTGAAAAGGCCCAATTTGTGTTGTAATGGTCCTTTACAAGAATTCCAAGTTGTCCTGTGAGCTGAGATCTTTATATTATGAAGCTCTAGAATCAGATCAAGTCATATTTAAGCAGAAATCACCTTTTATTAACTGCATTTGGCCTTCAATCAATTTATGGCTGGTGAAAATGCTTTCAATCAATTTTCACGAGGTGAAAATGCCCATTTTGTGTTGTAATGGTCCTTTACAAGAATTCCAAGCTGTCCTGTGAGCTCAGATCTTTATATTCAGAAGCTCTAGAACCAGATCAAGTCATATTTAGGCAGAAATCAACTTTCATTAACTGCATTTGGCCTTCAATCAATTTATGGCAGGTGAAAATGCTTTCAATCAATTTTCAGCAGGTCAAAATGCCCATGTTGTGTTGTACTGGTCCTTTACAAGAATTCCAAGCTGTTCTGTGAGCTCAGGTCTTTATCTTATGAAGCTCTAGAATCAGATCAAGTCATATTTAGGCAGAAATCACCTTTCATTAACTGCATTTGGCCTTCAATCAATTTATGGCAGGTGAGAATGCCTTCAATCAATTTTCAGCAGGTCGAAATGCCCATTTTATGTTGTAATGGTCCTTTACAAGAATTCCAAGTTGTCCTGTGAGCTCAGATCTTTATATTATGAAGCTCTAGAATCAGATCAAGCCATATTTAGGCAGAAATCACCTTTCATTAACTGCATTTGGCCTTCAATCCATTTTTGGCAGGTGAAAATGCCCATTTTGTGTTGTAATGGTCCTTTACAAGAAGTCCAAGCTGTCCTGTTAGCTCAGATCTTCATATTATGAAGCTCTAGAATCAGATCAAGCCATATTTAGGCAGAAATCACCTTTCATTAACTGCATTTGGCCTTCAATCAATTTATGGCAGGTGAGAATGCCTTCAATCAATTTTCAGCAGGTCGAAATGCCCATTTTATGTTGTAATGGTCCTTTACAAGAATTCCAAGTTGTCCTGTGAGCTCAGATCTTTATATTATGAAGCTATAGAATCAGATCAGGCCATATTTAGGCAGAAATCACCTTTCATTAACTGCATTTGACCTTCAATCCATTTTTGGCAGGTGGAAAATGCCCATTTTGTGTTGTAATGGTCCTTTACAAGAAGTCCAAGCTGTCCCTGTTAGCTCAGATCTTCATATTATGAAGCTCTAGAATCAGATCAAGCCATATTTAGGCAGAAATCACCTTTCATTAACTGCATTTGGCCTTCAATCCATTTTTGGCAGGTGAAAATGCCCATTTTGTGTTGTAATGGTCCTTTACAAGAATTCCAAGCTGTCCTGTGAGCTCAGATCTTTATATTATGAAGCTCTAGAATCAGACCAAGCCATATTTAGGCAGAAATCACCTTCTATTAACTGCATTTGGCCTTCAATCAATTTATGGCAGGTGAAAATGCCTTCAATCAATTTATGGCAGGTGAAAAGGCCCAATTTGTGTTGTAATGGTCCTTTACAAGAATTCCAAGTTGTCCTGTGAGCTGAGATCTTTATATTATGAAGCTCTAGAATCAGATCAAGTCATATTTAAGCAGAAATCACCTTTTATTAACTGCATTTGGCCTTCAATCAATTTATGGCTGGTGAAAATGCTTTCAATCAATTTTCACGAGGTGAAAATGCCCATTTTGTGTTGTAATGGTCCCTTTACAAGAATTCCAAGCTGTCCTGTGAGCTCAGATCTTTATATTCAGAAGCTCTAGAACCAGATCAAGTCATATTTAGGCAGAAATCAACTTTCATTAACTGCATTTGGCCTTCAATCAATTTATGGCAGGTGAAAATGCTTTCAATCAATTTTCAGCAGGTCAAAATGCCCATGTTGTGTTATACTGGTCCTTTACAAGAATTCCAAGCTGTTCTGTGAGCTCAGATCTTTATATTATGAAGCTCTAGAATCAAATCAAGTCATATTTAGGCAGAAATCACCTTTCATTAACTGCATTTGGCCTTCAATCAATTTTTGGCAGGTGAAAATGCCCATTTTGTGTTGTAATGGTCCTTTACAAGAATTCCAAGTTGTCCTGTGAGCTCAGGTCTTTATCTTATGAAGCTCTAGAATCAGATCAAGTCATATTTAGGCAGAAATCACCTTTCATTAACTGCATTTGGCCTTCAATCAATTTATGGCAGGTGAGAATGCCTTCAATCAATTTTCAGCAGGTCGAAATGCCCATTTTATGTTGTAATGGTCCTTTACAAGAATTCCAAGTTGTCCTGTGAGCTCAGATCTTTATATTATGAAGCTCTAGAATCAGATCAAGCCATATTTAGGCAGAAATCACCTTTCATTAACTGCATTTGGCCTTCAATCCATTTTTGGCAGGTGAAAAATGCCATTTTGTGTTTGTAATGGTCCTTTACAAGAAGTCCAAGCTGTCCTGTTAGCTCAGATCTTCATATTATGAAGCTCTAGAATCAGATCAAGCCATATTTAGGCAGAAATCACCTTTCATTAACTGCATTTGGCCTTCAATCAATTTATGGCAGGTGGAGAATGCCTTCAATCAATTTTCAGCAGGTCGAAATGCCCATTTTATGTTGTAATGGTCCTTTACAAGAATTCCAAGTTGTCCTGTGAGCTCAGATCTTTATATTATGAAGCTATAGAATCAGATCAGGCCATATTTAGGCAGAAATCACCTTTCATTAACTGCATTTGACCTTCAATCCATTTTTGGCAGGTGAAAATGCCCATTTTGTGTTGTAATGGTCCTTTACAAGAATTCCAATTTGTCCTGTGAGCTCAGATCTTTATATTATGAAGTTCTAGAATCAGATCAGGCCATATTTAGGCAGAAATCACCTTTCATTAACTGCATTTGACCTTCAATCCATTTTTGGCAGGTGAAAATGCCCATTTTGTGTTGTAATGGTCCTTTACAAGAATTCCAAGTTGTCCTGTGAGCTCAGATCTTTATATTATGAAGCTCTAGAATCAGATCAAGTCATATTTAGGCAGAAATCACCTTTCATTAACTGCATTTGGCCTTCAATCAATTTATGGCAGGTGAGAATGCCTTCAATCAATTTTCAGCAGGTCGAAATGCCCATTTTATGTTGTAATGGTCCTTTACATGATTTCCAAGTTGTCCTGTGAGCTCAGATCTTTATATTATGCAGCTCTAGAATCAGATCAAGCCATATTTAGGCAGAAATCACCTTTCATTAACTGCATTTGGCCTTCAATCCATTTTTGGCAGGTGAAAATGCCCATTTTGTGTTGTAATGGTCCTTTACAAGAAGTCCAAGCTGTCCTGTTAGCTCAGATCTTCATATTATGAAGCTCTAGAATCAGATCAAGCCATATTTAGGCAGAAATCACCTTTCATTAACTGCATTTGGCCTTCAATCAATTTATGGCAGGTGAGAATGCCTTCAATCAATTTTCAGCAGGTCGAAATGCCCATTTTATGTTGTAATGGTCCTTTACAAGAATTCCAAGTTGTCCTGTGAGCTCAGATGTTTATATTATGAAGCTCTAGAATCAGATCAAGTCATATTTAGGCAGAAATCACCTTTCATTAACTGCATTTGGCCTTCAATCCATTTTTGGCAGGTGAAAATGCCCATTTTGTGTTGTAATGGTCCTTTACAAGAAGTCCAAGCTGTCCTGTTAGCTCAGATCTTCATATTATGAAGCTCTAGAATCAGATCAAGCCATATTTAGGCAGAAATCACCTTTCATTAACTGCATTTGGCCTTCAATCAATTTATGGCAGGTGAGAATGCCTTCAATCAATTTTCAGCAGGTCAAAATGCCCATTTTATGTTGTAATGGTCCTTTACAAGAATTCCAAGTTGTCCTGTCAGCTCAGATCTTTATATTATGAAGCTATAGAATCAGATCAGGCCATATTTAGGCAGAAATCACCTTTCATTAACTGCATTTGGCCTTCAATCCATTTTTGGCAGGTGAAAATGCCCATTTTGTGTTGTAATGGTCCTTTACAAGAAGTCCAAGCTGTTCTGTTAGCTCAGATCTTCATATTATGAAGCTCTAGAATCAGATCAAGCCATATTTAGGCAGAAATCACCTTTCATTAACTGCATTTGGCCTTCAATCCATTTTTGGCAGGTGAAGAATGCCCATTTTGTGTTGTAATGGTCCTTTACAAGAATTCCAAGCTGTCCTGTGAGCTCAGATCTTTATATTATGAAGCTCTAGAATCAGACCAAGCCATATTTAGGCAGAAATCACCTTCTATTAACTGCATTTGGCCTTCAATCAATTTATGGCAGGGTGAAAATGCCTTCAATCAATTTATGGCAGGTGAAAAGGCCAATTTGTGTTGTAATGGTCCTTTACAAGAATTCCAAGTTGTCCTGTGAGCTGAGATCTTTATATTATGAAGCTCTAGAATCAGATCAAGCCATATTTAAGCAGAAATCACCTTTTATTAACTGCATTTGGCCTTCAATCAATTTATGGCAGGTGAAAATGCTTTCAATCAATTTTCACGAGGTGAAAATGCCCATTTTGTGTTGTAATGGTCCTTTACAAGAATTCAAGCTGTCCTGTGAGCTCAGATCTTTATATTCAGAAGCTCTAGAACCAGATCAAGTCATATTTAGGCAGAAATCAACTTTCATTAACTGCATTTGGCCTTCAATCAATTTATGGCAGGTGAAAATGCCTTCAATCAATTTTCAGCAGGTCGAAATGCCCATTTTATGTTGTAATGGTCCTTTACAAGAATTCCAAGTTGTCCTGTGAGCTCAGATCTTTATATTATGAAGCTATAGAATCAGATCAGGCCATATTTAGGCAGAAATCACCTTTCATTAACTGCATTTGACCTTCAATCCATTTTTGGCAGGTGAAAATGCCCATTTTGTGTTGTAATGGTCCTTTACAAGAAGTCCAAGCTGTCCTGTTAGCTCAGATCTTCATATTATGAAGCTCTAGAATCAGATCAAGCCATATTTAGGCAGAAATCACCTTTCATTAACTGCATTTGGCCTTCAATCCATTTTTGGCAGGTGAAAATGCCCATTTTGTGTTGTAATGGTCCTTTACAAGAATTCCAAGCTGTCCTGTGAGCTCAGATCTTTATATTATGAAGCTCTAGAATCAGATCAAGTCATATTTAAGCAGAAATCACCTTTTATTAACTGCATTTGGCCTTCAATCAATTTATGGCAGGTGAAAATGCCTTCAATCAATTTATGGCAGGTGAAAATGCCCAATTTGTGTTGTAATGGTCCTTTACAAGAATTCCAAGTTGTCCTGTGAGCTGAGATCTTTATATTATGAAGCTCTAGAATCAGATCAAGCCATATTTAGGCAGAAATCACCTTTCATTAACTGCATTTGGCCTTCAATCAATTTATGGCAGGTGAGAATGCCTTCAATCAATTTTCAGCAGGTCGAAATGCCCATTTTATGTTGTAATGGTCCTTTACAAGAATTCAAGTTGTCCTGTGAGCTCAGATCTTTATATTATGAAGCTATAGAATCAGATCAGGCCATATTTAGGCAGAAATCACCTTTCATTAACTGCATTTGACCTTCAATCCATTTTTGGCAGGTGAAAATGCCCATTTTGTGTTGTAATGGTCCTTTACAAGAAGTCCAAGCTGTCCTGTTAGCTCAGATCTTCATATTATGAAGCTCTAGAATCAGATCAAGCCATATTTAGGCAGAAATCACCTTTCATTAACTGCATTTGGCCTTCAATCCATTTTTGGCAGGTGAAAATGCCCATTTTGTGTTGTAATGGTCCTTTACAAGAATTCCAAGCTGTCTGTGAGCTCAGATCTTTATATTATGAAGCTCTAGAATCAGACCAAGCCATATTTAGGCAGAAATCACCTTCTATTAACTGCATTTGGCCTTCAATCAATTTATGGCAGGTGAAAATGCCTTCAATCAATTTATGGCAGGTGAAAAGGCCCAATTTGTGTTGTAATGGTCCTTTACAAGAATTCCAAGTTGTCCTGTGAGCTGAGATCTTTATATTATGAAGCTCTAGAATCAGATCAAGTCATATTTAAGCAGGAAATCACCTTTTATTAACTGCATTTGGCCTTCAATCAATTTATGGCAGGTGAAAATGCTTTCAATCAATTTTCACGAGGTGAAAATGCCCATTTTGTGTTGTAATGGTCCCTTTACAAGAATTCCAAGCTGTCCTGTGAGCTCAGATCTTTATATTCAGAAGCTCTAGAACCAGATCAAGTCATATTTAGGCAGAAATCAACTTTCATTAACTGCATTTGGCCTTCAATCAATTTATGGCAGGTGAAAATGCCTTCAATCAATTTTCAGCAGGTCGAAATGCCCATTTTATGTTGTAATGGTCCTTTACAAGAATTCCAAGTTGTCCTGTGAGCTCAGATCTTTATATTATGAAGCTATAGAATCAGATCAGGCCATATTTAGGCAGAAATCACCTTTCATTAACTGCATTTGACCTTCAATCCATTTTTGGCAGGTGAAAATGCCCATTTTGTGTTGTAATGGTCCTTTACAAGAAGTCCAAGCTGTCCTGTTAGCTCAGATCTTCATATTATGAAGCTCTAGAATCAGATCAAGCCATATTTAGGCAGAAATCACCTTTCATTAACTGCATTTGGCCTTCAATCCATTTTTGGCAGGTGAAAATGCCCATTTTGTGTTGTAATGGTCCTTTACAAGAATTCCAAGCTGTCCTGTGAGCTCAGATCTTTATATTATGAAGCTCTAGAATCAGACCAAGCCATATTTAGGCAGAAATCACCTTCTATTAACTGCATTTGGCCTTCAATCAATTTATGGCAGGTGAAAATGCCTTCAATCAATTTATGGCAGGTGAAAAGGCCCAATTTGTGTTGTAATGGTCCTTTACAAGAATTCCAAGTTGTCCTGTGAGCTGAGATCTTTATATTATGAAGCTCTAGAATCAGATCAAGTCATATTTAAGCAGAAATCACCTTTTATTAACTGCATTTGGCCTTCAATCAATTTATGGCTGGTGAAAATGCTTTCAATCAATTTTCACGAGGTGAAAATGCCCCATTTTGTGTTGTAATGGTCCTTTACAAGAATTCCAAGCTGTCCTGTGAGCTCAGATCTTTATATTCAGAAGCTCTAGAACCAGATCAAGTCATATTTAGGCAGAAATCAACTTTCATTAACTGCATTTGGCCTTCAATCAATTTATGGCAGGTGAAAATGCTTTCAATCAATTTTCAGCAGGTCAAAATGCCCATGTTGTGTTGTACTGGTCCTTTACAAGAATTCCAAGCTGTTCTGTGAGCTCAGATCTTTATATTATGAAGCTCTAGAATCAAATCAAGTCATATTTAGGCAGAAATCACCTTTCATTAACTGCATTTGGCCTTCAATCAATTTTTGGCAGGTGAAAATGCCCATTTTGTGTTGTAATGGTCCTTTACAAGAATTCCAAGTTGTCCTGTGAGCTCAGGTCTTTATCTTATGAAGCTCTAGAATCAGATCAAGTCATATTTAGGCAGAAATCACCTTTCATTAACTGCATTTGGCCTTCAATCAATTTATGGCAGGTGAGAATGCCTTCAATCAATTTTCAGCAGGTCGAAATGCCCATTTTATGTTGTAATGGTCCTTTACAAGAATTCCAAGTTGTCCTGTGAGCTCAGATCTTTATATTATGAAGCTCTAGAATCAGATCAAGCCATATTTAGGCAGAAATCACCTTTCATTAACTGCATTTGGCCTTCAATCCATTTTTGGCAGGTGAAAATGCCCATTTTGTGTTGTAATGGTCCTTTACAAGAAGTCCAAGCTGTCCTGTTAGCTCAGATCTTCATATTATGAAGCTCTAGAATCAGATCAAGCCATATTTAGGCAGAAATCACCTTTCATTAACTGCATTTGGCCTTCAATCAATTTATGGCAGGTGAGAATGCCTTCAATCAATTTTCAGCAGGTCGAAATGCCCATTTTATGTTGTAATGGTCCTTTACAAGAATTCCAAGTTGTCCTGTGAGCTCAGATCTTTATATTATGAAGCTCTAGAATCAGATCAAGTCATATTTAAGCAGAAATCACCTTTTATTAACTGCATTTGGCCTTCAATCAATTTTTGGCAGGTGAAAATGCCCATTTTTGTGTCGTAATGGTCCTTTACAAGAATTCCAAGCTGTCCTGTGAGCTCAGATCTTTATATTCAGAAGCTCTAGAACCAGATCAAGTCATATTTAGGCAGAAATCAACTTTCATTAACTGCATTTGGCCTTCAATCAATTTATGGCAGGTGAAAATGCCTTCAATCAATTTTTGGCAGGTCAAAATGCCCATTTTATGTTGTAATGGTCCTTTACAAGAATTCCAAGCTGTCCTGTGAGCTCAGATCTTCATATTAGGAAGCTCTAGAATCAGATCAAGTCATATTTAGGCAGAAATCACCTTTCATTAACTGCATTTGGCCTTCAATCAATTTTTGGCAGGTGAAAATGCCCATTTTGTGTCGTAATGGTCCTTTACAAGAAGTCCAAACTGTCCTGTGAGCTCAGATCTTTATATTCGGAAGCTCTAGAATCAGATCAAGTCATATTTAAGCAGATATCACCTTTCATTAACTGCATTTGGCCTTCAATCAATTTATGGCAGGTGAAAATGCTTTCAATCAATTTTCACGAGGTGGAAAATGCCCATTTTGTGTTGTAATGGTCCTTTACAAGAATTCCAAGCTGTCCTGTGAGCTCAGATTCTTTATATTCAGAAGCTCTCGAACCAGATCAAGTTATATTTAGGCAGAAATCACCTTTCATTAACTGCATTTGGCCTTCAATCAATTTTTGACAGGAGAAAATGCCCATTTTGTGTTGCAATGGCCCTTTACAAGAATTCCAAGCTGTCCTGTGAGCTCAGATCTTTATATTATGAAGCTCTAGAATCAGACCAAGCCATATTTAGGCAGAAATCACCTTCCATTAACTGCATTTGCCTTCAATCAATTTATGGCAGGTGGAAAATGCCTTCAATCAATTTATGGCAGGTGAAAAGGCCCAATTTGTGTTGTAATGGTCCTTTACAAGAATTCCAAGTTGTCCTGTGTGCTCAGATCTTTATATTATGAAGCTCTAGAATCAGACCAAGCCATATTTAGGCAGAAATCACCTTTCATTAACTGCATTTGCCTTCAATCAATTTATGGCAGGTGAAAATGCCTTCAATCAATTTATGGCAGGTGAAAAGGCCCAATTTGTGCTGTAATGGTCCTTTACAAGAATTCCAAGTTGTCCTGTGAGCTGAGATCTTTATATTATGAAGCTCTAGAATCAGATCAAGTCATATTTAAGCAGAAATCACCTTTCATTAACTGCATTTGGCCTTCAATCAATTTATGGCAGGTGAAAAATACCTTCAATCAATTTATGGCAGGTGAAAATGCCCATTTTGTGTTGTAATGGTCCTTTACAAGAATTCCAATTTGTCCTGTGAGCTCAGATCTTTATATTATGAAGTTCTAGAATCAGATCAAGCCATATGTAGGCAGAAATCACCTTTCATTAACTGCATTTGGCCTTCAATCAATTTATGGCAGGTGTGAAAATGCCTTCAATCAATTTTCAGCAGGTCAAAATGCCCATTTTGTGTTGTAATGGTCCTTTACAAGAATTCCAAGCTGTCCTGTGAGCTCAGATCTTTATATTCGTAAGCTCTAGAACCAGATCAAGTCATATTTAGGCAGAAATCACCTTTCATTAACTGCATTTGGCCTTCAATCAATTTTTGGCAGGTGAAAAATGCCCATTTTGTGTTGTAATGGTCCTTAACAAGAATTCCAAGCTGTCCTGTGAGCTCAGATCTTTATATTATGAAGCTCTAGAATCAGACCAAGCCATATTTAGGCAGAAATCACCTTCATTAACTGCATTTGCCTTCAATCAATTTATGGCAGGTGAAAATGCCTTCAATCAATTTATGGCAGGTGAAAAGGCCCAATTTGTGTTGTAATGGTCCTTTACAAGAATTCCAAGTTGTCCTGTGAGCTGAGATCTTTATATTATGAAGCTCTAGAATCAGACCAAGCCATATTTAGGCAGAAATCACCTTTCATTAACTGCATTTGGCCTTCAATCAATTTATGGCAGGTGAAAATGCCTTCAATCAATTTATGGCAGGTGAAAAGGCCCAATTTGTCTTGTAATGGT
>CM041723.1:2802222-2832763 GCA_023373845.1 Nibea coibor
TCTGATTCTAGAGCTTCATAATATAAAGATCTGAGCTCACAGGACAACTTGGAATTATTGTAAAAGACCATTACAACATAAAATGGGCATTTTCACCTGCTGAAAATTGATTGAAAGCATTTTCACCTGCCATAAATTGATTGAAGGCCAAATGCAGTATATGAAAGGTGATTTCTGCCTAATTATGACTTGATGTGGTTCTAGAGCTTCTGAATATAAAGATCTGAGCTCACAGGACAGCTTGGAATTCTTGTAAAGGACCATTACAACACAAAATGGGCATTTTCACCTCGTGAAAATTGATTGAAAGCATTTTCACCTGCCATAAATTGATTGAAGGCCAAATGCAGTTAATGAAAGGCGATTTCTGCTTAAATATGACTTGATCTGATTCTAGAGCTTCATAATATAAAGATCTCAGCTCACAGGACAACTTGGAATTCTTGTAAAGGACCATTACAACACAAATTTGGCCTTTTCACCTGCCATAAATTGATTGAAGGCATTTTCACCTGCCATAAATTGATTGAAGGCCAAATGGAGTTAATGGAAGGTGATTTCTGCCTAAATATGGCTTGGTCTGATTCTAGAGCTTCATAATATAAAGATCTGAGCTCACAGGACAGCTTGGAATTCTTGTAAAGGACCATTACCACACAAACTGGGCATTTTCACCTGCCAAAAATTGATTGAAGGCCAAATGCAGTTAATGAAAGATGATTTCTGCCTAAATATGGCTTGATCTGATTCTAGAGCTTCATTATATAAAGATCTGAGCTCACAGGACAAATGGGAATTCTTGTAAAGGACCATTACTACATAAAATGGGCATTTCGACCTGCTGAAAATTGATTGAAGGCATTCTCACCTGCCATAAATTGATTGAAGGCCAAATGCAGTTAATTAAAGGTGATTTCTGCCTAAATATGGCTTGATCTGATTCTAGAGCTTCATAATATGAAGATCTGAGCTAACAGGACAGCTTGGACTTCTTGTAAAGGACCATTACAACACAATTGGGCCTTTTCACCTGCCATAAATTGATTGAAGGCATTTTCACCTGCCATAAATTGATTGAAGGCCAAATGCAGTTAATGAAAGGTGATTTCTGCCTAATTATGACTTGATGTGGTTCTAGAGCTTCTGAATATAAAGATCTGAGCTCACAGGACAGCTTGGAATTCTTGTAAAGGACCATTACAACACAAAATGGGCATTTTCAACTCGTGAAAATTGATTGAAAGCATTTTCACCTGCCATAAATTGATTGAAGGCCAAATGCAGTTAATGAAACTTGATTTCTGCCTAAATATGGCTTGATCTGATTCTAGAGCTTCATAATATAAAGATCTGAGCTCACAGGACAGCTTGGAATTCTTGTAAAGGACCATTACCACACAAACTGGGCATTTTTACCTGCCAAAAATGGATTGAAGGCCAAATGCAGTTAATGAAAGATGATTTCTGCCTAAATATGGCTTGATCTGATTCTAGAGCTTCATTATATAAAGATCTGAGCTCACAGGACAAATGGGAATTCTTGTAAAGGACCATTACAACATAAAATGGGCATTTTCACCTGCCAAAAATTGACTCAAGGCCAAATGCAGTTAATGAAAGTTGATTTCTACCTAAATATGACTTGATCTGGTTCTAGAGCTTCTGAATATAAAGATCTAAGCTCACAGGACAGCTTGGAATTCTTGTAAAGGACCATTACAACACAAAATGGGCATTTTCACCTGCTGAAAATTGATTGAAAGCATTTTCACCTGCCATAAATTGATTGAAGGCCAAATGCAGTTAATGAAAGGTGATTTCTGCCTAAGTATGACTTGATCAGATTCTAGAGCTTCATAATATAAAGATCTGAGCTCACATGACAGTTTGGAATTATTGTAAAGGACCATTACAACACAAAATGGGCATTTTCACCTGCTGAAAATTGATTGAAGGCATTTTCACCTGCCATAAATTGATTGAAGGCCAAATGCAGTTAATGAAAGGTGATTTCTGCCTAAACATGACTTGATCTGATTCTAGAGCTTCATAATATAAAGATCTGAGCTCACAGGACAGCTTGGAATTCTTGTAAAGGACCATTACAACACAAAATGGGCATTTTCACCTCGTGAAAATTGATTGAAAGCATTTTCACCTGCCATAAATTGATTGAAGGCCAAATGCAGTTAATCAAAGGTGATTTCTGCTTAAATATGACTTGATCTGATTCTAGAGCTTCCGAATATAAAGATCTGAGCTCACAGGACAGTTTGGACTTCTTGTAAAGGACCATTACGACACAAAATGGGCATTTTCACATGCCAAAAATTGATTGAAGGCCAAATGCAGTTAATGAAAGGTGATTTCTGCCTAAATATGACTTGATCTGGTTCTAGAGCTTCTGAATATAAAGATCTGAGCTCACAGAACAGCTTGGAATTCTTGTAAAGGACCAGTACAACACAACATGGGCATTTTCACCTGCTGAAAATTGATTGAAGGCATTTTCACCTGCCATAAATTCATTGAAGGCCAAATGCAGTTAATGAAAGGTGATTTCTGCCTAATTATGACTTGATGTGGTTCTAGAGCTTCTGAATATAAAGATCTGAGCTCACAGGACAGCTTGGAATTCTTGTAAAGGACCATTACAACACAAAATGGGCATTTTCAACTCGTGAAAATTGATTGAAAGCATTTTCACCTGCCATAAATTGATTGAAGGCCAAATGCAGTTAATTAAAGGTGATTTCTGCCTAAATATGGCTTGATCTGATTCTAGAGCTTCTGAATATAAAGATCTGAGCTCACAGGACAGCTTGGAATTCTTGTAAAGGGACCATTACAACACAACATGGGCATTTTGACCTGCTGAAAATTGATTGAAGGCATTTTTACCTGCCAAAAATGGATTGATGGTCAAATGCAGTTAATGAAAGGTGATTTCTGCCTAATATGGCTTGATCTGATTCTAGAGCTTCATAATATAAAGATCTGAGCTCACAGGACAACTTGGAATTATTGTAAAGGACCATTACAACATAAAATGGGCATTTTCACCTGCTGAAAATTGATTGAAAGCATTTTCACCTGCCATAAATTGATTGAAGGCCAAATGCAGTTTATGAAAGGTGATTTCTGCCTAATTATGACTTGATGTGGTTCTAGAGCTTCTGAATATAAAGATCTGAGCTCACAGGACAGCTTGGAATTCTTGTAAAGGACCATTACAACACAAAATGGGCATTTTCACCTCGTGAAAATTGATTGAAAGCATTTTCACCTGCCATAAATTGATTGAAGGCCAAATGCAGTTAATGAAAGGCGATTTCTGCTTAAATATGACTTGATCTGATTCTAGAGCTTCATAATATAAAGATCTCAGCTCACAGGACAACTTGGAATTCTTGTAAAGGACCATTACAACACAAATTGGGCCTTTTCACCTGCCATAAATTGATTGAAGGCATTTTCACCTGCCATAAATTGATTGAAGGCCAAATGGAGTTAATGGAAGGTGATTTCTGCCTAAATATGGCTTGGTCTGATTCTAGAGCTTCATAATATAAAGATCTGAGCTCACAGGACAGCTTGGAATTCTTGTAAAGGACCATTACCACACAAACTGGGCATTTTCACCTGCCAAAAATTGATTGAAGGCCAAATGCAGTTAATGAAAGTTGATTTCTGCCTAAATATGGCTTGATCTGATTCTAGAGCTTCATAATATAAAGATCTGAGCTCACAGGACAGCTTGGAATTCTTGTAAAGGACCATTACCACACAAACTGGGCATTTTTACCTGCCAAAAATGGATTGAAGGCCAAATGCAGTTAATGAAAGATGATTTCTGCCTAAATATGGCTTGATCTGATTCTAGAGCTTCATTATATAAAGATCTGAGCTCACAGGACAAATGGGAATTCTTGTAAAGGACCATTACTACATAAAATGGGCATTTCGACCTGCTGAAAATTGATTGAAGGCATTCTCACCTGCCATAAATTGATTGAAGGCCAAATGCAGTTAATTAAAGGTGATTTCTGCCTAAATATGGCTTGATCTGATTCTAGAGCTTCATAATATGAAGATCTGAGCTAACAGGACAGCTTGGACTTCTTGTAAAGGACCATTACAACACAAATTGGGCCTTTTCACCTGCCATAAATTGATTGAAGGCATTTTCACCTGCCATAAATTGATTGAAGGCCAAATGCAGTTAATGAAAGGTGATTTCTGCCTAATTATGACTTGATGTGGTTCTAGAGCTTCTGAATATAAGATCTGAGCTCACAGGACAGCTTGGAATTCTTGTAAAGGACCATTACAACACAAAATGGGCATTTTCAACTCGTGAAAATTGATTGAAAGCATTTTCACCTGCCATAAATTGATTGAAGGCCAAATGCAGTTAATGGAAGTTGATTTCTGCCTAAATATGGCTTGATCTGATTCTAGAGCTTCATAATATAAAGATCTGAGCTCACAGGACAGCTTGGAATTCTTGTAAAGGACCATTACCACACAAACTGGGCATTTTTACCTGCCAAAAATGGATTGAAGGCCAAATGCAGTTAATGAAAGATGATTTCTGCCTAAATATGGCTTGATCTGATTCTAGAGCTTCATTATATAAAGATCTGAGCTCACAGGACAAATGGGAATTCTTGTAAAGGACCATTACAACATAAAATGGGCATTTTCACCTGCCAAAAATTGACTCAAGGCCAAATGCAGTTAATGAAAGTTGATTTCTACCTAAATATGACTTGATCTGGTTCTAGAGCTTCTGAATATAAAGATCTAAGCTCACAGGACAGCTTGGAATTCTTGTAAAGGACCATTACAACACAAAATGGGCATTTTCACCTGCTGAAAATTGATTGAAAGCATTTTCACCTGCCATAAATTGATTGAAGGCCAAATACAGTTAATGAAAGGTGATTTCTGCCTAAATATGACTTGATCAGATTCTAGAGCTTCATAATATAAAGATCTGAGCTCACCTGACAGTTTGGAATTATTGTAAAGGACCATTACAACACAAAATGGGCATTTTTCACCTGCTGAAAATTGATTGAAGGCATTTTCACCTGCCATAAATTGATTGAAGGCCAAATGCAGTTAATGAAAGGTGATTTCTGCCTAAACATGACTTGATCTGATTCTAGAGATTCATAATATAAAGATCTGAGCTCACAGGACAAATTGGAATTCTTGTAAAGGACCATTACAGCACAAAATGGGCATTTTCACCTGCTGAAAATTGATTGAAGGCATTTTCACCTGACATAAACTGATCGAAGGCCAAATGCAGTTAATGAAAGGTGATTTCTCTGCCTAAATATGACTTGATCTGATTCTAGAGCTTCATAATATAAAGTTCTGAGCTCACAGGACAGCTTGGAAATTCCTGTAAAGGACCATACAACATAAAATGGGCATTTTCACCTGCCAAAAATTGACTCAAGGCCAAATGCAGTTAATGAAAGTTGATTTCTACCTAAATATGACTTGATCTGGTTCTAGAGCTTCTGAATATAAAGATCTGAGCTCACAGGACAGCTTGGAATTCTTGTAAAGGACCATTACAACACAAAATGGGCATTTTGACCTGCTGAAAATTGATTGAAAGCATTTTCACCTGCCATAAATTGATTGAAGGCCAAATGCAGTTAATGAAAGATGATTTCTGCCTAAATATGGCTTGATCTGATTCTAGAGCTTCATTATATAAAGATCTGAGCTCACAGGACAAATGGGAATTCTTGTAAAGGACCATTACAACATAAAATGGGCATTTCGACCTGCTGAAAATTGATTGAAGGCATTCTCACCTGCCATAAATTGATTGAAGGCCAAAATGCAGTTAATGAAACGTGATTTCTGCCGAAATATGACTTGATCTGATTCTAGAACTTCATAATATAAAGTTCTGAGCTCACAGGACAGCTTGGAATTCTTGTAAAGGACCATACAACATAAAATGGGCATTTTCACCTGCCAAAAATTGACTCAAGGCCAAATGCAGTTAATGAAAGTTGATTTCTACCTAAATATGACTTGATCTCGTTCTAGAGCTTCTGAATATAAAGATCTGAGCTCACAGGACAGCTTGGAATTCTTGTAAAGGACCATTACAACACAAAATGGGCATTTTCACCTGCTGAAAATTGATTGATAGCATTTTCACCTGCCATAAATTGATTGAAGGCCAAATGCAGTTAATCGAAGGGTGATTTTCTGCCTAAATATGACTTGATCAGATTCTAGAGCTTCATAATATAAAGATCTGAGCTCACATGACAGCTTGGAATTATTGTAAAGGACCATTACAACACAAAATGGGCATTTTCACTCTGCTGAAAATTGATTGAAGGCATTTTCACCTGACATAAACTGATCGAAGGCCAAATGCAGTTAATGAAAGGTGAATTCTGCCTAAATATGACTTGATCTGATTCTAGAGCTTCATAATATAAAGATCTGAGCTCACAGGACAGTTTGGACTTCCTGTGAAGGACCATTACAACACAAAATGGGCATTTTCACTTGCCATAAATTGATGGAAGGCCAAATGCAGTTAATGAAAGGTGATTTCTGCCTAAATATGACTTGATCTGATTCTAGAGATTCATAATATAAAGATCTGAGCTCACAGGACAACTTGGAATTCGTGTAAAGGACCATTACAGCACAAAATGGGCATTTTCACCTGCTGAAAATTGATTAAAGGCATTTTCACCTGCCATAAATTGATTGAAGGCCAAATGCAGTTAATGAAAGGTGATTTCAGCCTAAATATGACTTGATCTGATTCTAGAGCTTCATAACATAAAGATCTGACCTCACAGGACAGTTTGGACTTCTTGTAAAGGACCATTACAACACAAAATGGGCATTTTCACCTGCCAAGAATTGATTGAAGGCATTTTCACCTGCCAAAAATTGATTGAAGGCCAAATGCATTTAATGAAAGGTGATTTCTGCTTAAATATCACTTGATTTGATTCTAGAGCTTCATAATATAAAGATCTGAGCTCACAGGACAACTTGGAATTCTTGTAAAGGACCATTACAACACAAAATGGGCATTTTCACCTGCCAAATGCAGTTAATGAACGGTGATTTCTGCCTAAATATGACTTGATCTGATTCTAGAGCTTCATAATATAAAGATCTGAGCTCACAGTACAGCTTGCAATTCTTGTAAAGGACCATTACAACACAAAATGGGCATTTTCGCCTGCCAAAAAATTGATTGAAAGCATTTTCACCTGCCAAAAATTGATTGAAGGCCAAATGCAGTTAATGAAAGGTGATTTCTGCCTAAATATGACTTGATCTGATTCTAGAGCTTCATAATATAAAGATCTGAGCTCACAGGACAACTTGGAATTCTTGTAAAAGACCATTACAACACAAAATGGGCATTTTCACCTGCTGAAAATTGATTGAAAGCATTTTCACCTGCCATAAATTGATTGAAGGCCAAATGCAGTTAATGAAAGGTGATTTCTACCTAAATATGACTTGATCTGGTTCTAGAGCTTCTGGATATAAAGATCTGAGCTCACAGGACAGCTTGGAATTCTTGTAAAGGACCATTACAACACAAAATGGGCATTTTCACCTGCCATAAATTGATTGAAGGCATTCTCACCTGCCATAAATTGATTGAAGGCCAATGCAGTTAATGAAAGGTGATTTCTGCCTAAATATGGCTTGGTCTGATTCTAGAGCTTCATAATATAAAGATCTGAGCTCACAGGACAGCTTGGAATTCTTGTAAAGGAACATTACAACACAAAATGGGCATTTTCACCTGCCAAAAATTGATTGAAGGCCAAATGCAGTTAATGAAAGGTGATTTCTGCCTAAATATGACTTGATCTGGTTCTAGAGCTTCTGAATATAAAGATCTGAGCTCACAGGACATCTTGGAATTCTTGTAAAGGACCATTACAACACAAAATGGGCATTTTCACCTCCTGAAAATTGATTGAAAGCATTTTCACCTGCCATAAATTGATTGAAGGCCAAATGCAGTTAATAAAAGGTGATTTCTGCTTAAATATGACTTGATCTGATTCTAGAGCTTCATAATATAAAGATCTGAGCTCACAGGACAGTTTGGACTTCCTGTGAAGGACCATTACAACACAAAATGGGCATTTTCACTTGCCATAAATTGATGGAAGGCCAAATGCAGTTAATGAAAGGTGATTTCTGCCTAAATATGACTTGATCTGATTCTAGAGATTCATAATATAAAGATCTGAGCTCACAGGACAACTTGGAATTCGTGTAAAGGACCATTACAGCACAAAATGGGCATTTTCACCTGCTGAAAATTGATTAAAGGCATTTTCACCTGCCATAAATTGATTGAAGGCCAAATGCAGTTAATGAAAGGTGATTTCAGCCTAAATATGACTTGATCTGATTCTAGAGCTTCATAACATAAAGATCTGACCTCACAGGACAGTTTGGACTTCTTGTAAAGGACCATTACAACACAAAATGGGCATTTTCACCTGCCAAGAATTGATTGAAGGCATTTTCACCTGCCAAAAAATTGATTGAAGGCCAAATGCATTTAATGAAAGGTGATTTCTGCTTAAATATCACTTGATTTGATTCTAGAGCTTCATAATATAAAGATCTGAGCTCACAGGACAACTTGGAATTCTTGTAAAGGACCATTACAACACAAAATGGGCATTTTCACCTGCCAAATGCAGTAATGAACGGTGATTTCTGCCTAAATATGACTTGATCTGATTCTAGAGCTTCATAATATAAAGATCTGAGCTCACAGTACAGCTTGCAATTCTTGTAAAGGACCATTACAACACAAAATGGGCATTTTCGCCTGCCAAAAATTGATTGAAAGCATTTTCACCTGCCAAAAAATTGATTGAAGGCCAAATGCAGTTAATGAAAGGTGATTTCTGCCTAAATATGACTTGATCTGATTCTAGAGCTTCATAATATAAAGATCTGAGCTCACAGGACAACTTGGAATTCTTGTAAAAGACCATTACAACACAAAATGGGCATTTTCACCTGCTGAAAATTGATTGAAAGCATTTTCACCTGCCATAAATTGATTGAAGGCCAAATGCAGTTAATGAAGGTGATTTCTACCTAAATATTACTTGATCTGGTTCTAGAGCTTCTGGATATAACAGATCTGAGCTCACAGGACAGCTTGGAATTCTTGTAAAGGACCATTACAACACAAAATGGGCATTTCTCACCTGCCATAAATTGATTGAAGGCATTCTCACCTGCCATAAATTGATTGCAAGGCCAATGCAGTTAATGAAAGGTGATTTCTGCCTAAATATGGCTTGGTCTGATTCTAGAGCTTCATAATATAAAGATCTGAGCTCACAGGACAGCTTGGAATTCTTGTAAAGGAACATTACAACACAAAATGGGCATTTTCACCTGCCAAAAAATTGATTGAAGGCCAAATGCAGTTAATGAAAGGTGATTTCTGCCTAAATATGACTTGATCTGGTTCTAGAGCTTCTGAATATAAAGATCTGAGCTCACAGGACATCTTGGAATTCTTGTAAAGGACCATTACAACACAAAATGGGCATTTTCACCTCCTGAAAATTGATTGAAAGCATTTTCACCTGCCATAAATTGATTGAAGGCCAAATGCAGTTAATGAAAGGTGATTTCTGCTTAAATATGACTTGATCTGATTCTAGAGCTTCATAATATGAAGATCTCAGCTCACAGGACAGCTTGGAATTCTTGTAAAGGACCATTACAACACAAAATGGGCATTTTCACCTGCAATAAATTGATTGAAGGCCAAATGCAGTTAATGAAAAGGTGATTTCTGCCTAAATATGACTTGATCTGGTTCCAAGAGCTTCCGAATATAAAGATCTGAACTCACAGGACAGCTTGGAATTCTTGTAAAGGACCATTACAACACAAAATGGGCATTTTCACCTGCTGAAAAATTGATTGAAAGCATTTTCACCTGCCATAAATTGATTGAAGGCCAAATGCAGTTAATGAAAGGTGATTTCTACCTAAAATATGACTTGATCTGGTTCTAGAGCTTCTGGATATAAAGATCTGAGCTCACAGGACAGCTTGGAATTCTTGTAAAGGACCATTACAACACAAAATGGGCATTTTCACCTGCCATAAATTGATTGAAGGCATTCTCACCTGCCATAAATTGATTGAAGGCCAATGCAGTTAATGAAAGGTGATTTCTGCCTAAATATGGCTTGGTCTGATTCTAGAGCTTCATAATATAAAGATCTGAGCTCACAGGACAGCTTGGAATTCTTGTAAAGGAACATTACAACACAAAATGGGCATTTTCACCTGCCAAAAATTGATTGAAGGCCAAATGCAGTTAATGAAAGGTGATTTCTGCCTAAATATGACTTGATCTGGTTCTAGAGCTTCTGAATATAAAGATCTGAGCTCACAGGACATCTTGGAATTCTTTGTAAAGGACCATTACAACACAAAATGGGCATTTTCACCTCCTGAAAATTGATTGAAAGCATTTTCACCTGCCATAAATTGATTGAAGGCCAAATGCAGTTAATGAAAGGTGATTTCTGCTTAAATTTGACTTGATCTGATTCTAGAGCTTCATAATATGAAGATCTCAGCTCACAGGACAGCTTGGAATTCTTGTAAAGGACCATTACAACACAAAATGGGCATTTTCACCTGCAATAAATTGATTGAAGGCCAAATGCAGTTAATGAAAGGTGATTTCTGCCTAAATATGACTTGATCTGGTTCCAGAGCTTCCGAATATAAAGATCTGAACTCACAGGACAGCTTGGAATTCTTGTAAAGGACCATTACAACACAAAATGGGCATTTTCACCTGCTGAAAATTGATTGAAAGCATTTTCACCTGCCATAAATTGATTGAAGGCCAAATGCAGTTAATGAAAGGTGATTTCTGCCTAAATATGACTTGATCTGGTTCTAGAGCTTCTGAATATAAAGATCTGAGCTCACAGGACAGCTTGGAATTCTTGTAAAGGACCATTACAACACAAAATGGGCATTTTCACCTCCTGAAAATTGATTGAAAGCATTTTCACCTGCCATAAATTGATTGAAGGCCAAATGCAGTTAATGAAAGGTGATTTCTGCTTAAATATGACTTGATCTGATTCTAGAGCTTTCATAATATAAAGATCTCAGCTCACAGGACAACTTGGAATTCTTGTAAAGGACCATTACAACACAAAAATGGGCATTTTGACCTGCCAAGAATTGATTGAAGGCATTTTCACCTGCCAAAAGCTTGGAATTCTTGTAAAGGACCATTACCGACACAAACTGGGCATTTTCACCTGCCAAAAATTGATTGAAGGCCAAATGCAGTTAATGAAAGTTGATTTCTGCCTAAATATGGCTTGATCTGATTCTAGAGCTTCATAATATAAAGATCTGAGCTCACAGGACAGCTTGGAATTCTTGTAAAGGACCATTACAACATAAAATGGGCATTTCGACCTGCTGAAAATTGATTGAAGGCATTCTCACCTGCCATAAATTGATTGAAGGCCAAATGCAGTTAATGAAAACGTGATTTTCTGCCTAAATATGACTTGATCTGATTCTAGAGCTTCATAATATAAAGTTCTGAGCTCACAGGACAGCTTGGAATTCTTGTAAAGGACCATACAACATAAAATGGGCATTTTCACCTGCCAAAAATTGACTCAAGGCCAAATGCAGTTAATGAAAGTTGATTTCTACCTAAATATGACTTGATCTCGTTCTAGAGCTTCTGAATATAAAGATCTGAGCTCACAGGACAGCTTGGAATTCTTCTAAAGGACCATTACAACACAAAATGGGCATTTTGACCTGCTGAAAATTGATTGAAAGCATTTTCACCTGCCATAAATTGATTGAAGGCCAAATGCAGTTAATGAAAGATGATTTCTGCCTAAATATGGCTTGATCTGATTCTAGAGCTTCATTATATAAAGATCTGAGCTCACAGGACAAATGGGAATTCTTGTAAAGGACCATTACAACATAAAATGGGCATTTCGACCTGCTGAAAATTGATTGAAGGCATTCTCACCTGCCATAAATTGATTGAAGGCCAAATGCAGTTAATGAAACGTGATTTCTGCCGAAATATGACTTGATCTGATTCTAGAACTTCATAATATAAAGTTCTGAGCTCACAGGACAGCTTGGAATTCTTGTAAAGGACTATACAACATAAAATGGGCATTTTCACCTGCCAAAAATTGACTCAAGGCCAAATGCAGTTAATGAAAGTTGATTTCTACCTAAATATGACTTGATCTGGTTCTAGAGCTTCTGAATATAAAGATCTGAGCTCACAGGACAGCTTGGAATTCTTGTAAAGGACCATTACAACACAAAATGGGCATTTTCACCTGCTGAAAGATTGATTGATAGCATTTTCACCTGCCATAAATTGATTGAAGGCCAAATGCAGTTAATGAAAGGTGATTTCTGCCTAAATATGACTTGATCAGATTCTAGAGCTTCATAATATAAAGATCTGAGCTCACAGACAGCTTGGAATTATTGTAAAGGACCATTACAACACAAAATGGGCATTTTCACCTGCTGAAAATTGATTGAAGGCATTTTCACCTGACATAAACTGATCGAAGGCCAAATGCAGTTAATGAAAGGTGATTTCTGCCTAAATATGACTTGATCTGATTCTAGAGCTTCATAATATAAAGATCTGAGCTCACAGGACAGTTTGGACTTCCTGTGAAGGACCATTACAACACAAAAATGGGCATTTTCACTTGCCATAAATTGATGGAAGGCCAAATGCAGTTAATGAAAGGTGATTTCTGCCTAAATATGACTTGATCTGATTCTAGAGATTCATAATATAAAGATCTGAGCTCACAGGGACAACTTGGAATTCGTGTAAAGGACCATTACAGCACAAAATGGGCATTTTCACCTGCTGAAAATTGATTAAAGGCATTTTCACCTGCCATAAATTGATTGAAGGCCAAATGCAGTTAATGAAAGGTGATTTCAGCCTAAATATGACTTGATCTGATTCTAGAGCTTCATAATATAAAGATCTGAGCTCACAGGACAGCTTGCAATTCTTGTAAAGGACCATTACAACACAAAAATGGGCATTTTCGCCTGCCAAAAATTGATTGAAAGCATTTTCACCTGCCAAAAATTGATTGAAGGCCAAATGCAGTTAATGAAAGGTGATTTCTGCCTAAATGTGACTTCATCTGATTCTAGAGCTTCATAATATAAAGATCTGAGCTCACAGGACAACTTGGAATTCTTGTAAAGGACCATTACAACACAAAATGGGCATTTTCACCTGCCAAAAATTGATTGAAGGCCAAATGCAGTTAATGAAAGGTGATTTCTGCCTAAATGTGACTTCATCTGATTCTAGAGCTTCATAATATAAAGATCTGAGCTCACAGGATAGCTTGGAATTCTTATAAAGGACCATTACAACACAACATGGGCATTTTCACCTGCTGAAAATTGATTGAAGGCATTTTTCACCTGCCAAAAATTGATTGAAGGCCAAATGCAGTTAATGAACGGTGATTTCTGCCTAAATATGACTTGATCTGGTTCTAGAGCTTCATAATATAAAGATCTGAGCTCACAGGACAACTTGGAATTCTTGTAAAAGACCATTACAACACAAAATGGGCATTTTCACCTGCTGAAAATTGATTGAAAGCATTTTCACCTGCCATAAATTGATTGAAGGCCAAATGCAGTTAATGAAAGGTGATTTCTACCTAAATATGACTTGATCTGGTTCTAGAGCTTCTGGATATAAAGATCTGAGCTCACAGGACAGCTTGGAATTCTTGTAAAGGACCATTACAACACAAAATGGGCATTTTCACCTGCCATAAATTGATTGAAGGCATTCTCACCTGCCATAAATTGATTGAAGGCCAATGCAGTTAATGAAAGGTGATTTCTGCCTAAATATGGCTTGGTCTGATTCTAGAGCTTCATAATATAAAGATCTGAGCTCACAGGACAGCTTGGAATTCTTGTAAAGGAACATTACAACACAAAATGGGCATTTTCACCTGCCATAAATTGATTGAAGGCCAAATGCAGTTAATGAAAGGTGATTTCTGCCTAAATATGACTCGATCTGGTTCTAGAGCTTCTGAATATAAAGATCTGAGCTCACAGGACATCTTGGAATTCTTGTAAAGGACCATTACAACACAAAATGGGCATTTTCACCTCCTGAAAATTGATTGAAAGCATTTTCACCTGCCATAAATTGATTGAAGGCCAAATGCAGTTAATGAAAGGTGATTTCTGCTTAAATATGACTTGATCTGATTCTAGAGCTTCATAATATAAAGATCTGAGCTCACAGGACAGCTTGGAATTCTTGTAAAGGACCATTACAACACAAAATGGGCATTTTCACCTCCTGAAAATTGATTGAAAGCATTTTCACCTGCCATAAATTGATTGAAGGCCAAATGCAGTTAATGAAAGGTGATTTCTGCCTAAATATGACTTGATCTGATTCTAGAGCTTCATAATATGAAGATCTCAGCTCACAGGACAGCTTGGAATTCTTGCAAAGGACCATTACAACACAAAATGGGCATTTTCACCTGCAATAAATTGATTGAAGGCCAAATGCAGTTAATGAAAGGTGATTTCTGCCTAAATATGACTTGATCTGGTTCCAGAGCTTCCGAATATAAAGATCTGAACTCACAGGACAGCTTGGAATTCTTGTAAAGGACCATTACAACACAAAATGGGCATTTTCACCTGCTGAAAATTGATTGAAAGCATTTTCACCTGCCATAAATTGATTGAAGGCCAAATGCAGTTAATGAAAGGTGATTTCTGCCTAAATATGACTTGATCTGGTTCTAGAGCTTCTGAATATAAAGATCTGAGCTCACAGGACAGCTTGGAATTCTTGTAAAGGACCATTACAACACAAAATGGGCATTTTCACCTCGTGAAAATTGATTGAAAGCATTTTCACCTGCCATAAATTGATTGAAGGCCAAATGCAGTTAATGAAAGGTGATTTCTGCTTAAATATGACTTGATCTGATTCTAGAGCTTCATAATATAAAGATCTGAGCTCACAGGACATCTTGGAATTCTTGTAAAGGACCATTACAACACAAAATGGGCATTTTCACCTCCTGAAAATTGATTGAAAGCATTTTCACCTGCCATAAATTGATTGAAGGCCAAATGCAGTTAATGAAAGGTGATTTCTGCTTAAATATGACTTGATCTGATTCTAGAGCTTCATAATATAAAGATCTCAGCTCACAGGACAGCTTGGAATTCTTGTAAAGGACCATTACAACACAAAATGGCATTTTCACCTGCCAAAAATTGATTGAAGGCCAAATGCAGTTAATGAAAGGTGATTTCTGCTTAAACATGACTTGATCTGATTCTAGAGCTTCATAATATAAAGATCTGAGCTCACAGGACAAATTGGAATTCTTGTAAAGGACCATTACAACACAAAATGGGGCATTTTGACCTGCTGAAAATTGATTGAAGGTCAAATGCAGTTAATTAAAGGTGATTTCTGCCTAAATATAGCTTGGTCTGATTCTAGAGCTTCATAATATAAAGATCTGAGCTCACAGGATAGCTTGGACTTCTTGTAAAGGACCATTACAACACAAAATGGGCATTTGGACCTGCTGAAAATTGATTGAAAGCATTTTCACCTGCCAGAAATTGATTGAAGGCCAAATGCAGTTAATGAAAGGTGATTTCTGCCTAAATATGACTTGATCTGGTTCTAGAGCTTCTGAATATAAAGATCTGAGCTCACAGGACATCTTGGAATTCTTGTAAAGGACCATTACAACACAAAATGGGCATTTTCACCTCCTGAAAATTGATTGAAAGCATTTTCACCTGCCATAAATTGATTGAAGGCCAAATGCAGTTAATGAAAGGTGATTTCTGCTTAAATATGACTTGATCTGATTCTAGAGCTTCATAATATAAAGATCTCAGCTCACAGGACAGCTTGGAATTCTTGTAAAGGACCATTACAACACAAAATGGGCATTTTCACCTGCCAAAAATTGATTGAAGGCCAAATGCAGTTAATGAACGGTGATTTCTGCCTAAATATGACTTGATCTGGTTCCAGAGCTTCAGAATATAAAGATCTGAACTCACAGGACAGCTTGGAATTCTTGTAAAGGACCATTACAACACAAAATGGGCATTTGGACCTGCTGAAAATTGATTGAAAGCATTTTCACCTGCCAAAAATTGATTGAAGGCCAAATGCAGTTAATGAAAGGTGATTTCTTCCTAAATGTTACTTCATCTGATTCTAGAGCTTCATAATATAAAGATCTGAGCTCACAGGACAGCTTGGAATTCTTGTAAAGGACCATTACAACACAAAATGGGCATTTTCACCTGCCAAAAAAATGATTGAAGGCCAAATGCAGTTAATGAACGGTGATTTCTGCCTAAATATGACTTGATCTGATTCTAGAGCTTCATAATATAAAGATCTCAGCTCACAGGACAACTTGGAATTCTTGTAAAGGACCATTGCAACACAAAATGGGGATTTTCACCTGCTGAAAATTGATTGAAAGCATTTTCACCTGCCATAAATTGATTGAAGGCATTTTCACCTGCCATAAATTGATTGAAGGCAAATGCAGTTAATGGAAGGTGATTTCTGCCTAAATATGACTTGATCTGGTTCTAGAGCTTCTGAATATAAAGATCTGAGCTCACAGGACATCTTGGAATTCTTGTAAAGGACCATTACAACACAAAATGGGCATTTTCACCTCCTGAAAATTGATTGAAAGCATTTTCACCTGCCATAAATTGATTGAAGGCCAAATGCAGTTAAGAAAAGGTGATTTCTGCTTAAATATGACTTGATCTGATTCTAGAGCTTCATAATATAAAGATCTCAGCTCACAGGACAGCTTGGAATTCTTGTAAAGGACCATTACAACACAAAATGGCATTTTCACCTGCCAAAAATTGATTGAAGGCCAAATGCAGTTAATGAAAGGTGATTTCTGCTTAAACATGACTTGATCTGATTCTAGAGCTTCATAATATAAAGATCTGAGCTCACAGGACAAATTGGAATTCTTGTAAAGGGACCATTACAACACAAAATGGGCATTTTGACCTGCTGAAAATGGATTGAAGGTCAAATGCAGTTAATTAAAGGTGATTTCTGCCTAAATATAGCTTGGTCTGATTCTAGAGCTTCATAATATAAAGATCTGAGCTCACAGGATAGCTTGGACTTCTTGTAAAGGGCCATTGCAACACAAAATGGGCATTTTCTCCTGTCAAAAATTGATTGAAGGCCAAATGCAGTTAATGAAAGGTGATTTCTGCCTAAATATGACTTGATCTGGTTCGAGAGCTTCTGAATATAAAGATCTGAGCTCACAGGACAGCTTGGAATTCTTGTAAAGGACCATTACAACACAAAATGGGCATTTTCACCTCGTGAAAATTGATTGAAAGCATTTTCACCTGCCATAAATTGATTGAAGGCCAAATGCAGTTAATGAAAGGTGATTTCTGCCTAAATATGACTTGATCTGATTCTAGAGCTTCATAATATAAAGTTCTGAGCTCACAGGACAGCTTGGAATTCCTGTAAAGGACCATACAACATAAAATGGGCATTTTCACCTGCCAAAAATTGACTCAAGGCCAAATGCAGTTAATGAAAGTTGATTTCTACCTAAATATGACTTGATCTGGTTCTAGAGCTTCTGAATATAAAGATCTGAGCTCACAGGGACAGCTTGGAATTCTTGTAAAGGACCATTACAACACAAAATGGGCATTTTGACCTGCTGAAAATTGATTGAAAGCATTTTCACCTGCCATAAATTGATTGAAGGCCAAATGCAGTTAATGAAAGATGATTTCTGCCTAAATATGGCTTGATCTGATTCTAGAGCTTCATTATATAAAGATCTGAGCTCACAGGACAAATGGGAATTCTTGTAAAGGACCATTACAACATAAAATGGGCATTTCGACCTGCTGAAAATTGATTGAAGGCATTCTCACCTGCCATAAATTGATTGAAGGCCAAATGCAGTTAATGAAACGTGATTTCTGCCGAAATATGACTTGATCTGATTCTAGAACTTCATAATATAAAGTTCTGAGCTCACAGGACAGCTTGGAATTCTTGTAAAGGACCATACAACATAAAATGGGCATTTTCACCTGCCAAAAATTGACTCAAGGCCAAATGCAGTTAATGAAAGTTGATTTCTACCTAAATATGACTTGATCTGGTTCTAGAGCTTCTGAATATAAAGATCTGAGCTCACAGGACAGCTTGGAATTCTTGTAAAGGACCATTACAACACAAAATGGGCATTTTCACCTGCTGAAAATTGATTGATAGCATTTTCACCTGCCATAAATTGATTGAAGGCCAAATGCAGTTAATGAAGGGTGATTTCTGCCTAAATATGACTTGATCAGATTCTAGAGCTTCATAATATAAAGATCTGAGCTCACATGACAGCTTGGAATTATTGTAAAGGACCATTACAACACAAAATGGGCATTTTCACCTGCTGAAAATTGATTGAAGGCATTTTCACCTGACATAAACTGATCGAAGGCCAAATGCAGTTAATGAAAGGTGAATTCTGCCTAAATATGACTTGATCTGATTCTAGAGCTTCATAATATAAAGATCTGAGCTCACAGGACAGTTTGGACTTCCTGTGAAGGACCATTACAACACAAAATGGGCATTTTCACTTGCCATAAATTGATGGAAGGCCAAATGCAGTTAATGAAAGGTGATTTCTGCCTAAATATGACTTGATCTGATTCTAGAGATTCATAATATAAAGATCTGAGCTCACAGGACAACTTGGAATTCGTGTAAAGGACCATTACAGCACAAAATGGGCATTTTCACCTGCTGAAAATTGATTGAAAGCATTTTCACCTGCCATACATTGATTGAAGGCCAAATGCAGTTAATGAAAGGTGATTTCTGCTTAAATATGACTTGATCTGATTCTAGAGCTTCATAACATAAAGATCTGAGCTCACAGGACAGTTTGGACTTCTTGTAAAGGACCATTACGACACAAAATGGGCATTTTCACCTGCCAAAAATTGATTGAAGGCCAAATGCAGTTAATGAAAGGTGATTTCTGCCTAAATATGACTTGATCTGATTCTAGAGCTTCCTAATATGAAGATCTGAGCTCACAGGACAGCTTGGAATTCTTGTAAAGGACCATTACAACATAAAATGGGCATTTTGACCTGCCAAAAATTGATTGAAGGCATTTTCACCTGCCATAAATTGATTGAAGGCCAAATGCAGTTAATAAAAGGTGATTTCTGCTTAAATATGACTTTATCTGATTCTAGAGCTTCATAATATAAAGATCTCAGCTCACAGGACAACTTGGAATTCTTGTAAAGGACCATTACAACACAAATTGGGCCTTTTCACCTGCCATAAATTGATTGAAGGCCAAATGCAGTTAATAGAAGGTGATTTCTGCCTAAATATGGCTTGGTCTGATTCTAGAGCTTCATAATATAAAGATCTGAGCTCACAGGACAGCTTGGAATTCTTGTAAAGGACCATTACAACACAAAATGGGCATTTTCACCTGCCAAAAATGGATTGAAGGCCAAATGCAGTTAATGAAAGGTGATTTCTGCCTAAATATGGCTTGATCTGATTCTAGAGCTTCATAATATAAAGATCTGAGCTCACAGGACAACTTGGAATTCTTGTAAAGGACCATTACAACATAAAATGGGCATTTCGACCTGCTGAAAATTGATTGAAGGCATTCTCACCTGCCATAAATTGATTGAAGGCCAAATGCAGTTAATGAAAGGTGATTTCTGCCTAAATATGACTTGATCTGATTCTAGAGCTTCATAATATAAAGATCTGAGCTCACAGGACAACTTGGAATTCTTGTAAAGGACCATTACAACACAAAATGGGCATTTTCACCTGCCAAATGCAGTTAATGAACGGTGATTTCTGCCTAAATATGACTTGATCTGATTCTAGAGCTTCATAATATAAAGATCTGAGCTCACAGGACAGCTTGGAATTCTTGTAAAGGACCATTACAACACAAAATGGGCATTTTCGCCTGCCAAAAATTGATTGAAGGCCAAATGCAGTTAATGAAAGGTGATTTCTGCCTAAATGTGACTTCATCTGATTCTAGAGCTTCATAATACAAAGATCTGAGCTCACAGGATAGCTTGGAATTCTTATAAAGGACCATTACAACACAACATGGGCATTTTCACCTGCTGAAAATTGATTGAAGGCATTTTCACCTGCCATAAACTGATTGAAGGCCAAATGGAGTTAATGAAAGGTGATTTCTGCCTAAATATGGCTTGGTCTGATTCTAGAGCTTCATAATATAAAGATCTGAGCTCACAGGACAGCTTGGAATTCTGGTAAAGGACCATTACAACACAAAATGGGCATTTTCACCTGCCAAAAATTGATTGAAGGCCAAATGCAGTTAATGAACAGTGATTTCTGCCTAAATATGACTTGATCTGGTTCTAGAGCTTCCGAATATAAAGATCTGAGCTCACAGGACAGCTTGGAATTCTTGTAAAGGACCATTACAACACAAAATGGGCATTTTCACCTCTTGAAAATTGATTGAAAGCATTTTCACCTGCCATAAATTGATTGAAGGCCAAATGCAGTTAATGAAAGGTGATTTCTGCTTAAATATGACTTGATCTGATTTTAGAGCTTCATAATATAAAGATCTCAGCTCACAGGACAACTTGGAATTCTTGTAAAGGACCATTACAAGACAAATTGGGCCTTTTCACCTGCCATAAATTGATTGAAGGCATTTTCACCTGCCATAAATTGATTGAAGGCCAAATGCAGTTAATGAAAGGTGATTTCTGCCTAAATATGGCTTGGTCTGATTCTAGAGCTTCATAATATAAAGATCTCACCTCACAGGACAACTTGGAATTCTTGTAAAGGACCATTACAACACAAATTGGGCCTTTTCACCTGCCATAAATTGATTGAAGGCATTTTCACCTGCCATAAATTGATTGAAGGCAAATGCAGTTAATGGAAGGTGATTTCTGCCTAAATATGGCTTGGTCTGATTCTAGAGCTTCATAATATAAAGATCTGAGCTCACAGGACAGCTTGGAATTCTTGTAAAGGACCATTACAACACAAAATGGGCATTTTCACCTGCCAAAAATTGATTGAAGGCCAAATGCAGTTAATGAAAGGTGATTTCTGCCTAAATATGACTTGATCTGGTTCTAGAGCTTACGAATATAAAGATCTGAGCTCACAGGACAGCTTGGAATTCTTGTAAAGGACCATTACAACACAAAATGGGCATTTTGACCTGCTGAAAATTGATTGAAGGCATTTTCACCTGCCATAAATTGATTGAAGGCCAAATGCAGTTAATGAAAGGTGATTTCTGCCTACATATGGCTTGATCTGATTCTAGAACTTCATAATATAAAGATCTCAGCTCACAGGACAACTTGGAATTCTTGTAAAGGACCATTACAGCACAAATTGGGCCTTTTCACCTGCCATAAATTGATTGAAGGCATTTTCACCTGCCATAAATTGATTGAAGGCCAAATGCAGTTAATGAAAGGTGATTTCTGCCTAAATATGGCTTGGTCTGATTCTAGAGCTTCATAATATAAAGATCTGAGCACACAGGACAACTTGGAATTCTTGTAAAGGACCATTACAACACAAATTGGGCCTTTTCACCTGCCATAAATTGATTGAAGGCATTTTCACCTGCCATAAATTGATTGAAGGCAAATGCAGTTAATGGAAGGTGATTTCTGCCTAAATATGGCTTGGTCTGATTCTAGAGCTTCATAATATAAAGATCTGAGCTCACAGGACAGCTTGGAATTCTTGTAAAGGGCCATTGCAACACAAAATGGGCATTTTCTCCTATCAAAAATTGATTGAAGGCCAAATGCAGTTAATGAAAGGTGATTTCTGCCTAAATATGACTTGATCTGGTTCGAGAGCTTCTGAATATAAAGATCTGAGCTCACAGGACAGCTTGGAATTCTTGTAAAGGACCATTACAACACAAAATGGGCATTTTCACCTCGTGAAAATTGATTGAAAGCATTTTCACCTGCCATAAATTGATTGAAGGCCAAATGCAGTTAATGAAAGGTGATTTCTGCTTAAATATGACTTGATCTGATTCTAGAGCTTCCGAATATAAAGATCTGAGCTCACAGGACAGTTTGGACTTCTTGTAAAGGACCATTACGACACAAAATGGGCATTTTCACCTGCCAAAAATTGATTGAAGTCCAAATGCAGTTAATGAAAGGTGATTTCTGCCTAAATATGACTTGATCTGATTCTAGAGCTTCCTAATATGAAGATCTGAGCTCAGAGGACAGCTTGGAATTCTTGTAAAGGACCATTACAACATAAAATGGGCATTTTGACCTGCCAAAAATTGATTGAAGGCATTTTCACCTGCCATAAATTGATTGAAGGCCAAATGCAGTTAATGAAAGGTGATTTCTGCCTAAATATGACTTGATCTGATTCTAGAGCTTCCTAATATGAAGATCTGAGCTCAGAGGACAACTTGGAATTCTTGTAAAGGACCATTACAACATAAAATGGGCATTTTGACCTGCCAAAAATTGATTGAAGGCATTTTCACCTGCCATAAATTGATTGAAGGCCAAATGCAGTTAATGAAAGGTGATTTCTGCTTAAATATGACTTTATCTGATTCTAGAGCTTCATAATATAAAGATCTCAGCTCACAGGACAACTTGGAATTCTTGTAAAGGACCATTACAACACAAATTGGGCCTTTTCACCTGCCATAAATTGATTGAAGGCATTTTCACCTGCCATAAATTGATTGAAGGCCAAATGCAGTTAATAAAAGGTGATTTCTGCCTAAATATGGCTTGGTCTGATTCTAGAGCTTCATAATATAAAGATCTGAGCTCACAGGACAGCTTGGAATTCTTGTAAAGGACCATTACAACACGAAATGGGCATTTTCACCTGCCAAAAATGGATTGAAGGCCAAATGCAGTTAATGAAAGGTGATTTCTGCCTAAATATGGCTTGATCTGATTCTAGAGCTTCATAATATAAAGATCTGAGCTCACAGGACAACTTGGAATTCTTGTAAAGGACCATTACAACATAAAATGGGCATTTCGACCTGCTGAAAATTGATTGAAGGCATTCTCACCTGCCATAAATTGATTGAAGGCCAAATGCAGTTAATGAAAGGTGATTTCTGCCTAAATATGACTTGATCTGATTCTAGAGCTTCATAATATAAAGATCTGAGCTCACAGGACAACTTGGAATTCTTGTAAAGGACCATTACAACACAAAATGGGCATTTTCACCTGCCAAATGCAGTTAATGAACGGTGATTTCTGCCTAAATATGACTTGATCTGATTCTAGAGCTTCATAATATAAAGATCTGAGCTCACAGGACAGCTTGGAATTCTTGTAAAGGACCATTACAACACAACATGGGCATTTTCGCCTGCCAAAAATTGATTGAAGGCCAAATGCAGTTAATGAAAGGTGATTTCTGCCTAAATGTGACTTCATCTGATTCTAGAGCTTCATAATACAAAGATCTGAGCTCACAGGATAGCTTGGAATTCTTATAAAGGACCATTACAACACAACATGGGCATTTTCACCTGCTGAAAATTGATTGAAGGCATTTTCACCTGCCATAAACTGATTGAAGGCCAAATGGAGTTAATGAAAGGTGATTTCTGCCTAAATATGGCTTGGTCTGATTCTAGAGCTTCATAATATAAAGATCTGAGCTCACAGGACAGCTTGGAATTCTGGTAAAGGACCATTACAACACAAAATGGGCATTTTCACCTGCCAAAAATTGATTGAAGGCCAAATGCAGTTAATGAACGGTGATTTCTGCCTAAATATGACTTGATCTGATTCTAGAGCTTCATAATATAAAGATCTGAGCTCACAGGACAACTTGGAATTCTTGTAAAGGACCATTGCAACACAAAATGGGCATTTTCACCTGCTGAAAATTGATTGAAAGCATTTTCACCTGCCATAAATTGATTGAAGGCCAAATGCAGTTAATGAAAGGTGATTTCTACCTAAATATGACTTGATCTGCTTCTAGAGCTTCTGAATATAAAGATCTGAGCTCACAGGACAGCTTGGAATTCTTGTAAAGGACCATTACAACACAAAAGGGGCATTTTCACCTGCCATAAATTGATTGAAGGCATTCTCACCTGCCATAAATTGATTGAAGGCCAAATGGAGTTAATGAAAGGTGATTTCTGCCTAAATATGGCTTGGTCTGATTCTAGAGCTTCATAATATAAAGATCTGAGCTCACAGGACAGCTTGGAATTCTGGTAAAGGACCATTACAACACAAAATGGGCATTTTCACCTGCCAAAAATTGATTGAAGGCCAAATGCAGTTAATGAACGGTGATTTCTGCCTAAATATGACTTGATCTGATTCTAGAGCTTCATAATATAAAGATCTGAGCTCACAGGACAACTTGGAATTCTTGTAAAGGACCATTGCAACACAAAATGGGCATTTTCACCTGCTGAAAATTGATTGAAAGCATTTTCACCTGCCATAAATTGATTGAAGGCCAAATGCAGTTAATGAAAGGTGATTTCTACCTAAATATGACTTGATCTGGTTCTAGAGCTTCTGAATATAAAGATCTGAGCTCACAGGACAGCTTGGAATTCTTGTAAAGGACCATTACAACACAAAATGGGCATTTTCACCTGCCATAAATTGATTGAAGGCATTCTCACCTGCCATAAATTGATTGAAGGCCAAATGCAGTTAATGAAAGGTGATTTCTGCCTAAATATGGCTTGGTCTGATTCTAGAGCTTCATAATATAAAGATCTGAGCTCACAGGACAGCTTGGAATTCTTGTAAAGGACCATTACAACACAAATTGGGCCTTTTCACCTGCCATAAATTGATTGAAGGCATTTTCACCTGCCATAAATTGATTGAAGGCCAAATGCAGTTAATAGAAGGTGATTTCTGCCTAAATATGGCTTGGTCTGATTCTAGAGCTTCATAATATAAAGATCTGAGCTCACAGGACAGCTTGGAATTCTTGTAAAGGACCATTACAACACAAAATGGGCATTTTCACCTGCCAAAAATGGATTGAAGGCCAAATGCAGTTAATGAAAGGTGATTTCTGCCTAAATATGGCTTGATCTGATTCTAGAGCTTCATAATATGAAGATCTGAGCTAACAGGACAGCTTGGACTTCTTGTAAAGGACCATTACAACACAAAATGGGCATTTTCACCTGTCAAAAATGGATTGAAGGCCAAATGCAGTTAATGAAAGGTGATTTCTGCCTAAATATGGCTTGATCTGATTCTAGAGCTTCATAATATAAAGATCTGAGCTCACAGGACAGCTTGGAATTCTTTTAAAGGACCATTACAACATAAAATGGGCATTTTGACCTGCCAAAAATTGATTGAAGGCATTTTCACCTGCCATAAATTGATTGAAGGCCAAATGCAGTTAATAAAAGGTGATTTCTGCTTAAATATGACTTGATCTGATTCTAGAGCTTCATAATATAAAGATCTCAGCTCACAGGACAACTTGGAATTCTTGTAAAGGACCATTACAACACAAATTGGGCCTTTTCACCTGCCATAAATTGATTGAAGGCATTTTCACCTGCCATAAATTGATTGAAGGCCAAATGCAGTTAATAGAAGGTGATTTCTGCCTAAATATGGCTTGGTCTGATTCTAGAGCTTCATAATATAAAGATCTGAGCTCACAGGACAGCTTGGAATTCTTGTAAAGGACCATTACAACACAAAATGGGCATTTTCACCTGCCAAAAATTGATTGAAGGCCAAATGCAGTTAATGAAAGGTGATTTCTGCTTAAATATGACTTGATCTGATTCTAGAGCTTCCGAATATAAAGATCTGAGCTCACAGGACAGTTTGGACTTCTTGTAAAGGACCATTACGACACAAAATGGGCATTTTCACCTGCCAAAAATGGATTGAAGGCCAAATGCAGTTAATGAAAGGTGATTTCTGCCTAAATATGACTTGATCTGATTCTAGAGCTTCCTAATATGAAGATCTGAGCTCACAGGACAGCTTGGAATTCTTGTAAAGGACCATTACAACATAAAATGGGCATTTTGACCTGCCAAAAATTGATTGAAGGCATTTTCACCTGCCATAAATTGATTGAAGGCCAAATGCAGTTAATAAAAGGTGATTTCTGCTTAAATATGACTTTATCTGATTCTAGAGCTTCATAATATAAAGATCTCAGCTCACAGGACAACTTGGAATTCTTGTAAAGGACCATTACAACACAAATTGGGCCTTTTCACCTGCCATAAATTGATTGAAGGCATTTTCACCTGCCATAAATTGATTGAAGGCCAAATGCAGTTAATAGAAGGTGATTTCTGCCTAAATATGGCTTGGTCTGATTCTAGAGCTTCATAATATAAAGATCTGAGCTCACAGGACAGCTTGGAATTCTTGTAAAGGACCATTACAACACAAAATGGGCATTTTCACCTGCCAAAAATGGATTGAAGGCCAAATACAGTTAATGAAAGGTGATTTCTGCCTAAATATGGCTTGATCTGATTCTAGAACTTCATAATATAAAGATCTGAGCTAACAGGACAGCTTGGACTTCTTGTAAAGGACCATTACAACACAAAATGGGCATTTTCACCTGCCAAAAATGGATTGAAGGCCAAATGCAGTTAATGAAAGGTGATTTCTGCCTAAATATGGCTTGATCTGATTCTAGAGCTTCATAATATAAAGATCTGAGCTCACAGGACAACTTGGAATTCTTGTAAAGGACCATTACAACATAAAATGGGCATTTCGACCTGCTGAAAATTGATTGAAGGTATTCTCACCTGCCATAAATTGATTGAAGGCCAAATGCAGTTAATGAAAGGTGATTTCTGCCTAAATATGACTTGATCTGATTCTAGAGCTTCATAATATAAAGATCTGAGCTCACAGGACAACTTGGAATTCTTGTAAAGGACCATTACAACACAAAATGGGCATTTTCACCTGCCAAATGCAGTTAATGAACGGTGATTTCTGCCTAAATATGACTTGATCTGATTCTAGAGCTTCATAATATAAAGATCTGAGCTCACAGGACAGCTTGGAATTCTTGTAAAGGACCATTACAACACAAAATGGGCATTTTCGCCTGCCAAAAATTGATTGAAGGCCAAATGCAGTTAATGAAAGGTGATTTCTGCCTAAATGTGACTTCATCTGATTCTAGAGCTTCATAATACAAAGATCTGAGCTCACAGGATAGCTTGGAATTCTTATAAAGGACCATTACAACACAACATGGGCATTTTCACCTGCTGAAAATTGATTGAAGGCATTTTCACCTGCCATAAACTGATTGAAGGCCAAATGGAGTTAATGAAAGGTGATTTCTGCCTAAATATGGCTTGGTCTGATTCTAGAGCTTCATAATATAAAGATCTGAGCTCACAGGACAGCTTGGAATTCTGGTAAAGGACCATTACAACACAAAATGGGCATTTTCACCTGCCAAAAATGATTGAAGGCCAAATGCAGTTAATGAACGGTGATTTCTGCCTAAATATGACTTGATCTGATTCTAGAGCTTCATAATATAAAGATCTGAGCTCACGGGACAACTTGGAATTCTTGTAAAGGACCATTGCAACACAAAATGGGCATTTTCCACCTGCTGAAAATTGATTGAAAGCATTTTCACCTGCCATAAATTGATTGAAGGCCAAATGCAGTTAATGAAAGGTGATTTCTACGTAAATATGACTTGATCTGGTTCTAGAGCTTCTGAATATAAAGATCTGAGCTCACAGGACAGCTTGGAATTCTTGTAAAGGACCATTACAAACACAAAATGGGCATTTTCACCTGCCATAAATTGATTGAAGGCATTCTCACCTGCCATAAATTGATTGAAGGCCAAATGCAGTTAATGAAAGGTGATTTCTGCCTAAATATGGCTTGGTCTGATTCTAGAGCTTCATAATATAAAGATCTGAGCTCACAGGACAGCTTGGAATTCTTGTAAAGGACCATTACAACACAAATTGGGCCTTTTCACCTGCCATAAATTGATTGAAGGCATTTTCACCTGCCATAAATTGATTGAAGGCCAAATGCAGTTAATAGAAGGTGATTTCTGCCTAAATATGGCTTGGTCTGATTCTAGAGCTTCATAATATAAAGATCTGAGCTCACAGGACAGCTTGGAATTCTTGTAAAGGACCATTACAACACAAAATGGGCATTTTCACCTGCCAAAAATGGATTGAAGGCCAAATGCAGTTAATGAAAGGTGATTTCTGCCTAAATATGGCTTGATCTGATTCTAGAGCTTCATAATATGAAGATCTGAGCTAACAGAACAGCTTGGACTTCTTGTAAAGGACCATTACAACACAAAATGGGCATTTTCACCTGCCAAAACTGGATTGAAGGCCAAATGCAGTTAATGAAAGGTGATTTCTGCCTAAATATGGCTTGATCTGATTCTAGAGCTTCATAATATAAAGATCTGAGCTCACAGGACAACTTGGAATTCTTGTAAAGGACCATTACAACATAAAATGGGCATTTTCACCTGCCAAAAATTGATTGAAGGCATTTTCACCTGCCATAAATTGATTGAAGGCCAAATGCAGTTAATAAAAGGTGATTTCTGCTTAAATATGACTTGATCTGATTCTAGAGCTTCATAATATAAAGATCTCAGCTCACAGGACAACTTGGAATTCTTGTAAAGGACCATTACAACACAAATTGGGCCTTTTCACCTGCCATAAATTGATTGAAGGCATTTTCACCTGCCATAAATTGATTGAAGGCCAAATGCAGTTAATAGAAGGTGATTTCTGCCTAAATATGACTTGATCTGATTCTAGAGCTTCATAATATAAAGATCTCAGCTCACAGGACAACTTGGAATTCTTGTAAAGGACCATTACAACACAAATTGGGCCTTTTCACCTGCCATAAATTCATTGAAGGCATTTTCACCTGCCATAAATTGATTGAAGGCCAAATGCAGTTAATAAAAGGTGATTTCTGCTTAAATATGACTTGATCTGATTCTAGAGCTTCATAATATAAAGATCTGAGCTCACAGGACAGCTTGGAATTCTTGTAAAGGACCATTACAACACAAAATGGGCATTTTCACCTGCCAAAAATGGATTGAAGGCCAAATGCAGTTAATGAAAGGTGATTTCTGCCTAAATATGGCTTGATCTGATTCTAGAGCTTCATAATATGAAGATCTGAGCTAACAGGACAGCTTGGACTTCTTGTAAAGGACCATTACAACACAAAATGGGCATTTTCACCTGCCAAAAATGGATTGAAGGCCAAATGCAGTTAATGAAAGGTGATTTCTGCCTAAATATGGCTTGATCTGATTCTAGAGCTTCATAATATAAAGATCTGAGCTCACAGGACAACTTGGAATTCTTGTAAAGGACCATTACAACACAAAATGGGCATTTTCACCTGCCAAATGCAGTTAATGAACGGTGATTTCTGCCTAAATATGACTTGATCTGATTCTAGAGCTTCATAATATAAAGATCTGAGCTCACAGGACAGCTTGGAATTCTTGTAAAGGACCATTACAACACAAAATGGGCATTTTCGCCTGCCAAAAATTGATTGAAGGCCAAATGCAGTTAATGAAAGGTGATTTCTGCCTAAATGTGACTTCATCTGATTCTAGAGCTTCATAATACAAAGATCTGAGCTCACAGGATAGCTTGGAATTCTTATAAAGGACCATTACAACACAACATGGGCATTTTCACCTGCTGAAATTTGATTGAAGGCATTTTCACCTGCCATAAACTGATTGAAGGCCAAATGCAGTTAATGAACGGTGATTTCTGCCTAAATATGACTTGATCTGATTCTAGAGCTTCATAATATAAAGATCTGAGCTCACAGGACAACTTGGAATTCTTGTAAAGGACCATTGCAACACAAAATGGGCATTTTCACCTGCTGAAAATTGATTGAAAGCATTTTCACCTGCCATAAATTGATTGAAGGCCAAATGCAGTTAATGAAAGGTGATTTCTACCTAAATATGACTTGATCTGGTTCTAGAGCTTCTGAATATAAAGATCTGAGCTCACAGGACAGCTTGGAATTCTTGTAAAGGACCATTACAACACAAAATAGGCATTTTCACCTGCCATAAATTGATTGAAGGCATTCTCACCTGCCATAAATTGATTGAAGGCATTCTCACCTGCCATAAATTGATTGAAGGCCAAATGCAGTTAATGAAAGGTGATTTCTGCCTAAATATGACTTGATCTGGTTCTAG